>JAYESA010000008.1:156294518-156669955 GCA_036927795.1 Iris macrosiphon
GATTTAATGAGGGAAAATACCATATTTGGTGTGATGTATTGGATGAAAGGGATATTTGGTGTTTAGTATGAAGCTTGAGGGTGTGAATGGGGGTTTGATTTGGTGTTGGGTCTAGTTTGGGTCAAGTTGGATCCTTACACCAATTTAATTAAAATTAATATAAATGATGTTCTAAAATTAATTGGAAGTACATGGAATTAAAATTAGGTGGGACACAAGTGTCATGAACGTAGAGAACTCAGAGTAAAATATTGTCATAATTTGGGTTACACAAAATGGGTCAATATTGTGTCTCCAATTTCGATTGGAACGCACAATGATACAAAGTCAAATTTATTTGGAAGTTAAAAATAAACGTCGGCGACGAATATTGTGCGACTAAAATGAAGCACAAGAGAGCATATCATGAGTTACAGAAAGGTCAGAAAGAAAGGCGGGCACGTCTAGGACAAGGGTGTAGAATTTGTTGGAAGGCAAAAGCTAGGGTAGTGCTCTAAATATCGAAGCAACGGTAAGGCACAACAATTAAATAAAATCACGGTAATTAATTACAACCTCCATAATTAAATCCCAAAAATGCTAATTAAAATCCATGATCCTATAATTCGGTCAGGGCTTCATCTAGTGGGCTTCTAGGTCTAGTCTACTAACTCATGCAATTTCAAGAACACTATATATATAATATATATATTTATATACACATATCATGCAATTATTTAAAATAAATACACGCAATATTTATAATATATAAAATGACAAAATTATTCCTATTTTTGAATATGGTAATGACAAAACCTAAGCTGTGCTTGCACAAGGCCAAAGCTTTGAACAAGGCAAAGTAAGCTATTCAAGACAGGAGCAACGGCACATATATTGCAGAAAAATAAAGAACACAATGACATATGAAAACAAGCTCTTTTATTGATAAGCAAGATGTGTTACAAGCGGCGCTTGACCGAGGTTACAGATAGCTCAAGCACTCTTTCTCTCGATTACAATGATACTGTTCCATACATTGTGTTCCTCTATACTAAAGCATCTCAAATCAATCTCGACGCATCTCAAGACATCGACTCTAGATTTTCGGGTCCTTGGGATGAGGCACGACTATCGCTTCCTTGGAAGATCCAACACCTGAGAATAAGCAAGCTGTTGGTGGGTCAATACTTTGGAGAAAGTACTGGTGAGTCTAAAATTAACTGAACAGAAGTTTCACCCCCTAAAACCCACACTAAGTAATCATGTTATAAAATATTTCATTACTAGTGATCTTTCTAGTTTTACCTATGTTCGTTACATGCAGCACAAGAACGAAGCCATATTACTTCTCTTTTTGGAAACATCTTTGAAAATGGAGTTCATATTCGATATAAGCAAGCACCCAAGATAAGCAGTTCATATATGATAAGCAGATTCATATACTCTCTCTGGTGCGCGGCGTATCTCGTGAATCATATGCATTTCTTTAAAGACTTTAGCAAGCATCTAGTGGACTATCATCTTAGCATCTCTCTCTTAGCATCTCTATCTTTCTCTTATAAGCAGCATCTTATCATGTGAACGAGATATAAGCATATACGATAAGCAGACTTCTCTATGCAAGCATTCAATACAGAAGAGCATATTCGATTGCATGCATATTACTTATTCACTGATTCTTACCCTTTCGCAAATCGATTATCCCTGCAGCAGACATACAAGTTAGCAACATATGCATATATATGAATAAGGCTCTCTTTCCCTGTCCGTCTCTGCATCAAACAGTTAGGTATGCAAGAAGGCTGAATCCTAGTATACGACATAACTATATGATGGTTCATGAGTCTCCTTCCTCAAGATTAGAAGCGGTGTTATCACGGCCCAGCACTGCACTATGTAAACTCGCTCATAATACATAGCTGCTTTGACATGTGAACCATCTATCTAATAGACATGAATACCCCCTGATCGCGATGACTTTTTTGCCTCAGGTATTCCTCTAATCCCCCCAGGGCGACGGTCCCCAGCGCCCCAAAAAATCGTTCGTGGGATCTTCCCTTGTGCACAAGTTGTCTAAGACCAATGCATGAATGCAGCTCTATCAAATAAACTCTATATGGATGCAGCAGTTCTATAACAAGCACATATTCAATCTCTTCTCTTTTTGTCTCTTATCTTTGTGCGGTCAGGCCGCCATTTTAATCTCTTATGCAGACTGGTTGCCACATTCTCTGATACCGTTCAAGCATTTCGATAACTTCTATAGAAATATATAACAATCTCTATGTAAGCAAGCAAGCAAGCATATAAATAGTTCTCTATCTCTTTAGCTAAGCATGCAGTTATACTCTTTCTTTTAGCATATACAAAGAAAACATATGAACATCTTTTACCCTCGTTATTAGCATGGCAGTGGTTCGATCGATAGCGATGCCCGTGTAGCTAAGCATGCACATTTTTATCTCTTATTAGCATAGCAACGATTCTCTCTATTTCTCTTTAGACAAACATTTCACGTTCTCTAGTTAGGCAAGCAAGTTTGTTTCGATGACAAGTTATGCGAGTTCTCTTATTAAGCATGCAGAGTCAGGTGCTATCATTCTTCTTATGAAACCATCTTCTTAGAACAAATATTTAAAAACTCATATTCATTATTAAGGCATGCAAGAATCAGAGAATGAAGTTCTGCCCACTCACCTGGATCAATCGTCTTGTGTTTCGATCGAAAACTCTCCGAGAAAGCTTCCGCTCGAGCCAACAAAGCGAGGTGAAGTCAACGTGGGTGTTCAGGCGAGGTCGGGAGGACAGGGATGAAGTGGTTGAAGAGCAGTTGTTCGTGGTGGTGAACTCGGGTTGACAGGAAGGGAGAGAGGGAGGTCCGGCTATGGTTCAGTCGAGGGAAGAAGGCGCTTCGGTCATGTGCTGTCGAAGTTCTGGCGACGAGTACAGCGGGGATGGCGAGGCTAGTACAGCGGGTGATTCGACTCCGATCGAGACAGCGGGTTCACGACGGTGAGATGACGACGAGTGCAACGGGTCGAGGTCGTCGTGTGGAGGTGGGTCGTTCGTTTCAGCGTTCCGGCGTGGTTGAGGGTGGCTCCGGCGTCGTTCAGGCGAGGATGGGCGAGGCAGGGAGACAGGGTCTGGTCCAACGGGTTGTCCGGCGGGGAACAGTAGGTCAGGGAAGATGGGTGAACAGGGAAGAGGGGTGATCGGTTGTGGTTTGGTTTAGTTTTTAGAGAAAAAGAAAAAACAAGTAAAATAAATATTTATACATAAAGGGGGTTTGGTTTGACCTAAAAGTTGACTTTGGTCAAAGCCCTCTTAGGATTGGGCCTTCTCATGGGTATTTCAAGGGCTATGATTTAAATGGAATTAAAAACGGAAGGCTAGGATGCATTAGTTCAAGATTTTGGGGCCATGGCTCAAGGAGGTCGATGCTGCATTGTACACTCCCAAAAATTATAAAAAATACACATGAAAGGGAAAAAGGTTTATTTAAGTGTCGTGTCCAACGGGGTGGATACCTCAATGCACTTTTGTACAAAAGTGTCCAACAATTGGAAAATTACACAAAGTAAGATTTATGAATTTAATTTAATTAAACTAAATGCAATATGTGTTCTAAAATTAATTAGAAGTACAAGGGACTAAATTAAGTGGGACACAAGTATCATGAATGAAGTAGACTCAGAATAGAATATTATCCTAATTTGGGTTGCTCACAATGGGTCGAGATTGTGTCTCCAATTTTGATTGGAACACACAAGGATACAAAGTTTGATTTAAATAGAATTAAATACAATCGGTTGCGACAAATGTTGTGCGTCTAAAATAAAGCACAATGAGACATGGTTATGAGTCACACAAGGATCAAAATAACAGTTTGGCACGTCTAGGACAAGGGTGTGAAATTAGTTGGAAGACAATGGCTAGTGTAGTGCTTTAATTATCGAAGTAACGGTAAAGTACAACAATCAAATAAATCACAGCAAATTAAATATAATTAATTATAATGCAATCATTTACACATTTAATTATAAAAAGACGAAAATACCCCTAATCTGAAATATGGGGGTGACAAAGGCTGAGGTAAACTTATCCAATTCGTTATACTCGTCAATGCGAATCTAACATATTTACTTGCACTAGCATTCGAGATCAGCATATCGCGAGTCTGGATCGTGCACATATTCAAGATGTCCCTCAAACAAATACATGTCAACTAACTTAGCAATAGCGAAGTTATTGCACTCGAGTTTAACATATCATTGAGTCTTGGATCATGCACACGTTTAAGGCGTCCCTCAAACATATGTATTCAACCAAACTTAGCAATAGTGAAATCGGACAAGCTACTTGTAAAAATCTTAAAGGTTCTCGTCTTACAAATCACGATGATACCACCAGCGGAATCAATCAAAATCTAAATCATTTCTAATCCCACTAAAACCAAGCATTGTACTACTGTCAAGCACGATCTATCCGATCAACCGACTAGCGTCCATATCCTATCGTCCATTCCATTCGTGTCAAACATAGCATACACTTACCGTTCCAAGTCTAACTCTAAGTCTTGCTTCCCCAGTTATATGGTTTGCTCAAGCTATACTGTAAAGTCGGTTACACAAGTTTTTTCACTCGGCACATCATTACCAGAAAAAGTCAATTTAGCGACGTAAAAAAATGTTGCTAAATGACAAAAAATATCTTTAATCACTTTTAGCGACGTAATTAGCGACGTTTTGAAGAAGTCGGAACTCAGCTAGTTGCTGAAAGGAAAAATGTCGCTAAATGTCGCTATACCGACATTTTTTAGCGATAGAAATGTGTCGCTAAATTAGCGAAGTTTAGCGACGCAACTTCGCTAATTAGCGACGTGTTGATACGTCGCTAATTAGCGACTTAAATAGCAACATTACAGCTACGTCTTTAATGACCTGGCAATAATGCCATGTCAGCAATTAGCGACATTTTTAGCGACGTTTAGCGACATTTTTAGCGACGTCATTGGTGACGTGTAGAAACGTCGCTAATTAGCGACGTATATTAACGTCGCTAAAAACGTCGCTAATTGTACAGTAAAAAATAAAAAAAAATGAATACTGAATTGTTTTCAAACTATTATTCCTACAGTTTATTAATTCACAATCTGTTCAAATAGACCCGGAGCAACCCTCCGTTGAATTTCCTGGGTTTGTCGACCCCCTTGTGTTGAACACTCAAACACAGGTAAATTAACATATATTTAATATGAATAATATAATAAAATTTGAATAAAATAAAATATCCAGCAAATATCATCGTAAAGAGTACAGCAAATATATATCCATACAATGAGTCTCATCCTAAATAATACAAAGAATACAAATATCCAGCAACTATACTACTGCGGATCTGTAGGAGGATGACCACAGGCGCGCAAGAAGGATAAAAACAGATCATACTGCTCCCGTAAAATTGATACCGATGTCGATGGAGAAGGCAGTGATGTCGGTGGAGCCTGTGTCGATGTAGGCGCACTAGGTGGACGTATCCGCTCCAAGTCTGTGAGTCGCTGGTTGTAAGAATCCATGGTAGACAATAACCTCGTACTGCTATGAACCATTGAATCCTGCATCATCGTCAGCCTCTCGTCCATGGATAGCTGTGATGCCTGCAGCTCTGTCACGTTACGCTCAGTCGATGCTCTAAGATCATTTGTCAAATCTCGGAGCTCCGTGATGCTGTGGTCGAGCATATCGAATCGTGCGATGAGCGTCGGATCGTCCGCCTGCAGCTGGGACCGGGGCTGCTCCTCCATCCTTCGCAGTAACTCGTCATGGAGAGACGTAATCTGACGGTCAACGGCCTCCTAGACTCTGGCCGACGACTGCGAGGGCTGTGGGAAATACGCACTTATCGGGGAGGCCCTAGATGACTGCATCACAACCAGGGCATCATAGGATCCCGTACCGTAGTACGTACCCCTCTGGAGACCACCAGCTGCGGTCACCCACAGGTCGTCCATCGACGGAGCTGGAGCGGGCTGCGAGAAAGTACCAGCCTCTCCAGCTGTAGGTGCACTAGCAGTCGTCCGCTCACGCAGCCTAAGATACTCGGCCTAGAAAAGTTTGGAAACTCGATAATTGCCTAAGTTATATTAAAATTAACACAAAGTAAAGTAATACTTACATTGGTCTGCGAGGCCCTCTCATCAATGAGATTTTTGTCCTTACGATGGGTGGCCAAGAAGACGGTCACCATGTTTGCATCCTAACCCTTTTGTACCTGTTAAAAATATATTATTTAGTACTAAACTTAAATATTTTTTTCTACTACCATTTTATCGTACTTACATTAAAATAATATATCTTAAATAAAAAAATATACCAAACGACGGAAATATTCCGTCATCGGAATCGAGCCACCACACCACTTGGCAGCATTCCGCCTAGCCGCCTTGGCCTTCTCAGACCTTTTCTTGTAGCTCGGATCGTCGAATCTAGCCCTCATCGCAGTCCACTGCTCAGGAGTGATCCAACCTTGGATCGGTTTTCCAGCACGATCACTAGCCTTATGGTCATCCAGAGCATCACGGATAAGCTTGGCGGCAACGGTAGGAAACAGCCGCTCGATCAACTCGGCCCGGTACGGAGGATAGAAATACGTTTGCTACAATAAATAATTTAGTAAGTGAGCATCACGGATAAGTTATATAATATGCATAAATTAGAGGATTTATATAATATACTTTTACCTGGAAGTACACAAACCAGAATACCTTTCTCTCCTCCGGAGCTTCAGAGTAGTTGATCCAAGGGCCACCGTAGTTGTTCCTCAGAAATAGGCCCAGGCGTCTCTGAACCGACGATGGACGATATCTATACAGAGATAATTATTTTGATCGAAAAAGTCAATATATGATGAATAAAGAAATACACGATATATATGATGCTAAACCATCTAATTGACTTACTTTGTACCGTCGGCCCAAATCTCTGTCCTCGTCTCCTCCGGAGGTGGGCATGGAGGATCTTGCTGATGCTGGGACAACGTCGGTACGACCTCCTCTATATGCTCATCTGTCTCCATGGTTCCGTCAGCAGGAGAAACGCTAGACGAGGGGGTACTATCACGCCTGGAACTACTCGTCCCAGGAGTGATGCCACCTAACGTCGTCACAATCGAAGATGTGACTGATCGATATACTGGAGTACTGTGTGACGATGATCCGGAACCAACAATAGGCAGTACCGGAGGAGCACTCTGTCTACCTCGGGACCTGCCGAATCCTCTGCGTCGTCCTGTCATACCTGATAACAACATATGATGAATAAAGAAAAACACAAATATATAGTACATTCTACAGTTAAAATATGATGCATATCTCACAGCATTCTACAATCAAAATATAATACATATATTCGTTAAAATAGTACATTCTACAGTCAAAATATAGTTATATTCTACATGCAAAATATTTTATTTTCAATCATCTTCAGAAAATTCATCTTGTTCGCCTTCCTCGTCCTCCTCTTCCTCTTACTCCTCCCTATCTTCACTTTCATCTACTTCGTCTTCGTCTTCGTCTTCCTCTTCGGATAATTCTATATCTTCTACATTATTACTCGTGTAATGAGTAACTTCCGTTGAGTCCACATCTACAATATTTGTTACAAGAGGTAGATCGTCCTCCTGATAAGCTATTTCGTTAATGTCAAAGGTATTTCTAGCTTTAGTCTTGCATACTGCCCACCAATCCGACCTCGCTGTCCTCCATCTAGGATAAGTTGTAAAGTATATGAGCTGAGCCTGACTTGATAGGACAAATGGTTCGTAGCCTTGATATCTACGCTTGTAGTTTATATCCACAAGGCCATGCTTGTCAATTTTCCAACCTTGATCTTGAATCGGATCGAATCATTCACACTTGAATAGCACGATATTAGCAGGTTATGTGCCATAATTATATGTCAGCTCCACAATCTCTCGTAAGATGCCAAAGAAATTAGTGCCTGGATTGACATCTTTGTAGTTCGAAGATTTGATACACAAACAACTATTTTTCGTGGAATCAAGATCCAGAAAGCTGTCTCTGATAGGAGAATTTGTTGACTTGAACCTAAATCCATTCATACAGAAACTTAGCCATATTTTAACGGCAGTAATTAGTCCCTTGGCTAGAGTTCTAATAGATTCAGTCTCTGGTGTTATTAGACGATCGACCTAAATAGCAAAGTAGCGATAGTAAGTTATTTGTTTAAAAGTAATTACCAAGCACCTTACATATGCGCTCAACCAAGAAGGAAAATGGCATCTTATTTCTTGTTCTACTACTTCGTCTGTTATGTAGGGTCTAACCGACCTCAACTCATCATTATATGTGCTGAAAAACAATGAAGCAACTGCTGATTAGTAGCATAATAGTAGCTTATATTATTACATTGAGATGATGTAAACGTGGACATATTAATTACTTACCCCTCTAGCTTCTCCACTTTATCCTCGTCGCATTTGAGTAATATATACAACTAAGCAGCCCTTAGCTCGTCGTCATTCAAATATCTCTTCTTTATTTTCCCCGAAGGCTTTCCGGACGCATTGAATACTTTGAGTATTGCATCATTAGATTCCTGATATCCGTCGTTGTTTCTCGGAGCTTTCGTTCTATTAGTAGCAACATGAGGTTTGAAATACGTCGAGCAAAAGTTTGTAATCTCCTCGAGAACATAAGCTTCACAAATAGAGCCCTCAATCCGTGCCTTATTTTTCACCTTTCTTTTTAGGTGATTCAGATGCCGCTTGAAGAGGTACATCCACCGATAACCGACAGGACCACCAACACGTGCCTCATAGGAAAGATGAATTGGCAAATGCTCCATAGGTTAAAACTATGCCATACTAGTCAAACTAGGTCATTACCCTAATTTGGGTTCATAACTAGCTTTTAAGTGGGTTTATAGAGCCATACTAGTTAAAACTAGGTGTTACTAGGTTATCCCTAGGTTTCTAGGTCATTCCGGTAGGTTTCTAGCTTATTATACTATAATATACACTATTACCTACTAATACCTTGGCCTATAGATAATTTTCTTAGTATCATAATCAAATATTTTAGTTGTACCTCATATACCTTAACTATGGCCAAATACCTTGGTTATGGGTCATTGCCTTAGCTATGAGTTAATACCTTGGCTTTGAGTCAATACCTTATCCCCGTATCTTAGTATCTTATGTCGTATCATGATAACTACCTGAATCCAATACCTTAGCTAAAACAACAATATCTTAACTTAATACCTATTGGTATCCCATACCACTAAACTAGTATCTCAATATATATATATATATATATATATATATATATATATATATATATATATATATATATATATATATATATATATATATATATATATATACACCTTAATACTAACTAGTATGACATCATACTTCACCACCTTGCATTGGTACACATCTCATGATACCACACTACTTACATAACCCCAGACTCATATCACTCTACCTATACTCTAATATACCCTCAACTAATATCTTAACCGCCATTCTACCTAAAGCTTGGTCCTTATACTTACCAATGTCTTAGGATTCCAGATACTTACTAACCATATAAACCCCATACTAAGTCATTCCATGTTCCCATACATATCTCATATACTAACACACCTGACATAAACTCACCCACACACATTCTGTCACTACCGTATTTTCTAGAAAATGATATTTTGGTCAGTTTATAATTAAATAATTATTGTGCATGTTAAATATTTATTTATTGTATTATTTATTTATTATTAGTATATTAGATTTATTTTTGGACTTGTGTTAGTTGACCTAACTAGTTTAGTTTAGACTCATGGACCAACATGTATTAATTGTTAGAATTGAGCCCAACTAGAAAGCCTATTAATTAGGAGGATGATTAAATTAATTAAACCATTAGACTAGAAGCTTCACTCCTTAATTAATTTTTTCATGAGAGGCCCCAAGGGGTATTTTAGACTTTACATAGTAGCTTGAGGGAGTGGGCAAGTGAGACCTATATAAAGGGGATGAAAACTTTCTCTCTCTTCATTTTTCATTCCAAATCTAGATCTAGAATTTTCCTCAAGCAAATTCTACCAAATCTCTACCAAATTTCCACCCAATTACTTCCTAAATCACTATTGGAGACTAAAAGAGCAAGGATCTAGAAGGAAAAAGCAAGGATCTACAAAGAGGAGCAATGATCTACAAGTTGGAGGCCAATTTCACCAATTTTGAAGGTTTCATTGGGAATCCATCTCCCAATAGGTACAATTCAGTTTTTGCCCTTAAAATAGCTTCTAAATCTGAGATTTAATCATGAATAATCAACCCATATATATGTACTACCCATAGGATTTGGTTTTGTGTTCATAG
Source organism: Iris macrosiphon (assembly GCA_036927795.1). Classification (NCBI taxonomy): domain Eukaryota; kingdom Viridiplantae; phylum Streptophyta; class Magnoliopsida; order Asparagales; family Iridaceae; genus Iris; species Iris macrosiphon. The sequence goes on from JAYESA010000008.1 coordinate 156,304,902, forward strand.
GAGACCTATGGAGAAAGTTATGGTGCTTTTTGTGTCAATTTTGGGGGAATTCCAAAAATAACTTTTTGTTGTGTGTGTCAATTGATCCTATAGATCAATTTGGCATATGTTTATGTGTTTGGGGCTAGTGTCGTGTCCACAATTGGGTACGTGTAGGTCGTATCCCAACAATTTTGTGATAAATATTGTTTTGGGGGTTTTTCCTCCGACACGGGACTTTGTACATGTCGTATTTTGACACGGACACATAGATCTACATTTGACACTTTGTTTTGTTCATAAATATTATATATGATTTGTTTGTGTCCTTCGGGGTACAATTGGATGTGTGGTGGACTCGTGTCGCATGCGTATCCTAGATCTAGTGGGATACAGTGTGATACTCTCCAATTGTTGTGTGTTTATGTGTAGATCTAATTAATTGTGCTTTAATTCTTGAATTATAATTGTGTATGTATCTATATATATTATATATGTATTATGTATATTTATTATAGTGTTTATTGTATCATAGATCTATGTATCATATATGTATTAATAGAATATATATTATGTAGCTTTCTTCTACATGCATTAATATATATGTTACAATATATGTTAGGGAAGTAAATATATGTATATGTTTTATATAATATATGTGTATATTTAATTAAGTAATTAGATTATTTATAGTTATTATATAATTATTATATATATATATATATATATATATATATATATATATATATATATATATATATATATATATATATATATATATATATATATATATATATATATATATATATATATATATATATAGATATATATATTTATAAGTGGTAGCATATGTATATATAATATAGTAGATATATTTATATGTGGTTATATATATAGTTATATTATATATTATTATGTATTTATATTATTGTATGATTATATATATGTATACATATATGTATAGTTATATATACATATTACTATATGTGTGTGTGTATGTTACTATGTGGTATTTTATACAATTTACTATGTATAAGTGTATGTATAGTTATATATAGTTTTATATGTATATTGTATAAATATATATATTGTGGGTTATATATATATAATTAAATATATATTGTATATATATATATATATATATATATATTGTGGGTTATATATATGTATTTATATATATATTGTATATATATATACATATATTTTCAGCGACAGCAGCGAGCCAGAAGTGTCGCAACAGCAGCAACAAATGCAAATAATAGCAGCTTTTCAGCGACAGCAGTCAGCGACAGTTGCAGAAAACTGTCGCTGAAACAACAGTGTATCAGCAGAGTATCAGAAGCTTCAGCGACAGTTTTTAGTGACAGTGCAGAAAACTGTCACAAAAACTGCAGTGTATCTATATACACAGCAGCTTTCTGTGATAGTGGACAGAGTATTTAGCGACAGTTTAGCAGTTTTTAATATATTAGATATTAATATATATATAGATATATATATGTATATATATATGGTAATTAATATATATATAAATATGTTCATAATTGCTATTTGTATTATAGTATACTATATATGTATATATTTAGTTGTAGCATATAAATTTATTAGAATAGTTAGTATATTTTAGTTATCAATTGTTATGAGTATCTTTTATATATTATATATTTGTAGGTATGTATGTACGTATATATGTATTAATAGTTAGTGTGTAGTTGGTAGTTAGTATTATTCTATTAGTACATACTAGAGTTATATTAGATTGATATATGTAATTATTGATGGGTAGTTAGTATATATATGAGATTTTGACAATTATCTTGAGATATCAAGGTAAGTATCAAGATATACCAAGGTATGAGTAGTAGGTATTGGCATAAGTAATATGATACTTGTAAACTAATTATGGGTTGGTATTAAGGTGACTAAAATAAGGTATATAGTATTATATAAATATTAAATACATAGTAGTTTATAATTATTGTTGGGTAGTTAGTATAAATAAGGTTTTGAATTTACCTTGAGATGCCAAGGTAAGTATCAAGGTATTGGAGGATAATCAAGGTATTGGGTTTTGATATCAAGATAGAGGTTTAGTATTGCGATACCAAGTTGGTTCGAAACCAAGGTATCCATTTAGCATTTGTAATTAGGATTTTATATATATAATATTGTTTGATATGTACATATGTGTTATATTTATCCCTTGTTTGCGTATCCTGAGATACGGTATCTTAGTATCCTAAGATGTAGCTTGTGTGACCTAGATTCATAGTGTGTGAGCCTAATATCTTTGAGTTAGACTCATGCAACCTAGAAATAGGTAGTTGACCATAATTTGACTGTAGTTGACCATAGTTGACTTAGAGTTGACCTAGTTTGACTTTTGACTTAGAAATGAATTTATGACCTAGAAAGTTGACTAGTTTAATTTATTTCTCTTTCCAAAAACTTGTATTAATGCAATATTTCATATATAGGTCTGTGACACCAGTTCGGACATCATTTTTTCATCATTTGCTCTGGACCACAGGCGAGTACATTCTCTGATAGTTTTTATTATTTGATTACCACTATAATTCAAGTATTTAGAAATGTTACTTATGATTCTTGACACGATGGTACACGGATTGGTATTGTTATTGGATCGTCAGTCATGGGATGTTACCTTGATTATGGAGATGGTATCGGATACTGTCCTTGTTGGTATTGTATAACATTAAATATTGTAGATTAAACATTGGATACATTGGCTAGTGACGTGTCATGATTCGATCCATCATATCAGTCGGGGCGGGGGAAATACCAATTAAATATGTGATCAAGAAACTATCGGCTAGTAGTGTAATCATTGACTACTAACTAACCATGCAATTCACGTATGGTTGAGTTAGCTCCTTAGTGTAATCATTGAATCTCCCAGGCCGATCACATATTTAGTTAGTATCTCAAATCACATAGTTATTATAGATTCCATTATTCAGTTCATTGATTACCTTGTTCTATTCTGACATTATAGTTCATTCCTTTATTCTTGTACGCATTGATTATATTCTGTTGTTAGTATTGCCTATTCTTTCATTGTTCTTGATTATCAGTTATATCCTCATCGTAGATAGCATCTTCTATTCTACTGCTTTATAGTTTTTGTCAATTAATTGGAACTGCTATTGGATTGTACTTCACTCCATTCCTGACTGGAAAACATTTTTCAGAGGATCCGGAAGATTGGTGTCCGACATACTACGGACCTCAGCCTATAGATGGTGCAGACTTGGACCCACTAGTTCTGGAGTGACTGTCGAGAGATTTAGCCGGATTCACTAGTTAGCATAGTTAGTTCTCTTTAGCATTTTGGTACCGGATTTGTTTTCGGCATATATTTGTGTTTGGATATTATTTCTATTTGTTGTTGTTATATTTTTAACTGCTTAGTTATGTTAGACTTCTGTGATATCCTCTCGTGCCATAGAAATGTGATTGAGTATTGTGTTGAATTAAGTTGATTACTCTTCTTGGAGTTGAGATATTATTGGAGGATTATACATTTTGTGAGATAATTAGATAGTATAGTTGACCAAGACAGCGTTCTACCGCCGATACTGCGGCGTAGGCTGGGCGTTGTTCCCGACTTGCATCCCTACACCGGGTGCGGGTCGTGACACGTTTTTAGTGGTGGCCCATGCAGGTTAGGCTTTGCAATATTGCGATGTTGTGGTAGTGCGATGACTTAGTTGTATTACTGCGAGCCTGCGATAGGATATAGGACATAGGATACTAGGAAGAGAGATGGATACTCAATCACAACTAGGAATTCCAATCTGAATTGAATCGCTAATTTTGATTCCTTCTGAATAATTTTGTCCTTCCTTGATGATATCTTATCTTGTGTCGAATTAATCTCTTTTCTTTCGATCTGTCTTCAGGATGCCGCCAAAGACTAGATCTCATCGATCGGGAGCAGTTTCTGCGAGGTCTGCCACCTCTCAATCTTCCACTCAGGCAGTAGGGTTTGTACCTCCTATGACATTAGTTCATGTAGGAGTCTCGGATGCCTTTGGGGGTTCTCCTCCACCTGTTCCGAGGACTACTCCAATTGCTTCGGAGGGACTTCCACTACCTCAATTTTTAGGAGATACCGCACCGATGGTTGCACTTTTTAGAGAGATGATAAAATTACAGAGGGCACAGATAGAAGTCCAGCACAGGCAGTCAGATTTGATGCGACAAAGTATGGAAAATGCCTATCAGATAGCTATAACAGCAGTTCAGAAAGAGGCTCCTCCACAGCCATAGGATATTCAGATCAAGCCAGACAACATTCAAAATTTCAAGAAGCTTAAGCCTCGAGTTTTCAAGGGTACAGAAGGTATAGTCTATGCTGACGATTGGCTTAAAGATATCGAGCGACTCATGAAGGTGTCCCGTCTTGCGGAGGATCTGAAGGTTGAGGCGGTAGGACTTCAAATGTTCGACGTTGCCCGCACTTGGTTCAGGAATGAGCCAATTCTTACTGATGCGGGGCAGTCTTGGGAGATATTCAAGGATCTCTTTAAGAAGAAGTTCTTTGCTCGGACGGACATATTGGAATTAGAAAGGCAATTTGAGAGCCTTACACAAGGAAGCATGTCCGTAGAGGAGTATGCCGCAGAGTTCGGGAGGCTGGGCCGATTTGCGGAGTACTTAGTGAGAGAGCCAGAAGTTCGGGCTATCCGTTTCCGCGAGGGTCTGAATTGGGAAGTCAAGATTCTCATTCCGTCTTTCTACGAGACGTATTCTGAGATACTTTCGGAGGCACGCAAGGTCGAGCGGGAGTGGAACTTGAAGCCGAAGAGGGACCGTGATATGTTTGGGGGTGAAAGTAGCAGTGCGGGACCGGCAAAGAGACCGCGGTTCCAGCAATAGCAGTTTCCAGTAAAATTCGGAGCCTATCAGCAGCAATATCAGATGCCAGAACCAATTGTTGCTCCAGTACAAGCTCCAGTACAGCATATACCACAATAGCCTCAGAGACAGGTGCAACAGGCTCCTCAATGGACCTATTGCAAGAAGGCTGGGCACACTTGGGAGATGTGCCGGAAGAGACTTGGAGCATGCTTACATTGTAGATCAACGGAGCATATGGTGAAGGATTGTCTCTGGACACTTCAACGTCCAGGCCAGGATGCCGATCGAGGGCAGAGAGGTAGAGTTAGGCGACCTGTAGCACCACAGATTGTTCATCACCCGCATAGGAAGATACCTCGGCAGGGCGGAGCATTTGTGATGACGGTCGAGGAGACCAATACTGCAGGTGATGGGTTAGAGAGTCTGTTCTTTCTTTCTGTTCCTTTCATCTATTTTGATTGATTGATTCTTTAGTACCTTTTGGATGCTTATATTATATAGTTAGTGTAGCTATAGAATACCCTGACAGAGACAACAGTAATAAGACAGGTGGAGACCATGACCATGCATGTTATTCTTTGCATAGGACTGTTCTTAGTAAGATAAGACCTTATTAGACTATGATTGCTGGGGATTTGACCTAGAAGGAGTACGATCACCCTTAAATTTCGAGAACGAAATTATTTTAAGGGGGATAGACTTGTCACTACCATATTTTCTAGAAAAGGGTATTTTGGTCATTTTATAATTAAATAATTATTGTGCATGTTAAATATTTATTTATTGTATTATTTATTTATTATTAGTATATTAGATTTATTTTTGGACTTGTGTTAGTTGACCTAACTAGTTTAGTTTAGACTCATGGACCAACATGTATTAATTGTTAGAATTGAGTCCAACTAGAAAGCCTATTAATTAGGAGGATGATTAAATTAATTAAACCATTAGACTAGAAGCTTCACTCCTTAATTAATTTTTTCATGAGAGGCCCCAAGGGGTATTTTAGACTTTACATAGTAGCTTGAGGGAGTGGGCAAGTGAGGCCTATATAAAGGGGATGAAAACTTTCTCTCTCTTTATTTTTTATTCCAAATCTAGATCTAGAATTTCCCTCAACCAAATTCCACCAAATCTCAACCAAATTTCTACCCAATTACTTCCCAAATAACTATTAGAGACTAGAAGAGCAAGGATCTAGAAGAAGAAAGCAAGGATCTACAAAGAGAAGCAAGGATCTACAAGTTGGAGGCCAATTTTACCAATTTGGAGGTTTCATTGGGAATCCATCTCCCAATAGGTACAATTCGGTTTTTGCCCTTAAAATAGCTTCTAAATCTGAGATTTAATCATGAATAATCAACCCATATATATGTACTACCCATAGGATTTGGTTTTGTGTTCATAGGAGACCTATGGAGAAAGTTATGGTACTTTTTGTGTCAATTTTGGGAGAATTCCGAAAATAACTTTTTGTTGTGTGTGTCAATTGATCCTATAGATCAATTTGGCATATGTTTATGTGTTTGGGGCTAGTGTCGTGTCCACAATTGGGTACGTGTAGGTCGTATCCCAACAATTTGGTGATAAATATTGTTTTGGGGGTTTTTCCTCCGACACGGAACTTTGTACATGTCGTATTTTGACACGGACACATAGATCTACATTTGACACTTTGTTTTGTTCATAAATATTATATATGATTTGTTTGTGTCCTTCGGGGTACAATTGGATGTGTGGTGGACTCGTGTCGCATGCGTATCCTAGATCTAGTGGGATACAGTGTGATACTCTCCAATTGTTGTGTGTTTATGTGTAGATCTAATTAATTGTGCTTTAATTCTTGAATTATAATTATGTATGTATCTATATATATTATATATGTATTATGTATATTTATTATAGTGTTTATTGTATCATAGATCTATGTATCATATATGTATTAATAGAATATATATTATGTAGCTTTCTTCTACATGCATTAATATATATGTTATAATATATGTTAGGGAAGTAAATATATGTATATGTTTTATATAATATATGTGTATATTTAATTAAGTAATTAGATTATTTATAGTTATTATATGATTATTTATATATATATATATATGTATGTAGATATATATTTATAAGTGGTAGCATATGTATATATAATATAGTAGATATATTTATATGTGGTTATATATATAGTTATATTATATATTGTTATGTATTTATATTATTGTATGATTATATATATGTATACATATATGTATAGTTATATATACATATTACTATATGTGTGTGTGTATGTTACTATGTGGTATTTTATACAATTTACTATGTATAAGTGTATGTATAGTTATATATAGTTTTATATGTATATTGTATAAATATATATATTGTGGGTTATATATATGTAATTAAATATATATTGTATATATATATATATGGTGGGTTATATATATGTATTTATAGATATATTGTATATATATATACATATATTTTCAGCGACAGCAGCGAGCCAGAAGTGTCGCAACAGCAGGAACAAATGCAAATAATAGCAGCTTTTCAGCGACAGCAGTCAGCGACAGTTGCAGAAAACTGTCGCTGAAACAACAGTGTATCAGCAGAGTATCAGAAGCTTCAGCGACAGTTTTTAGTGACAGTGCAGGAAACTGTCACAAAAACTGCAGTGTATCTATATACACAGCAGCTTTCTGTGACAGTGGACAGAGTATTTAGCGACAGTTTGGCAGTTTTTAATATATTAGATATTAATATATATATATAGATATATATATGTATATATATATGGTAATTAATATATATATAAATATGTTCATAATTGCTATTTGTATTATAGTATACTATATATGTATATATTTAGTTGTAGCATATAAATTTATTAGAATAGTTAGTATATTTTAGCTATCAATTGTTATGAGTATCTTTTATATATTATATATTTGTAGGTATGTATGTACGTATATATGTATTAATAGTTAGTGTGTAGTTGGTAGTTAGTATTATTCTATTAGTACATACTAGAGTTATATTAGATTGATATATGTAATTATTGATGGGTAGTTAGTATATATATGAGATTTTGACAATTACCTTGAGATATCAAGGTAAGTATCAAGATATACCAAGGTATGAGTAGTAGGTATTGGCATAAGTAATAGGATACTTGTAAACTAATTATGGGTTGGTATTAAGGTGACTAAAATAAGATATATAGTATTATATAAATATTAAATACATAGTAGTTTATAATTATTGTTGGGTAGTTAGTATAAATAAGGTTTTGAATTTACCTTGAGATGCCAAGGTAAGTATCAAGGTATTGGAGGATAATCAAGGTATTGGGTTTTGATATCAAGATAGAGGTTTAGTATTGCGATACCAAGTTGGTTCGAAACCAAGGTATCCATTTAGCATTTGTAATTAGGATTTTATATATATAATATTGTTTGATATATACATATGTGTTATATTTATCCCTTGTTTGCGTATCCTGATATACGGTATCTTAGTATCCTAAGATGTAGCTTGTGTGGCCTAGATTCATAGTGTGTGAGCCTAATATCTTTGAGTTAGACTCATGCAACCTAGAAATAGGTAGTTGACCATAATTTGACTATAGTTGACCATAGTTGACTTAGAGTTGACCTAGTTTGACTTTTGACTTAGAAATAAATTTATGACCTAGAAAGTTGACTAGTTTAATTTATTTCTCTTCCCAAAAACTTGTATTAATGCAATATTTCATATATAGGTCTGTGACACCAGTTCGAACATCATTTTTTCATCATTTGCTCTGGATCACAGGCGAGTACATTCTCTGATAGTTTCCATTTGATTACCACTATAATTCAAGTATTTAGAAATGTTACTTATGATTCTTGACACGATGGTACACGAATTGGTATTGTTATTGGATCGTCAGTCATAGGATGTTACCTTGATTATGGAGATAATATCGGATACTGTCCTTGTTGGTATTGGATAACATTGAATATTGTAGATTAAACATTGGATACATTGGCTAGTGACGTGTCATGATTCGATCCATCATATCAGTCGGGGCGGGGAAAATACCAATTAAATATGTGATCAAGAAACTATCGGCTAGTAGTGTAATCATTGACTACTAACTAACCATGCAATTCACGTATGGTTGAGTTAGCTCCTTAGTGTAATCATTGAATCTCCCAGGCCGATCACATATTTAGTTAGTATCTCAAATCACATAGTTATTATAGATTCTATTATTCAGTTCATTGATTACCTTATTCTATTCTGACATTATAGTTCATTCCTTTATTCTTGTACGCATTGATTATATTCTGTTGTTAGTATTGTCTATTCTTTTATTGTTCTTGATTATCAGTTATATCCTCATCGTAGATAGCATCTTCTATTCTACTGCTTTATAGTTTTTGTCAATTAATTGGAACTGCTATTGGGTTGTACTTCGCTCCATTCCTGACTGGAAAATATTTTTCAGAGGATCCGGGAGATTGGTGTCCGACATACTACGGACCTCAGCCTATAGATGGTGCAGACTTGGACCCACTAGTTCTGGAGTGACTGTCGAGAGATTTAGCCGGATTCACTAGTTAGCATAGTTAGTTCTCTTTAGCATTTTGGTACCAAATTTGTTTCCGGCATATATTTGTGTTTGGATATTATTTCTATTTGTTGTTGTTATATTTTTAACTGCTTAGTTATGTTAGACTTCTGTGATATCCTCTCGTGCCATAGAAATGTGATTGAGTATTGTGTTGAATTAAGTTGATTACTCTTCTTGGAGTTGAGATATTATTGGAGGATTATACATTTTGTGAGATAATTAGATAGTATAGTTGACCAAGACAGCGTTCTACCGCCGATGCTGCGGCGTAGGCTGGGCGTTGTTCCCGACTTGCATCCCTACATCGGGTGCGGGTTGTGACACATTCTCATATCTGAATACATAAATGAACACTGATACACCTATACCTCTAACACCGGTACTGCTGTTAACTTGTTGTAGTGCGCCTCTACATAAACTTGACACTGGAATGAACCTACAATAGTTTCCACACACACCTAATACCCAATATCTTGATACTTGGTATCTCACATTTCTAGCACTCTTGACACTAGGCCACTTACCTAGGATACTCAATTACCTAGTGTCATAACTCATATCTTAGTACCTATACCTAGATTCCAATACCTAAACTTAAGGATACCCCTCTTGGTATGCTAGACTCACATATATTCCTCATAACTCACTCAATACACCTGTACTAGCACCCTAAACAATCCCTCACACTTAGCACTCCACTCGAATCCTTCTAACCTACTGTTCCTTCCAGACTTCGACTGCCTGAGCTCCACAATTTTCCCTATTGTTGCTGCATACAACACTTCCATAACAACACACTTCCTTAGGCAGTTTCTGGATGCAACAAGCAGTTGCTACTGCACAGGGTATTGGTATTTACTTTGTGGGTTTAACTTTAGAGTTCACCACCTTTGATACCTCTTGAATAACCCTTAAAAGTGTTTTATGTTGTCCAAATATTACTCTAGACACATATCCATATACCCCATAATCCCAACTTCAGGCCCCAATGCCAACATCTCAACTCCTTCCAACTGTATTCCACATGCAGTCCCCTAGCACTGCTGCTTGCTGTTCTCAAATGTGCAAGGGCACATCTCAGTGCAACACTGCAGGCCTAACTCGATACTCCCCCCTTCAATACTAAACCCGAGCCCCTAATAACCCTCTGCCTGTACTGACTTCCCTCCCCCACAACTAATACACAAATCAGTTCCAATCATGCACTCATACAACCCTCTCCACACACAGGCACATACACTTGCCCCTATCTAGACTCATTATCTAAATCTTGGTATCCATGTTACCTTGATTCTCCCTAGACACAATACTCTAATCCGATACCTCAATACTTAACTGATACTTAAAGTTCAACAACAAACTTTATTCTCCACCCAAACTCACATCCATCCTAGCACTCGTGTACATGAAATCTGCAGTAATGGATGTTACCTGCTTGCTAAAGAATTGACACAGCCCCTCTACTCTCTGCTATCTGCCAAGGCCTGAGTAGACCCCTTACCTCGAGCTGCTGCAGGAACCTTCCCCCTCTCTCCAAGTACCTGCTGTCAAACACAGGTAACTCATCCATCATACCAACATACTCAATACTACCCTATACACATGTAGACCCACATCAACACACATAAAACACACTAATGCACATGATACACTACCTAAACAACTTGGTTTGTACATTGATACCCATCTATACTCTTTAATTTCTGCACACACAAAATTTGAAAATTAACGTGTTGTGTCTTGTCGTGTTGTGTTGTGTTATGTCGTGTTTGTGTTAGAGAGAAAGAGAGAGACAGAGAAAGGAGACAGAGAGAGACAGAGAAAGGAGACAGAGAGAGGAGCTCACCGAGGAGAGGAGCCGGAGGAAGGATGCCGGAGGGAGAAGGGGAGTCGGAGGAAGGAGGCTCTGACAGCGGAGGGGGGAGGACGCGGCCGGAGGGGGGTTGCCGGGAGGGAGGAGGGGAGCCGGACGGGGAGGATGCGACCGAGGGGGGTCGCCAGAGGGAGGAAGGAGGAGCCGGAGGGGGGTCGCCGGAGGGAGGAAGTAGGAGCGGGCGGGTTTGAAATTTGGGAGAGGGAGAGGGATCTGATCAAAGGAAATGGGGAGAATCAGCCCTAGATGAAAAAAAATTAGCGACATTTTTAGCGACGCCAATAATGACGTCGCTAATTAGCGACGCCAATAATAACGTCGCTAATTAGCAACATCGTTAACGTCGCTAATGACGTCGCTAAATGTCTAATAATAGATACGTCGCTAAATACGTTGCTATACGCCGCTAAATAAAATATATTAGCGACGCTTAGCGACCTTAATTGAACTTATAGCTACTAATCTTTTAAAAACTGAATAAAAGTCGCTAAACGTCGCTAAATATCGCCAATTAGCGACGTCTAGCGACGTTTTTACATGGAGTCGCTAATTTATATTATATTAGCGACGTTTTTCGTTGACGTCGCTAAAAACGTCACTAATCCCGCTTATTCTATTAGTGCATGGTCGTCTGCCTAATTACTATGTCAGCTGACAAGGTCATAGGTATAGTTCATGTTCACGACTCATCGTGCAAATTTGTCACACGATGCTCGTCCAAATTCCTAAGGTCAAACCATTATTCATTTGCACAGGATATTCTACCCAAGCTCGTTTCACTCAGATTTCTAAACAACGAGCATAGATCATCCTACTCACATTAACACGTTCATTTATAAAGGGTCCGAGTCCGTTCAGTCAAATCCATGATATATATCCATGTCGCATGTCACGTCTCGAACTTAGCAGCGTACGCAGCAGCTCAAGCGGCAGCCCATGCGTCCGCTCATGCAGCCGTACAAAATGCGCCAACAAAGCGCCACTTTGCGCCCTTGAGTTCGAGTCGCGGCTTAGCTCCTATGGAAATAATTCCAAGAGCATGACAAAAAACATAAATGCTTTCATGATGAGTTAATCATTTTTTTCTCCTAGGAGAACACCCACACATGGCACCCATGTGCCCCACCACATTCCATGTGCATACCACAACTTATACAAAGTATTATATTGAGATACCCACTTGATGGTGTAGTCAATGTGGAACTATTTTTTAATAGTCCAAAGACAAAAACACCAATACCTGCATCTGGTTGCATGGCATGAGTATTCCAAAATGTACTCGAAGACACCTCCATTCTTGTCGTGTCATTTTCATGTATGTCTAGCATTGAGTACAAAACTCCGTTATTAACATCATTTTTCTTAATTATTATGCACAATATTGACATGAGGCTTTAATTTGTCTAAAGACTCATTCTACTACGTACCAGTAGTTTCCCTTTTGTTGTTTGTCTCCGCTTGTTAAGATGTAGTTATGATATTCTTCCGTCTTTCATGCAATAGTAATGATAATTTTTTGTCTTTCAAAAAAAAAAAAAATTGTGGAATTTCTTAACTATGAATACAAGAGAGGTGTGATGGGAACCGTGAACATGTTGGGGTTGGTAAAAAGAATTGGAGCGCCTGTAACCAATACCAGTGAGGTCTATAGTGACCCTCTAGAGCACCCTCAGAAAGAGACATTGGGGCCATGTCAATCCTATATATCAGCAGCCTGCCAAACTCCAAATTATACTTAATTTTTTTTTCCCACATAGGTTCTGTAAGCTTTGCTTGAACAAAAGCTCAATTTTTTTTTTTTTTAGCCCCACATCGGATGGACCAACCACTCCTTGTGTACATATATTAGTTCCTCTTCTTTGCTTTCTTAAAGTTGTTGTGTGAGGAACACCTTGGGCCACACGCGCGCGCCGCCTGGCCCGGTTCGGTTCGGCGCGGGTAACGGGTGCGGGTACGCGCCCACATCTACGGGCACCGAATGCCGATTCGATTTCCTCTTCGGGTTCGAGCTGAGACTCTAAAATTCTTTTTGCTCCTCTTCATTTTTTCGTTTAATATTCTGAACGTTGGAAAATTAAATTTTTTTTCGTTACTATTTAATTTTGAACCGTTAATACATTTTGTGTCCAGGTTCATTCTCCATGTGTCTGTGTAACGGCTGAATTAATAGAAAATTAATTCAGACCGTTACATATTGGATGGAGTATTATATATATGAATGGTTTCTTTGTAAACAAATCAGATATTGTTTTCTCCAGAAACTTGCTGCCAACATATTATTCAGTCCATCCATTCTTCGTCGTTTCGCTCGTCTCCAAGCTCTGGGTAGAACTAAGTCCTGGTCATTCTCTCCGAGTCGTGTGCGGCGACGAGATACCGGTAGTACGGAGGTTTTACCACTAGGAGCTTCGGGAAACGTCTGCACACAGATCCCTAATCAACTCTTAGGACAGTGCTTCATGCATGACTTTCCCAGAGGCCGATAACATCAGTCTATTTTTATGTTTATTCACAAAGTTTTCAATAAGAAAACGACAAATTTTCTAACAGGTTCAGTGTCTTTATATCAAGTTATCTCATTCCTAGCGCTGTTCTTTTTTCTGATATTCATATTAATAGATCTGTTACACCTCCTATAATTTACTAGTAATATACACCAGCATTACACATGCATAAAAAAATATTAAAAAATTAAATATAAATTTATTATAAAAACTACCATTCTTAGAAATTGAACTCAAGTAATTAAGAAAAATGTCTCACATCTTAAACATTTAAGTTAGAGTTGGTTAGATATAAATATATCATTTATGGTAGTTGAATGTTTGGTTAAGTTTGTTTCTTAAATAATTAGTGGAGTATTTAGGTAGTTATTTAGTTATCTTCTTATTAAAAAATTTAATTTAGTTAAATGATAATATACATACGACTTGTACGGTTCATTTTTTCAGTCGTTTCCAAGCTGCATTATAGTATTAGAGATTTAGTCAAACAATAGATCTTAATGCTAAGTGTCTCCGGTGTTAGAAGTTGTAAATTTTGACCATGGATTACCATAGAGGTGTATATGTTGAGGTAATTTTGTTCTTGGCTATTAACATGAGTTTTGATGGTTATCTAATCAGCAGCATGCTATGGCTATGACAGTGGAACACTGAATAGTTAGAGAAATGCTGTCTTAAAAGAAAATGGATTGTACATTCTATGGTTCAACTTTTCTTCTTCACCAAAATATATGCTAATTTTAGAACTACAATGCATGATATATATTTTTCTATTTTACAACTGCAATCAGTTTCATTAGGCGCTAACATTTTCTTTGCCTATTGCTTACCTAGTACCACTAGGTTTAGATAACATCATCATGTTTGTATTTTGTATTTACAAATCATCTCAAGTTAGTGAGAGGGTATCTCAGCCACACTAAACCCTAGAAAATCAGTAAACTTTTTTTTTTTTTCCTTCTCTTTCTTAAGTAAGGTTTGTCTATTTATATACTCACGTAATTATAAATCTTAATAACTATATGATATTATCTAACTATCTATCTACATATATGTATAGTACATTTTTTATATTTATTTTTTATTTTTATTAGAATTAAGAGATTACTAAATTTTGTTGGTAATATTATGTAGCACTAAGTTTACTACTTTTTTTCTTTTTAATGCTACACTACTTGATACATAAAAATAAATTAGTTAACAATTGTAAAACTGCATGGACTGTAGCCGCATTTCGTAAAAGATAAAAATTATTAATTAAACTTTATTATAATTATTTACTTGTCAAATTTTCAGATGAGTAAGCTGTTTGAAACAAGACATTGAGACATTGGAGTAAACTAAATATGAAGTAAGCAATTATTATCAATCTTCCTGTTCATTTTGTTTAATACTTCTTTTGTTTATAAATACATCTTAGCAACTTTTATTTTCTTGTCAATATTATGTTGTAGTTTGATAATCAACATTCGTAACAAGAAAAGTTTTGAAATTTGAATGATTAATTATTTAACTAAATCAAAAAAATTAGATGGTACAATATTCTAATGCTTTTTTGTTTGGTATATCACTACACAAAAGATTACTTTAGGGAGAAGATACTATTGGATACTACTTTGAAGAGTCCTTAAAAATTAATATTTGCGACCACTATTTATTTTGTAAAGAAAGACAATAAATATAATATTAATGAGCATAGATTGTAAATGTATCCCAAAATATATCTTGTTTAAGACTGAAAATCAGTTTTGCCCCAATAATGCTCACACTAATTACCTAATTACTGATTTACTACATGTTATAGGTTATGCTATTTACCCAATTACTGGTTTACTACAAACAAATGGGTCATGCCAGTGGACCTCTTATCATGCATGCTAAAAGAAGGAGTACTACAAGAAGTTACTTTACTAGGCTTTTCCTATTGAAAAGTCTTTGTCCTTTTTGGATTTTCATGGTCTCCCGAAGAACTCAGACTAATACAATCTTCATGACGTATGTATTAAGTGATCTGGAATAGGTGAATGTCTGTTGATAAGTGAGTGTCTGTTGAAGAACTAATATGTAAGGTGAATCTAGGTGTATGTTGAAAAATATATTTAAGGGTCTATTTGGATAGATTTCAGAAAATTTGATTTTAAAACAATTTTAAAAAAAAGTTACAAATTTATTTTATAGTTTAACAAATTTCGGTTATGCATTTGGTTACTTACACATGAAAAAATAGTTTTAATAAACAAAAGTTTCAAAGATTACGTTTGGTAAAAAAATATTAAATTTTAAAAAAAGTAAAATTAAAGTAAAAATAAAAAAACAATTTTTTTTATAAAAAAATCCTCGAATTTTAAATTTACAAAACAATTTTTTTTAAAATATGATGATAAAAAACCTTTTTTTAATGAACGAAAGAAATGTCCAATTTTACTAAACATTTTTTCAAAAAGGATGATGAGAAAAGAGATTTTTTTTGGGATACAAAGGAGTCCCCAAAATGTTTATTTACAATAGCCATTGGCTAACAAGCGATTATTATATATGATCACACGAAGCATATCAATTGTCCTATTTATTCTGTCATATATTATGTCCCCCCTCTATTGCATGTAGGTCACACCGATTATTAAAAAGGAAAACAAATATAAAAGCAGTGGAGGGACATAATAGGAACAAAATAAATAGGATATCTGATCTGCTCCCATGATCACAAAGGATTATGACAAGATAAAGATCTCTCTACCTTGGTGAACTGCTCTTTCCCAGAGCATTCGTGGCCCAATGCACTAGCGTCTACCCACCAGTTAGCAACCACGCTTGATGACTCATCATGCGCAATGATAGTAACCAAGTTAAGTAATCAAAGGAACCACGTTTAGCTATACCTTACTATGTTGGTTTGAATTAGTTCTGTTGTCAAGCTCCAATTCCATCCATGTGCCAATTCATGTTAAGTGCAGTGACCTTCATACACATAGTCTACCATGCGCCAATCTTGTTATGCGTAGAGACGACCATGAGTATAAGACTTCATGCGTCCCTTGCATGCGCATAAGATACTATACGGCCAACTCTGCCATGCACCAAGAGTCTGCCATGTGGCAAGAGACTTCCATGTGGCCAATTCTTGCCAACCGCCAAGAACTGTCTTGCGCTAAATCTTGTCATGCGCATACTCTACAATCCTTGATCATTTTGTAATCTTTCTTCCAACTAGAATGTGAGTCCTTCAAGTGCTAACTCCTCCATCCTGGAAAATGGTATGTTTCGATAACTCACTTTCAACATTTGACAAAGGACTCCATCCCTCATCCAAATGTTCTAAGTGTATCCCGTCAATCTTCTCAAGTTTGTGAAAACTTGTTGTAGAGAAGATTTCATCGGATGTTCTTTCATCTTGCTTCGGATTTTGCTTTGAGATTGTTAGTCCCGAGACGAATCAAAGATGGTAGAACACAGGCCATGTGCAGAGCTACTAGCGAGACCCGAAACTCCGCTCTCTACAGGAACCCAATAACAGGTTACAAACAATCTCTGAAGAAAATAAAGATTACAACAAGCAACAAGAAAAATGTTCTTCTCTTTACATTCGCAAATGCTACAATGAGAATGAACGAGCAAAGAAAAAGGTGAAGAAAAGCCCCTTGCTGGGATGGTCAAAACTACCGTTGCTCAAAGCAAGATTCGCTGTACAGACGATATGCCCCCAGGAACCAGCAAGTTCACAAATAAACTTCTGGAATGATCAATATCACCTTCGAAAACACTCAAACACACCATGTGGGAGGGGGACACTCTGGGCCGCAGATAGGATCTGGTGTCCTCGGTTTTTCCATCTGGATTTTCTCTCTTCAAATAAAAGAAGAGGTCATCTATATATAGAGAAAAATAGCACATATGCGGCCTGAGGAAACTCCAAGCCGTATATACACCGACCGACCAGATCCCCCAAAATCTGGGTATTAGAGTCGTAGGCGCGGCCCACGCCGCATGCGCTGCCTCCGTCGCCAGTCTAGCTGTATTGCACGAGGCAAATAAGGCCACCAAACCCCGAAAGCAGCCGCATGCGCCACATTTTTCAGAAGGCACAGAAAACCATGTGCCGCATGCACTACCAGAAAAATTCAAATTAGCGACGTAAAGAAACATTAAATAAATTTAGCGACATTTTACAGAAGTCGCCTTTCAGCTAGTCGCTGACGAAAAAAATATCACCAAACGTCGCTATACCGACGTTTTCTAGCGACGTAAATACGTCGCTAGATTAGCGACATTTAGCGACTCAACGTCGCTAATTAGCGACGTGTTCATTTGTCGCTTTACGTCGCAAATTAGCGACGTATGCAGCAACTTTTATAGCGACGTTACTATGACCTGGTAATACTGCCATGTAAGCAAGTTTCGACGTACAACGACATTTTTAGCGATGTTTTTTGCGACGTCATTAGCGACGTGTAGTAACGTCGCTAAATGTCTAAAAGAGATACGTCGCTAAGTACATCGCTAAATGTCGCTAAATGAAACATATTAGCGATGTTTAGCGACCTTAATGGAACTTATAGCGACTAATCTTTTAAAAACTGAATTACAGTCGCTAAACGTCGATATATGTCGCCAATTAGCGATGTCTAGCAACATTTTTACTTGGAGTTGCTAATATATTTAATATTAGCGACGTTTTACGTTGACGTCGCTAAAAACGTCGCTAATCCCGCTTATTCTGGTAGTGATGCGCCGCCTCAAGCAGACCATCTCTCCTCCATATGCAACTAGCTCATCAAAATCTGGCCGCATACGCCAGGCCGCGTAGCCCCTGACTGCATAGCGCCTGGCCACAAAGACCTTGCCTGCATAGCGCCTGGCCGCATAGTGCCTTGGCCGCATAGCGTCGGGACGCATAATGCCTTGGCCGCACAAAGTGTGCCAACAAAGCGCCACTTTGCGCCCGAGTCGTTCAGGGCTTAGCTCCTAAGAAAAACTTTTCAGAGGTGGTGACAAAATAAAGTTTGTCATAATGGAGTTCACACTTAATCTTTCTAGGAAAGTCAACCCACATGGGCCACCACCCCATGTGCATATACCAATACTAAGCATAGCTATATATTAAAATATACACATTGGTGGTTTTCCAATATGGGACTAAAACTCCCAAAGCTAAGTGGAAAACACCAACAGAAGTATCGCCATCCAATCCGGAGTCTATCCCGGGAACCACGCTTTGTTCCATACGAATCTTAGGGAGCACACCAAAGAAGTTGTGGTAGAGAAGGAGAATATTCCGAGAAAGCTGCTGGAGTTTGATGGCGAACACTGTATGCCATAACGAAAATCCTAAAGAAAATGATAAGGATTAACTAGCGTGAATAACTACATCATAGGGAAGGAAGAATCTCTAGGTTGCATGCAGTCCATTTGTTTAGTCACCTTGCTTCGTGGACTTGTTGTTCACCGTCGTGCAGGACACATTTTCAGCTCACCATCGTGTGGGGTATTATGTCTATGTAGACGTTTATTAGCTCGCCGTCGTGCGGGAGCTTTCCCAACATTTTATAAACATCGGGAAAACTGTTAAAAATGTCGGCATAGGTTTAGCCGACGTTTATCCGACGTTTTTCGCAAACACCATCGTTGTCCTAGTCGAAAATTTTCGACTGTTTCAATAAACGTTAGTATAGGATTAAGCCAACGTTTGCAGCAACGTTTAATAAACGTCAGTAATTGGTTAATTTGGGTACCAAATTCCTAATGTCTTTAGAAAAAAATGTCGGAAAACAATACTGTTTTCCACCGTTTAATAAAACGTTGGTTTGTTTTTCCAACTATTTTCGAAAACGTTGGTTCTGTGTTTCCAACATTTTCCAAAAAATGTTGGTTTTGTTTTTCCAACCTTTTCTAAAAAACATTGGGTAAAATTTTTCCATCCTTTTCCAAAAACGTTGAAAATGCATGATATTTCGGATGCCAATTTCCCAACAATTTTACAAACACGTCATAAATATAACCAATTTACCAACGATTTTTCGAAACGTTGGGTGTTTTGTTCATGGGTGTCAATTTTATGAAATTTTAATTGGCACGACGAGAATCTACTTTTCCAACAATTTCCCTAAACATTGGAATTTGTAACAAAATTTAATTAAAAATATCTGCCACAATCACATGTAATTTAGATGTGCACAAATGCCATTTGCGTCATCACGAATATACAAATGCATCCACAACCAAAACAATTGGACAAAATATTATTATAAAATTATTGTAATACAAAATATTGTCTGTGCCAAAAGTATATATATCTTTACTCATCTCCCAAATACTAATTCATTCAAAGTAAAAAAAAAAAAAAATTAGACCATCTTTTTGAACGCACATAAGTGAATTAATCATGTAAAGAACCTGTAAAAAAAGAAAAGAGAACTATTAAAATTAGGACGTACAAATCAAAAGTGAATATATTTTTAAGACTTACGGTGCAAGTTGACCTTCTCATCTACTAATGAGTTCTTTTCCACCCTCTTCACAGCCATGAGATCCTGGATTAGTGAACACAAGAAAAAGACAAAAGTAAAATTTAAGGATATTTAATGTAAATGTCAAAATTCAATGATGCTTTAGTGTAATGTAGTAAAAAAAAGGTTCAAAATATTAAAATGACCAGAAGCTTTATGTCAGCAACTCAAGTAAAAAATAGGCAAATCTCAATGCAAAATTAAGCTACCTTGAGTATAGCAGTACAAACATACAAGTTAAGTATTTCCTGGATCTACCAAGTGTTTGTCTCAAGTGTTTAGTGTTTGCTGAGACTCTCAAGTGTTTAGTGTTTGCTGAGACTCTCAAATGGTCATAAAGTGTTTGATGAGACTCAAGTGTTTGCTGAGAATCTCAATGCAAAATTCAGCTACCTTAAGTGTTTGCTGAGACTCTCAAGTGTTCCTAAAGCAGACGTGAAGCCTCTGCAAATAAGAGCCAAAAGACCCATTTAGACTTGTTGACAGGGTCGTTATATTTATTACAATTGCATGTATGTATTCATCACCATAGTCAAAAATAAATCCTTATTTGAATGTCAAAGAAAGTAGTTTACAAGCAAAAAAAAAAAAATGATAAACCCACAGAAGCAAGCACCTGCTTAGGCCGACAACCTCGAAGCCCTTGGAGACTACAACTTTATATATAGCAGACCCAACAAATCCGCTGCCTCCCAATACTACCATCTATTTTACAATGCTACGATCAGATTTCATATTAGAAGGTTCATTAATTTAATGAACAAAGGTTAAGGGAATACATTTAAATATCAGGCACTCCTAACTCTGACCATAAATTCTAAAACCAGAGTATAGAAGTATCATCCAAAGTATAAAAACCAAAACTCTAGAAACAGGGGGAAAACGAAAATTGCTCCTCAAATCCATAGTCCACACACAGGTCCAAAAGAAGAGAGTGATGAATTACTCAAGATCTCTGATTGACAGTGGGAGATTAATTCCAACACACAATTTTTTATATCTAAGAATGGCAGTGATAATGTACAAACATTAAAATAAGATAAACAATGCCATCTTCATTACAAATAAACCATATCGTGATTCCTGTATATCACTAGTTCATTAACATATATAACCACAAGGTTAAGATGGGATCCAGATACAAGTTCATAATGAAGATGTGATCTCCAACGGATGATTTGCTTACTTTTGGTGTGGTACGAAAAGGAAACAATTACTATAATTTGTGAAATAAAACCGCACATTCGATTTAAAGTATGCAGTGTGCATACATCCATGTTGCTATCTATCGGATTTTATGCTGAAACTACAGCTACCAAGATGGACAGAACAAGTTACTGGTCATGTAACATTCAGCAGCACTTGGTGTGTTATTGCTCAACAGCGCTTGAGTTGCATTTCCATCTACTCTAGTTATGTAGTCTGTGTATGTAATTCAAGATAAAGATATGGTAATGTAACATTCAAGATCCTTTAATGATTTATTTAGTTCAACCATCATTGATAAAACACTAGCGAAACTTTCCTGATGGTTACTGATTTTTGAAAAGAAAGGCTAGAAGGAGATGGAGAACAAAGGAATTTGCAGCATATGATAGAAGTTGTCGGTTTGTGTATCTCAACAGACGTCATGTAAGTCATGTGCTTATGTTGCATAGACTGCTTATGGGCAGGAAACCGTAAGATACGTTAGGACAGTGGTGTATCTGTGTCCCTTGTTCTCACCGTGTCGTGATGTATCCGTGCAACATAGACCAAGACTAACTTCTGTAGAGATGCTAGCTGTAAAGGGAAATAACAAAGATCTGAAACCAAAATATACTACTTCACTATAAGCGAACAGAACATATAATATATCTTATTGTTACAGTAGTGATCAAGGGCATACATAAGCAAAATTCACTTGGTTCGAACAAAATTGTAAAAAAAAAAAGAAGTATGGAATTCAGATTGCAAGAAAACTACAAACTTCAAAGAATCATTCACAAAAAATGAAATATGGAATTTTCTAATCATCTTCGTCATCCCGCCCACTTGGTTCCTCGTCAACTTCAACTCCATCGACACCTTGTCGAACCCAGCTAATATCATCATCACGTGTGAATGGTGTCTTGTCCAAATGTTGCTCGCCTCATAACTCTGTTTGATCTGTTATAGTTCCATGAGATGTAAATTGCTCTCCAAACACATCAAAACAGTCTCTAGGCTTTGTTTTAACAACTACATGCCACTCATTCTCTACGGGATCTTGTACGTAAAATACTTGTTTTGCCTGAGATGCTAGTATAAAAGGTTCTTCTGTTATTTGTTGTCGGGTATACAACAAACGACGGAAGTTTACTAGTGTGAATCCAAAATCATCTTGCTCGATGAGACCTCTACTATTGTCAACCCAGTCACAATTGAACAAAACAAACATATACTCTTTAGAATAATAGAGCTCAATGATGTCTGCTAAAACCCCATAGAAATTAGCATCTCCAGATGTAGGATTTCTATCTCTTGCACTTGCATAACTTTCAGTCATTGCCTTTAACATGACTCCACTGTTTTGCGTGGTTCTTTTTTGCTCGTAAGCCTTTGTGTGATACCGAACACCATTTATAATATAACCTGTGAATCTTTTTGCTTTTTTAAGGGGTCCAAAGCTAACATCCAAATTTTTTGTGTTATCTCTACATTAGCTGCCTCGATCAACTTCGTTACGTATTTAAAAGGGAAAAAAGCATTATATAGATCACTTAGGAGGTAATCTATCTAACGGTAAAAGATTTTAAATATTTATTTACTTACATGATCCTTAAACTATAAATGAAATGTTTCATTATGAATACGGTCCACATCATGTGGTCTGAGATGAGAATTACTCGTAATTGACATACGGTGAGCACTGTAATAGAAATACATAATATCATTATATAATGTCTTAAATGGATAAAAAAATAAAAAACTTAATAATGTAGCATACTTACTCTCGAAATGGTGCAATCGCATCAGTATTGACTAGCACATATCGATGTGCTTGTGCATATGTTATGTCATCAAGTACAAATCCCACTGACTTCCCTAATTTACGACCCCCTTCTAAATCAATAGAATTGGATACACCGTCATCGTTCCTTAGTGGTCGACTGGACTTGGTCTCAATATCATTTAGTTACCTTGAGCAAAATGTCAGACACTCTTCTACCCAATATCCTTGTGCAATTGAACCCTCTGGATGATTGCGGGTCCTCACCTAACTCTTTAATGTGGACAGGTATCTATGGTGGAAATTTGGTTAGTTATAAATAATGTTGTTCATAAGAAAAAATGTATATAAATAAATAACTGATAAATGATATCGGACCTTTCAACAAGATATATCGATCAGTATTGTGGCGGACCTCCTATTATCGCTTCTTCTGGTAAATGAATGACCAAATGCTCCATGATGTCAAAAAATACAGGAGAAAATATCCTCTCAAGATGGGAGAGCGTGAGCTCAATGCGAGACTGAATATGTTCCAAATTATTTACATTCATTACTTTTGAGTACATACTCCTAAAATAGTTACTGATTTCAATCAACGGTCTAAGCACATTCTTAGGCAAAATATTTCTTAGAGAAATAGGAAGAAGCTCTTGCATCAAGATATAGTTGTCATGGCTCTTAAGTCATGATATAGTATGTTGTTTAAGGTTAACACGACATGATATGTTCAAAGAATAACCATCCGGGACTTTCACCTCCTTCAAAATTGTACACACTATATCTTTACGTTTATTGTCCAACATGAAACATGCGGGTGGCAAATAATATTTGTTGTTTGCCCTTTTAGAGGATGCAATGGCTTACGGATACCGAATTCTCTTAGATTTTTATGAGCATTTAAATTATCCTTTCCCTTTCCATCAATATTTAATATAGTCCAAAGCACATTGTCACACACATTCTTTTCAATATGCATTATGTCAAGATTGTGGCAAAGAATATTGTCCTTCAAATAATCTAACTCAAAAAATATACTTCGTTTCTTCCAATTATATGTTATGGCCCCGTCTCCTTTAACCATCCTTCTCCTCTTACGTTCTGACTCTGGATCTTTCCCAAACCTACTATTGAAATCTTTTATTTAAGCGTACACTTCATCTCCTAATAGTCGAGTGGGCGTTGTATCCAACTCTATTGTACCATCAAAAGAGACTTTATCGATGCAAAATTTATGTGCTTCCGGTAGCCATCGACGATGGCCCATATAGCACTACTTACCTCTGTTGGGAAGGGGACAAAAATGAGTGTATTTATGACAACAAGGGCATGTCATTTCCCTTTTGTGCTCCACCACGACAAAATTGCATATGCAGAAAAATTACTTATTGTCCATAGCATTGATGCACGCATTGTAAACATCTGATTACTAAATGCATCATAAGTGTCTACCCCAACCCACAATTTCTTCAGCTCATCAATTAGAGGACGCAAATAAACATCAATATCATTTCCAGGCCCATAAGGACCATCGATTAGTATCAATAATATCATAAATGGTTGTTTCATACAGAACCATGGCGACAAATTATATGGTAGTAAAATAACTGGCCATGTGCTATGTGCAATACTCATGCTCCTAAAGGGGTTAAACCCGTCACTAGATAAGCCAAGCTTGACATTTCGTGGGTCCTCGGCAAAATCTGGATATTTCTCATCAAATGTTTTCCATGCAAGAGAATCTGCAGGATGCCCTAAATTTCCATCACTAATGCGTTCCTTCGCATGCCATCTCATTTGTGATTATGTCTTTGAAGACATAAATAGCCCCTGAAGTCTTGGTATCAATGGGAAGTATCTTACCACCTTCGCAGGAATTTTTTGATCTATATTAACATCGTCATCTGACTCTACCTTTAATTGTTTATACCTTGGGGTATGACACTTGTTGCATTCACTCTCTTGTTCTGTCTCATTCCAGTACAACATATATTAGGGCATGAATGTATCTTCTTATACTCTAGTCCTTAGTTCGCAAT
This sequence comes from Iris macrosiphon, assembly GCA_036927795.1. Classification (NCBI taxonomy): domain Eukaryota; kingdom Viridiplantae; phylum Streptophyta; class Magnoliopsida; order Asparagales; family Iridaceae; genus Iris; species Iris macrosiphon. The sequence goes on from JAYESA010000008.1 coordinate 156,330,276, forward strand.
CAATTTTCGCGTTTCGTAAAAGGACTTCGGCAATGTTACACCCTCACGGAATACATCTTTTAATAGCTCAAACAACATTGTGAAGGATTTGTCACTCCATACACCAAGGCACTTGATATGCAACAATCGAACAAGAAACGAGAGTGTTAAATACTTCTTACAGTCTGGGTATAACTCTCGCTCGGCTTCTTTTATCAAATTAAAGAATTTCTTAGTTTCTTCATCAGGACCTTCCATATGTGGATGATACTCAACATCGCCCATAAAGTTTATTGGGTCAATCGAAGGAATTCCAAAGGATGTGACAATGGACAAAGAGCGCTACAGTGACTCTTTTACTCCGTTGACGGTCCGATACGAGAGCGAGGAGGCTCATCTGTTCTCTCTCCTGTTCCTAGGGGTGGTGTGGTCTCTTTGAAGCATAAAAAAACCCAGTCCCTTAAACGTTCAAGTTGCTCCTATTTATAGCTATCGTGCTGATGGGCCATAGGTGCCGCATATGCCTCTGTTTGGTGGTCGCATAGGGATCCTTCAACAGAATATGGTTGCAACTATAGCCGCATGCCATGGGCAGATTATCACGTAGTCTTGGTTGAGATATGTTGTTGAAGAGATTTCAGGGTGGTTGCGTATGTGACTCGGTCAGTTGGACACGTAGTCAGCACTAATTGCACGAGAAATCATCTTCGGTTGTAATAGAAAGATTATGCAAGTCGAGAGCCGTATAACATCTTTATCGCATATCGTCAGGGCCGCATACTTACTCTTGTTTGGCCTTCATCGAATGGACACTTCGACCGCATGGCGTTGGGGCCGCATACGTAGTCTCATTTGGCCTTGGTCGAATGGACACTTCGGCCACATGGCATTGTGGTCGCATATGAGCTCTCGTCTGGCTTTGGTCAAATAGACACTGTGGCCACATGTTGACGAGGCCGCATGGGGTCGAAGCAGCATGGGGTCGTAGCCGCATATGATGACTAGGTTGCATAATGGAGGATATGTGGCATGTCACATCTGTCGAGGACATTAATGCATAATATAACTTTCGGTCTTTTTGCAGGTCGTCCCTTTCACGAATCTCGAGGCGCTCAGAACTTTATGTCATTCATCGCAGACTGTGTCGAGGGCTTTTTAGGCGGTCTCTTACTCTGAGGCTATCCAGGCCGCATGAGGGCCATTTATTCACTTATGGGGCTCCAAGGGGCATGAGCTCTATTTTGTTCCAAGGGACAAGAGTTGTATGCGGCCTGCAAAATTTTTATGCTTCTACAAGACCCCCTTCAAAGTTTTTAAAAGGACATGTTTGGAATAATTTGAATAAGAAGCATGGTCGAGCACTTTTGGCTGCATAGAAAGGGTATGCAGCATAGCTAAGATGAAGTATAGTGGGTTCTGCCAAGCTGTCAAGTCAATAAATATTCAGATTTGCTTCGATCTTCGAGCGGATCTTTTGGGATTCTGCATCGTTATAAGATAAAGTGTCATAAACAACGAGGAGTCTCTGTCGTTACGTGGATCGAGGCATCAGGTTCATCCCATTAAACGCTCGGTTCATTACCTCGATCCCTTCACGCAGCTTTCAAGCCTATAAATAGGTGCCAAGAAGGAGAGAGGGAACTTTTTTCTCTTTTCTCCCTTTCTTCTTTCCAGTAGAGGATGCCGACAGCTGCGGCTTTCCTGGCCGAGGAGTTTGTCAGGGGTGGTCATGATCCTTGGCCCCCTAACTTCGATGCTTTACTTGGAGGTAGGGAGCACCGGGTTCTTCGTGTTGGACCTCTTTGGACACAGAGACACTTGTACACAGTCTTGCTGCGTGGATGAGAAATTATCTAGAACATGAACAGACTTTTTACACAGCCTTACCGCATGGATGAGAGATCATCGCGAACATGCACGGGCTTTTCTTATGAGTCCGTTGCATGGAAAGGTAACCATCCTGCGTCAGTTAAGACTCTGCCGCATGGATGAGGGCTCAACCTGGTCATACGACAACCATGATTCTGTCGCATGGGTGAAGTCTTGATCCAGATATGCGACCATTATGGCTCTGCCGCATGGATGGAGGCTCGACTAGACATGCGACCATCATGGCTCTGCCGCATAGAAGGCACCTCATGTGCCTACTAACTCTACCGCATGGACTTCATATTGTCTTTGTTTGCTAATGCCATATGTTTTCCTTATGCAGGCTTTGTTCTCCCTCGTGCATCTCATGATGGAGTATGGAAGGATATCATAATACCAGTTGTTTGGGGTGAAGGCCAACCTTATGCAGCGGTTCGCCATGAACTGATCCAGGAGACGAGGATGAACATCCTGCGTCCTACACGGAGCTGTCCTTGTTCATGCAGTGTGTTAGCTGCGTTTATCCCCATTATGCGGCTTGCTACGGACCAGGGGCCTGCGGTGTTGATGACAGGATTTGGTTTAATTGGCATTCTTGTCATTGTCCTTTCCGTATGGTTAAAGAGTGTCTGCTCCTGCTCCTCCCTTGTTATCCATCAGTATATATTTTTTCCCATATACCGAGGTTTACACTATGGAGGGATGATCTAGAAAGCATTGAGTTCCTCTGCGGGCTCTGCTGATGTCAGTGGCTGCAACATCTCGAAGGGACGTCTGGATGGAGAAAGTTATGATTGTAGAATTTTCTATCACCCATACTCGTGATCTTGAATATTAATGAAAACCCTTAAAATGTAATAGAATTCCATCATGTGTAATCATGATATTGAATATTAATAAAAAGTTTATCTTCTTCCAGAACTTCTTTCTTGTACTTGTCTCATTGCATATTGTGACCTTGGGTATTGTGTAAGAGGTAATATGGACGTAACACAATACCGCAGTCTGTATAAGGACGTCCCACTGGGGGACTTAGGTGGACCTATTACTTCTTGCGCACTGGAGTACAAGCAGTAGGTTCGAGATAAGCCCTGCTAGAGGTGATATGGACATGGCAGGTTTTGTGGACTTAATACTACTGGCGTACTTAGAGTTAAGTATGGATAATAAGTTGAGATGACAACCGATATCAGAGGTAATATGGATGTGATAATCGATAGCCAAACCAGGAAGGTTTTGCTCAGAGTTAATATAGACAGGGCAAACACGACCGGGAAGAAATATTAGGACAGTAGTTCAGAGGTAATATAGACGTGAACCAATGTCCTATAACTCACTATGGAGTGGTTTTCTAAGTGTGGTCTACCCGAAAATATAGATAGGCTTGAGGGTTACTCCACTGGAGAGATTGTTAGGCCGATAGGTCAGAGGTAATATGGACATGGCTAGCGTCTAACAAAACTGGTTTTTGAGTGGTCCCCATGGAAGTGTATAAGTGGACCTGAGGACTGCTCTGCTGGGGAGCTTTTGAGGATCCATTATCTGTTGTGTATCCAGTACTCCTGAATATCGATAATGGCTTGTAGAGAAACATCGTGCATAGGCACTCGCTGGGGATAACCAAAGAGTGGGAACTATATACATATTTGTTGTCCTGCTGGGGATAGAAAGAAGTACAAGCCTAGCCTTAGACATAATACTTTTTCAGAAACTTGTCGTTGATGGACATCATGAGCAAGTCGCCATTAGGTTTTGCCAGTCGGTAGGCGCAGTTGGAAAATATAGATTCGACGACGAATGGGCCTTCCCATTTGGGTTAGAACTTGCCGGTCGTCTTGTGGGTCAGAACCATCGGCATTCTTACTGTCAAGATGAGGTCACCCACTTGCTAGGACCTCTTCTTAAACCGTTTGTTGAAGGCTCCTGAGAGGCACGCTTGGTGCAGCTCAATGCGCTATTGAGCTAAGTAGCATTTCTCGTCGATTGCTTTCTAACTCTTGTAGTCGTCGGCATTGATTGTCGTCGACGGTTAACTGGTGAGAGAGCTAATCGAAGCAAGAAAATTTGGACCTCGAGTGGGAGGACCGCTTCGCTCCCGTAGACCAAGGAGAACGGCGTACTGCCGGTTGGCATCCGGACCGTTGTGCGCTAGGCCCAGAGACATTCACCCAGCTTCTTATTCCAAAAGCGTTTGTTAGATGATACGAACTTTTTAAGGAGCTTGATAATGGTTTTGTTGAATGCCTTAGCCAAACCGTTTGTTGCCGGGTTGTAGACAGTCGACACTATATTCTGAATCCAATTTTTTTTTCCAAAATTGGTAGAACGCATAACTTGCAAACTGTGGACCATTGTCATGAATGATCCTTCATGCCAAGTTGAAGTGGTATATGACGTGATGCTTGACAAAATGATCATGTTTGATGTCTTGACTTTTGCGAGTGGTATGGCTTTTTGTCCACTTGGAGAAGTAGTCGGTAATGGTGAGGATGAACCGATATCCCTTAGACAAAGTTGGACCAGTCGGTTCAATGATATTCATTCCCCACGCCTCAAACAGCCAGGACGTAACGGTCGAGTATAGGAACTCCGAGGGTTGGTAGATGAAGTTAGCATAGATTTGGCACGCTTGGCACTTCCTTGCATAGTCAACAACATTTGCTACCATTTTCGGCCAATAGTAATCCATTCTTTGGAGACGGTCCTGTAGCTTAGGTCCGGGCTGATGGGCACCACAAACCCTACCGTGAGCCTCGCAGAGAGCCTGCTTCACTTCTACATTCGATAGGCATCGTATCAGAAAACCGACATAGGAGCGAAGATACGACATTTTGGTAGCCGTATCGTAATAGAACCGGAGGGAACGTCTTCTGATGGAAGTGGCTTCATTTGGGTTCTCGGGGAGAATTCTATAGACTGCGTAGTCGATGAATGAAAGTCTCCAGTCTTTGGAGTCGGTGCTTGTCTCTACTAAGTAGCTTAGGAATAGACGGAGGTTGTTCTTTGGGCTGACCAGCTCCTGACCGACCTCGGTGATCAGCTCATGAGTATTGTCTGGAACAGCTAAAGAGGATGTGAGACCACTCAGGGCGTCAGCCTCAATGTTTTGCAGCCGAGGGACATGCTCTATGAAGAACCCCTCAAAGGCAGAGATTATGACTAGTGCAAATTGGTGGTAGGGGAGTAGGTCTTCATTCCGGACTTCATACTCGCCTGACTTGATTGACTATCAGTTTGGAGTCGCTGTAGGCTTCCAGGTAGTCAACTCCCACCTGTTTGGCGAATTGGAGACCAATACTGAGAGTGTTGTACTCAGGCACATTGTTGTAGCATGGCTCTGTGAGAGAGTAGGCACGGTTAATAAATCAGGTCATATGGGGAGATCAACACTATCCTGACTCCAGCGACGATATTGCCTTTGGGCCCTGTTCACGAAGCACCGTAGAAGAACATTCGACAAACGACTTCTGTGCTCGTCACGGTGTTGGAGTCTGCGATTTTGTCGGGGATATCCTCATAGAGTTTTAAAGTTTCTGGCATCGGATGGGTGGCCAGGAAGTCAGCTAATGCTTGGCCTTTGACAGCTTTTTGTGGAACAAACGCCATCTCGTACAGTGACAGTAGTATTGCCCACATAGCCAAACGAGAGTTGAGTGCCCCAGGTTTGGTCATGAGGATCCTGAGGGGGTTGACCCGTGAGATCACGTGGACCATTTGTCCTGTCATGTAATGCCGAGTTTTCTGGATAGCAAAGACTAGAGCAAGGCATTCCTCCTCGACGGGATTGTATCTGTGCTCCACACCGACCATCATCATGCTGAGGTAGTAGATGGCATGCTCATGAACTGCGTCACTCTTCTGGGCTAGCAGAGCGCCAAGAGAGTCATCAATTGCTCATACATAGAGCAGAAAGGGCTTTCCCATAACTAGGGCTACCAATACAAGAGGGCTCATAAGGTATTCCTTGATGTCGTTGAAGGCGCGCTGGCATACTTCGTTCCAGACAAAGGAGACTCCATGCTTCATGAGCTAACTGAATGGTTGACAACATCCAGAGATTTTTGATATGAACCTCCTGATATAGGCCAGTCTTCTTTGAAGGCCACAAACTTCTTTGAGGTTCTTTGGTGGGCGCATTTCAAGCATTGCTTTAGTCTTGTTAGGGTCTATGTGGATATCCTTCGAAGTTATGATAAAACCCAGGAATTTGATGCTGGAAACTCCTAGGAAAGATTTGGTGGGATTCATCTTAAGCTAGTGCGCACGCATGAGGTCGAACATAGTCTTCAAGTCCTGGAGGTGATTATCTTTGGAGTGACTCTTGACAGCAATGTCATCAACGTAACACTCGACCGTCTTGCATAGATATTCACGGAAGATGGTCTCATCGCTCGCTAGTATGTACCACCCGCGTTCTTTATACCAAAGGGCATGACTGTGTAGCAGTACACCCCTATCGGCGTTCGAAATAATGTATGCTTCTCATCTTCAGGACATATCTTGATTTAATTGTAGCCTGAGAATCCGTCCATGAAGGACATACGCTCGAATCCACAGGTGTTGTCCATCATTATGTTTGTGATCGGATGGGGGAAATCCTCCTTAGGGAAGGCCGAGTTTAGATCACAGAATTCAATACATATCAAGATTTTTCTATTCTTTTTACGACGGGCACGATGTTGGCTACCCAATCCGGATGATGTTATTCGCGGACGAAGTCACTAGCTATCAGTTTGTTGACTTCAGCTTCGATAGCGTTCATGATGTCCGACCGAAACCGCCGTTGTTGTTGCTTTATTGGCTTAGCGTTCGGCAAGATATTGAGTTTGTGGATCGCAATTTAGGGGTCCAGTCCTGACATGTCTTCGTAGCTCCAGGCAAAGACATTAATGTATTCCCTAATGAGCTGTAGCGAGGATTTTTTATTCTCATTAGGTAGACCCTTGCTGATAAAGATAGGTTTAGGGAAGGATTTGTCGCCCAGATTGACTTATACGACTTCGTCCTCAATAGGAGGATCTCGTTGTTCGAACATTATCTCATATTGTACGTCTAAGCGTTGGACCCACGGTTCTTTTTTAAAGAGTTCTGGTGGATCCTCGTCGTCTTTCTCAGGGTCAGCTGATACCATGTTGGTAGACAATATTTGCTTTAGAATCTCCCCGATACTGATGTCGGAGTCCCAGGAGAAAGATTCTGAGGAGTGAGAGTATAACTCATCTTTTTCATCCGAGCCTTCGGGGGTTGTGGGAGGCGTGACGTACCCTAAGCAATTTCTGATCTTATGGTATTAGTCCTTGGAATTGCCAATAGGATCCCGCAGTCGCAGAGGCAGCCGTCGGGCTTTGCCGTAGTTCACGCCCTTTACAGCTTTCAGATCGTATCACATCTTCTGGAAGAGGTTCTTTGTTCAAGAACTGTACCGGTAAAATAGTATATTTTCGGTATCAAGCTTTGGTTCCAGATCCTCTGGGATGAAGGATTGGATACTTTCTACTGTGCCGAAGATGATGTGTTTGTCTCCCCTCTTTCTTGTCGGAACTATGAAGTAGGAGTTCTGACATACGAGAATCTGGTTGACTGCATAGGTGGTAGTCACATGTGTATGCAGGTGCAGACCTAGACCGTGCTCCAGGAAATATAGTGCGTTGAGATGTGCAACTTCCGAGTAGTTCAAAGATAGTCCTTTATTGATGAAATAAGGCATCTCATCTTTCGGAATTATATCGTCGAGAGAAGGACGTTAGCACGAGCGGCTACGTACTCCTCAAATTCGTCTTTCCTAAGCTCTACCCCCAGTGTGAGTGATGGCTTTGGAGGTTTCCTGTGCAGCTTTACCACCAGAGGTTTGGATGCCGTAGTGGGCGTCGGACCTTCCTTCAGTGGTTGATTCGGTCTACGAAGGCGAACGACCAGATATTCAGGTGCTTTCTTGGACAGTTTTACCCTGAGGGGAGGAGCTATATCGGGAGCGCGTGCTTTGAGCTGGATTCTCAAGGGCTCGTCCAATGTTATCCCAGTTTTTGCCTCATCGTCGGTGTCATTGCCACCTTCATCCTGGTGAACTTGTTTGTAGAGGATCGATTCAAAGTAATAGGCCTCGACCCCTTTGAATGTATCAACGTCGGCAAATTCAGTCTTGACGATGTCGTGATCGTCCACGTACTTCAAGCACTGGTACAAGATTGATGGTACGATCATGTATTGATGTATCCATGCATGTCCCAACAAGACGTTGTAGGATACATTTACGTCTATGACGTAGCAGGTGACCTCTGTTTTTAAGTCACCAATCTGACATTTTAGGCAAATTTTGCCTAGAGGGTAGCTCCTTCCTACGTTGAAGCCACTGATGGAAGTATCTGTTGCAGCCAGGTGATGAATTAGGATGCCAAACATATGAAGCAGACTCTGAGGGATGATGCTAATTGACGAACCGGGGTCAATATGAATCCGGTCCACCTTGATGGCACCGATGTACCCTGTGTAATACAGAGGATGATCGTGCCGATTGTTCTTCAACAATATATCTTGTTGTGAGAACGTAATATTGGGTATCACCTCCATCACATTATTACAGTAGGGGCATGCGCTAGAATCCTCAGCTGGCGGCTTGACCTGCGCCAGGTAGGTGTCGGCATTCTGCAATGCCTCGCTCAGAGCAACCCGAGTGTCTTTGGAGAGTCGGAGAAGCTCAAATAGCGACAACTTCACTGGAGTATTGGCGAGTTATGACAATATGTCAAAGTTGTAGGACTTCTCTAACCCTTGAGCTAAATCTTTGCGCAATAGTTTGTCGAAGCATGTTTCTTTCTGCTTGACTTATCCGCTACTAGAGGCTGGGATAGCCCCAGATCAGATGTTGCAGGTAAGACCATTGGGAGCTCACCATCGTCAGGGATGTCGTACTCTCGTTGGTACGCTAGGCCTGACCTTATTGTTCCTGCTATTGCTTCTTTGGAAGGGATAAAAATCGTATAGCAAGATTTGGACTTCTTGCCCTTAGTCTTGATGGCAGAAGGTGTTGTCTACTGCTTCAATTCTGGAGCAAGATTAGGATGAACCCACATGACCTTGCCACGCGGCGTGGTGAGGGGTATCAGTCCGGCCGTTTAGTCGCAAGATGACAGGAGATTGACGACCTCTATCGTTGACCTTAGAATCAAAATTACTCCGTCATGGGCTTCCATTGCCGGGAAGTTACCGAACTGGAGTGATACCATGTTAGCGGCAACCGTCTTGTTATCGAAATCCAAGGTGAGGTCCTTGGTGTCGAGCAGACGTTGGATATACCGCTTCAGGGTGTAGCAATCCCGTATCGCATGGTGGACGTAACGATGGTAGTGGCAGTACTTCAGATTACTCATCTCAGCTGCCTCAACAAGGCGCTTGACGTCGGGGAGCTGAAGCTTGTTTTCCTGCATCAGCACATCAAAGATAGCCATGACGTCATCTTGTTCGAAGGAATAGGTTTCCTTCGGCTTTGGAGCCTCCGTCGGCTTCTGTTAGGGCTTCTTGGTCATGTTAGTGATAAGGGCCAACTATTACATTATTCTAGACCCCTGATAGTGTCAGTCATTTTAACTTATTATCCGTACCGAGTCTTAGGTATGTCATGGGTAATAAGTCTACCAAAATTTTCCAATGGAATGTCCCGAGAGAATGCAATGTCCTACTACGCCCACATTACCTCTAGTAGAATGTTCGCCTTCTTGACCAAGTCAAAACTCTCTTCCATGCTTCTTTTTCAAAGTATTTCAAAACTTGTTCAACTTTTAAAAAACTTTGAAAGGGGTCTTGTAGAAGCATAAAAAATCTGAGTCCATGTGCCAGAAGATATGAACTCAAAGCCTACCTCTAGTCATGTTGCAGAGAAGCTATACGGCCAATGGACTCGTCTAGATCCCCAAGTTTGCAAGTGCATCCATGCAGCCAGACTACAATCTGAATACAGACAAGATCTATGTGTCAAGCTCTCCACGAGGACCAGACTCCATGCGCCCCATGCGTCCCAGATTCCATGCGTTATATGCGGCCAAGACGTTATGCGTCCTCATCCTCATGAAGACAAAATGCCCATCAGATCGAAGGCCGGACGAGAGCACATATGCGGCATCAACTCAATGCGACCTAGTCATCATGCGGCCAAAGTGTCCATCCGACCAAGGCCAAATGAGAGCACATATACGTCTATATACCCATGCAAACTCGTCATCATGCGGCCACAGTGTCCATTCGACCAAGGCCAAACGAGAGCAAGTATATGGCAACAGCCCTTTGCGACAATCAGTTTGCAAGATCGTGTCGTTACAACCGGGAAAAAAATTACACAATCAGTACGGACTACATTTCTAGTTGACCAAGCCACGCACACAATAGGTTGAGAACAACCCCGAGATTTTATCAACCGCATATCCCAACCGAGGCTACGTGGCAGTCTACCCGTGATATGCGTCCACAGTTGTAACCATCAGCATGATGGCTATAAATAGGAGAAACTTGTACGTTTCCAGGCCCGGCCCCTTTTTTTAGGGAGACCGCGGAAGAGAGCACATATGCGGTATCGACTCTATGCGTTCTCGTCCTCGAGAAGCCAAAGTGTCCTTCAGACCAAAGGCGGACGAGAGCACATATGCGATATCGAATCTATGCATCCTCGTCCTCAAGAAGCCAAAGTGTCCATCAGACCAAAGGCAGACGAGAGCACACATGCGGCCTCACCAACATATGGCCAGAGTGTCCATCCGACCAAGGCCAAACAAGAGAACGTATGCGGCTACACGACCCATGCGGCCTCGCCAACATACGACCAGAGTGTCCATCCGACCAAGGCCAAATGAGAGTACGTATTCAGCTACAAGACCCATGCAGCCTTGCCAACATGCGGCCAGAGTATCCATCCGACTAAGACCAAACGTAAGCATGTATGCGGCTACAAGACACATGCGGTCTCACCATTATGTGGCCTAGTTGTTATGCGGCCTCCAGCTCACAAGATCTTCCCGTTACAACTGTAGAAATCTTTGCACAGTTGGTGCTGACTATGTGTCCAGCTGACCAAGTCACGCCCATAACGGGTTGATAACAACCCCGAGATCTCGTCAACAATATATTTGAACCAAATTTATGTGGCAGCTTTTCCGTGATATGCGGCCACTGTTACAACCGCATATTGTTGAAGTATCCCTATGCGACGACCAAGCAGGAACATATGCGGCATCCATAGCACGTCCATAGGGAAGCTATAAATAGCAAGGTACCACACCTATACAAAAGACCTTGCTGGCTATCCGCGGATCTATACTCAAGCAAGAGAGAAGAGCTTCTGTATCGGATCGTCTACGGAGTAAAGAGAGTTGCTACACTCCTAACCCTTCATCGTCACCCCCAGAAAATAAATTTGTACTTAGATTGTCTTCTAGGACTCCTCTGTACTTTTTCTTAGATTGTTAATCAAATCAAGTTTTTTTAATTCTCTTTTTGATTTAAATGGCAAACACGATGGCAACTCTGTTGGGGAATAACTTCTCCCCTGTTGAGAAGTCAGTGACGTAGTCCGATGTGTCCAAGCTCGGCTCAACGTAAAAGATGCTGGTGGTTCGCTTTGACTAGCAAGTGTTCGAGGACATGCTCTCGGAAGGAAGCATCAGTCCTTCCTCAAAGCTAGCCAATCCCAAGGTGACCCGCAAGTAATGGGTAGCGAAGGCTGACGCGCCTCGCCCAACTACGGAGGGGGCACTTCCAACCGCTCACCCTGTTGCTGACATCCAGGCGTGCACCCAAGAAGTCCACGTCCATGGGGCCTCCCTACCCGACGTGAAAACTACTCAGCGCCCAGACTCTGGTAAAGAAAAACACTATGATACCAGATGTTCTGAGGCTGAAGAAAGTTCCATGATGCCAAGAAGGAGTCTGCATAAGACTGGCAGACGGCCTCATGCGGCCTCAGCTCACAACCGCAGACCGACGTCCCCATGCGGCCTTGACAGCAGCAAAAAATTTGTCTTCTATTGTATCTCATGCGACCCAAATTCTATGTGACCTAATGAGAACGGCGAAGACCTAGACTTGGACTCTACGTACTATGCGCCCGCAGGGGCTAAGTGAAAGAGGTCCAGGATGGTACGAGCTCGTCAAGCTCAGACAACTGTCCAGTCAGTCGACCATCAGAGGGCACCACTAATCGTTACGCAGACCCTTGATGGAAAATTATATAAGACTGCCCCATGTGTCCAGCCCCCAGCGGCAAATGGACAGGACCGGTCTCAAAAGTCTCCCGCCAATAATCTGAGGCAAGTTCTTATTTGAACCTCAGATCCGGGAACCAACACAACACCTACACACCCATGCGCTCGGTCTACCTGGGCCCACAAAAATGGTGCAAAGGTGGAACAACCCTCGCTTGACTTACACAACGTAATCAATCACAAGCGCAAATCGAGGGAAACAACTATGGCTGATGAAATATCCTCTCCAGGACATCATTGTGCCAAGATTATCATCAACTGCTACTGCAATAGAGCACCAGCGCCCACAAACAGGTAGTTGGCCTTTCAACGACTACATCTGAAGAAACCTGCCCGGCAACAACCCGGAGGTCAGGCGTAAGCGCCAGATGAGGAGGAGCTGCCCTTCTCTGCTTGTTACTCGGCTCAGAAGGTCCCCTCTACCAAAGGAGAAAAGAAGGCCAACGCCTCTAGCTCGTCACTCTCGACCAGCGCGTTGAGAGGAAGACTACTAGGAGGATCGGCAGCACGACCCATGGAAAGCATTTTCCAAGACACTCGCTCGAGGAAGAAGCTGTCAGCCGTTGGGGATAGTTCTTCCTCATAATCCCTAGGAGCTCCCCAACCTGGGGGTAGTAAACCCCTGGACCTACACAACAATCCAACGTTTTGAAAGATGATGACTCTCAAGTAACAAATGTAACCCCCCTAAATTTTCAAATTATTAAATCTTGGATTTTTCCTAATTTTCTGGAATTTTCTGGAAATTTTCTGAAATTAAAATCAAGGTTTTCAATTAATAAATAATTTTTAATTGGCAATAAATAATATTAAAATATTATAGAAATAATATTTTTGGGTGTAAAATGGAAAACTGGACTTAGGATAATTTTTCTGGATTTTTTTGGGCCTCAGACCTATTTTTAAATGCCTAAAAATAATTTTATTAATTAATTGTTTTTAATTATTATTATTATTATTATTATTATTATTTCTATTATTTTCTGTTTTATTTTTATTTTTTCTTTTCTGGCCCATTGGGCCTGATCCGGCCCAGCCCAGCAGCCCAACCCGTTTCCCTTACCGGGTCGGGTCGGGTCTGCCCGAACCCGACCCGTCCGCCCGCCGACCCGGTCTCCCCAGCACCCCCCCACGATCGCCTGACCCGCGCTGCTCCGCGTCCGCCGCCGCCTCCCGCGGCCACCGCGCCACGCCGGCCACGTTCCTCCGCCCGCTCCGCGCACCTCCGCACCGACCGCCGCTTCCCCCGCCTCACCCGGCCACCCTCTCCCCTATAAAAATCCCCGCAGCCCCCACCCTCGCCACCGTCAGCCTTGACCCCCACCACCGTCGACCGCCCGAGCCACCTCGACGCCGGCCGACCCCGCCGCCTGGCTCCCCGACCTCGCCGCTGCAACCCCTCGCCTCCAGCCGACGACCCCAGCCCAGCCGCCGGAGATCGTGCTCGAGCACGACAACCCCGCAGCCAGCGTATCCGCCGCCTCCGGCGCCGTACCGCCCTCGCCGGCGCCGCCCAGCACCCGGCCGACAGCCCTTGGCCCCAGCAAGCCGCTCAGCCCTCCGCCGGCCGACCTTCGCTGGAAATCAGAAACCCTAGTTTTTCCCCAATTCCTCGTGTCGTGTCGGACACGACACGGACACAAGATTTTCCCTGTTTCGAAGAGCCCGGTTCAGGTACTCGTATCTTGCACCCTGTATCTCCGTTTTCAATTCCGTAAATTGCATTGGGAAGCCTGTATGACCCTCTCGGTGCCCGGACAAACCGTTCGGGGCATCGCGTCCTGTGGTGATCGCACACCGCGATCCAAAAATAGGAAAAACCAGACCCTGTTTCACCCCGGAACTGAGTGCGCCCCGCCAAACGGGATGACTTGGTCGCGTGCGGTATTCACAGATACGTGCGCGTCGTCGATACGGACGTATGAGATTTCGTGGAAGCTGATTCAGGTGTGCGTGCACACCGGAATCAATGCGTATCCGCGGACATCGCCCCGTATCCGACTTTTCGGCAATTCGCCCTAACTTCTTGTACACTCGTCAGATCGAGACGAAACTTGCGCCATCGGACTCGTAGCGATACGCTGGTCCTGTGGGTCAAGTTTGGTTCGATTCTGAGAACGTTGTCGAAATCGCGTGTCGTGGGCCCCACAGGCCCCGCTCGACGGGCGATTTTGTGTTCGGCTCATCGGAATCCAAATCTGGAAGTTCCGTTGGGTTTGTATCAACGTTCCTGACCTATTGACACTAAATTTGATGAATTTGGAGACCTTTGATCCGGACACATTTTTCGGTGCAAAGCGGGCCCACCGGCGGACCCCGTTTTGACCCGAAACTGCCGTTTTTGCCCTTGTCTTCAAATTGGACCCAAGGACAGGCATTTCTAGCTATTTGACATCTTCTGAGCGTAATGGTAATGTCTATTTCAGCTTTTGGACTCATCTCTGAAAATTTTCTCCAAGAACCAAATTAATCAGATCCAAACAACAGGCAAGTACCTGCACTTCAAGTTAAATCTTTATATTGTGATAATTATTTCCCTGCTTTACTAGTACCCTTGATGATTACACCTAGTGTTAGAAATGCTGGATTTCCTGTCTTGAATATTGGAGTTCATGTCTTGTATTTCATGTCGGGTGGGAGAATACTAGAAGGCATGTAGTTTACCCTTTCCCCTGCCATGTTTAATAGCTGTTGGTACGCGACTGTACCTCAGCCGGATCTCGATTTTCCCTGTTTAATAGCCGTTTATGACGGCCGGATTAGCCTTATAAACCTCTATATGCCAACTATGTATTCTAAAAACAAACACAAGTTCACACAGATAGTTTCTAGTCATGTTATATTTCTTGCTGACTGTTGTAGTTTCATTTCCTGTTTCATTTATTTTTGTTTTCTTATATTCCTGTTTACAGCATTTAACTCTGAGATATTGATGTTCTTGTATGCCGTTCCCAACATGATATTCATATTCAATTGTCATAAATATTTAGTTTAACCTTGTTGTGCACTGTGTACTTTGCTCCTTTCCTGACTGGATCTGTTGATTTAGGCGATGATGAGGATCTTGCCCCTACTTATTATGGTCCCTATGAGGGGACTGATGATATCTATGAGGAGCCAGAACCCACCCAGGAGACCCCTGCTGCAGAGTAGCTAGTAGTAGCTATCTTTCATTCATATTCTTATCTTATTAATCGGGTTTGTCCCCGATTTCAATTCTGAATTCTGTATTAAACATTTGAATCTGTTGTCACATTTATTTCAGTTGCAATCTTAAGTTTTAATTCTCATTATTATCTTGCCTATGTTATTTGTGAATGAGCTAGTTTAGTAAACCTGGAATTGACCTAGACAGCGTACTACCGTCGACTCTGCGGCGTAGGCTGGACGTACCCACGCACTCGTGCCGAATTTTCGGGTGCGGGTCGTGACAACAAATCCTGAAACCCCTGGGAGTGGCTACTCTCGCAGAGATGATAGCTTCCTACGAATCTGAGGAGGACACAACGCTGCCTATCTTCCTCGAAGGCAGCTTACTGCAAGGGTCCAAGAAGGAGAGTGCGGCATCCATGGCCCCATCCATCTCTCCCCATGTAAGGACAATATACATGGTCAGGGATGACTATGACGCCCCCAGTGACCGACAGTGCCTGGAGGCTCTCGAGAACATGATGTAGACCATGAATGCATCGATGCAAGCCTTGACCCAAATATTTTTGGAAATCAAGGAAAACTTGGCCTCTCAGCCGACAAGGACCTCTGCGCCAACTAACTTTGATCTCAGGACCAACGCCGATTTAAACATAACCGCTCCACCCGCAGGTGGCAATCCTTCCCAACCTGGTTCCTCGACCCCTTCAGCAGCAGACGAGGCTACGGAAGCAATAAAAGAGGTCCGAGAACTATAAGCTCGACTGGACTCCATGGGTAATCGGAACTCACTCCGCGATCTCGGAGTACGCCAACCGTATCCACTGGAATGAAGGGACATACCGTATCCGCCCAGGTACAAGACCTTCAATATAGACACATTTGACGGGAAGTCCTCCCCTCATCGGTGCATGAGCTACTTCGAGACAACAACAGGGCACCTACCCCGCAATGATGCCATCCTTACCAGGCTCTTTGTCGGGCCATTGGCGGGAGTAGCCTTCCACTGGTTCTATAGCCTGCCGGATAATTGCATATCATCATTCAACGATCTCAAGAGTCTTTTCTTCAAAAGATTTTATAAGGCAGGAAGAAAATGAGCTCGCCCTGGGAGGAAAAGGAGAAAAGGAGCTCGCTCGTAACTATATCGAACGATTCCGACAGACAGCACTAAGACTACCCCCTGGAAATCTTGAAGTGACGCTAATAGAAATATGCCAGAGGAACTTACTTCTGGCAGTCAACCTCTAGATGGATGACGCCCAGTTTAAAGACTGGACGACATTCATCGTAAGCGCCATCAATGCTGAGAAGAAGCTGAAGAACGCCAAAAACTTGGGGATCCATATCCCTACCACTAAGGACAAAGGGAAATGTCCCAACCCCAACAACAACAACAATAGTAATAGCGGTAATAGCAGCCGCGATGGAAAGAGGAAATAGGCTATGGTCGCTACCTTGACCATGAAGCCTGAGCAAAAGAAGGTAGAGCCTCCAAAACCAAAGAAAACTTACTCTTTCGAAGATCGGGATGTCAAACCATCTTCGACATACTGATGAAGGAAGGCAAAATACAACTCCCCGACGTCATACGTCAGCCTGAAGCGGCAAAAATTGACAACCTGAAATATTATCACTTTCACCGATACGTCCACTACCCAATGCATGAATGATATACCATGAAGCGGTACATCCAACACCTGATCGATACCAAGGCCTTTTTCCTGGACTTCGATGATGTGACGGTCGCCACCAATATGGTATCCCTCCAGTTCGGCAACTTTCCAGTAATGGAAGCCCAAGACGGAGTAATCCCGATCCCTAAGGTAACTATAGAGGTAGTCAACCTTCCACTAGCTCGCGACCAAGTAGCCGAACTGACACCTCTTACTCCACCTAGGGGTGAAATCATGTAGGTCAACCTGGATCTTGTCCCAGACTTGACGCAATAAGCAGCGCCTTCGAACATCAGGCCTAAAACATGAAAAACTAAGTCTTGCCACATGGTTTCTCCCACCACTGAGGAGGCCTGGACAGGGGCAACCAGGTCGGGCCTTGCCTACTAGCGAAATTCTGAGGCACACAATATCAAAGCGCCTTCAATAACCAGGTCAAAAAAAAAGCAATGCAGACCGGGCCGCATGATCTTTTCCTCAGAAAACATAAATTGTAGACTTCGGATGCTCAGCGCAGCTCAACAAGTCTCCATGTGCACAAAAGCTAAGTCTCGCATGACTCATCAACAATGGTGCATGATAGGCAGCGCTCAATTGTACGCATCCGAGCAAGTCTTCAGCGCAAGGATGTATCACACTTCATGTGCACACGATAGTACTTCTCGTCGTAATAAATCCTTATGGGCAACAGACAATGTTCCCATACGCAATATACAAAAATGTGCAGCAAGTGGTGGTCCTCGATGTGGTAGACAATCATACACACGCGATAGTGATCCTATGCGCATAACTCAGCCAACTCCCTTGTGTATACGTGGCAGTGTTCCTGTGCACAGAGCTCCTTATTCAGCGCAAGCTAAGTCATTGATAGTATCCAATGCAACAAATAATGAGCTACCTCAGTTCCATTATTATAGCCAATAATTACTCCGTCTCATGTCAAAGATGGGATATGACCTCCAAAAAGCTGAAGGTCTAAATTTTGGTAAAGGACGGCGTACTCCTTTACAATCCGACAGATATTACAACAGCACTCGCAGAGGGCTAGGATATGGAGATGCCAGTACACGTTATGACTCACAAGACGGCCGACAAATTATAACCTAAATGGGAGGGCCCATTCATTGTGGAAATCATATTTTCCAGCGACGAGTACCGGCTCGCAAAACCCAACGGTAACTTGCTCATGATGCCTATCAACGGCAAGTTCCTAAAAAAAACACTACGTCTAAACTAGACTTGTACTCCCCTCGTCCCCAGCGGGACAACCCAGATATACAAATTAACTCTTGGTTCTTCATCCCCAATAAATGTCTATGAGCAACATTTTCTCCTTCGTTACAAATTCTTGTAAAAGCCATCATCTGTATCCAGGAGTCCTGGATACGCAACGGATGATGGATCCTTAAAGTCTCCCCAGCGGAGCACTCCTTAGGTCCACTTGCACACTCCCGCAGTGACCACTCAAAAACTAATCTCGTTAGACGCTAGCCATGTTCATATTACCTATGAGTTGTCGTCCCGCCAACCTCCATAGCGGAGCAACCTTCAGGTCTATCTTCATTTTTGGATAGACCACACTCAGCAAATCACTCCTCAGCGAGTTACTCGGACATTGGTTCACATCTATATTACCTCTGAACTGTTATCCTAATATTTCTCCTCAGCTGAGTTTGCCATGTCCATATTACCTCTAAGCAAACCTCCAAGGTTTTGGCTATCGATCATCACGTCCATATTACCTCTGATATCGGTTGTCATCCCCACTTATCACCCGTACTCACCAAGATACACCAGCGGATTTAAGTCCACAAAAACTGCCACGTCTATATTACCTCAGGCAGGGCTTATCTCAAACCTATTATTTGCACCAATGTGCGCAACAAATAATAAGTCCACAAAAACGGTCACGTTCATATTACCTCCGGCAGGGCTTGTCTCAAACCTATTACTTACACTAACATGTACAAAAAGTAATGGGTCCACAAAATCTATCACGTCCATATTACGTCTGATAGGGATTATTTTCGAACTTATTATTTGCACTCAACGTGTGCAATGAATAATAAGTCCACCAAAAGTCCCCCAGTGGGATTCCCTCAATGGAAGTAAACAGCCACGTCCATACTACCCCTGGCATGCTTCCTTCTTCTTCCATAAAAGCACCAGGGTCATACCTAACCTCTCGATATGGCTATTGATCAGCTCACGTCTACGTCACCTCTGAGTTAACATTCTCACCTCCTCCCCGGTAGGGTTTGCCATGTCCTTCGCACCTCTGAGCAAACCTTTAGGGTTGGCTATCGATCATCACATCCATAATATCTCTGATATCGATTGTCATCTAAACTTATCAGCTGTACTTAAATTTAAGTGCGCCAATGATGTTAAGTCCACCAAACTTGCCACCTCTAGCAAGGCCTATTTTGAACTTATTACTTGCACTCTCGCGTGCAAGAAGTAATAAGTCCACCAAAGATCCTCCAGCGGGATGTCCTCAATCCAAAGAAAATAGCCATGTCCATATTACCTCTGGATCATTTCTTTTTTCTTCCACCAAAAATACCGGGATCATACCTAACCTCTCAGTATGAGTATCGATCATTTCACGTCTATACTACCTATGAACTACGTTTCTCTGCTTTCTCCAGCAGAAGGAATCTATCACCACAAGAAAATGGTTACGCCTACATTGTCTTTGTCCTATTTTTCTTTATCCCCACAGAGTCATATCTTACCACTTCCACATTACCTCTGAGTAAGATATTTTTAGAACTTTTTCATGTCCATATTACCTCTGAGTAAAGTTCTGCTCTTTGACTTTCTGCTATCACGTTCGCATAACCTCTGATAGTGCTAGTCGTTTCAGCTTATTATCCGTACTTAAGGTACGCCATGGGTAATAAGTCCACAACCCAAGAGTTTGCCATGTCCATATTACCTCTGAGTAAACATTCTTGTCCAACGACTTTCTAAACCCATATCCATAATACCTCTGATGGTGTCAGTCGTTCCAACTTATCATCTGTACTAAACCCTATGTACGTCAAGGATGATGAGTCCACAAAAAAATTCTACAGAGAATTATCTCAAAAATAATCATGTCCATCTTATCTATGAATTATTTTTCCAAAAAAAAAATCCAGTCCCACAGAAGTTTATTTTACCATGTTCATGTCACCTCTTAGTTATCGCACCCCGATCCCGTAGGGGCCGATCGTCCTCGCTTGGTCCCTAAGGAACCGCTCGTCCTCGCTTGGGCGCGATGCCGTGCAAGCCTAAGTTGCGCTTGCACCAGGCAACGTACCTGCACAAGACACAAGAGAGACGAAAATATACATATATAGGCACAGAATAAATGCAGAGAACCAAAGTTGAACACATTTGATAGCACACAAAATACCTCCTTTTATTGAATACTTGAAGATAAGGATTACAAGTACTTGCTTGGCTTAGTTACAAAATATGCCTTAGCGGGCTTACAACTCTTTTCACATTCCCAAAATCTAGCCACAACGCCCATTACATTATGTCCTTGTAGTAGGACCAAAATAGCAAAACATCTAGCAGAAGAAGAAGTAGCCCACTAGAGAGGTAAGCAGCGGAGGAAGCAGCACGAACACAGTCCTAAGGAAGGGTGCGCACACACTGATTCAGATTCAAGAGGCTTGCCAAACTCTCGCTTTCAGCACCTGAATGATAGCCCACAAACGTGGGTCAGTACTACCACATGTACTGGTGAGCAACCGAGGCCAAACTCACCTAAGAAATCCATACTAAGTAAGCATATGAAGCTAGCATTATTAGGTGATCTTTCTGGTTGTCTAGTTTCTTTTTAACAATTCATGTAAGGAAACATAGACAATTTATAGCATATGCATATGATAATTCTTACCCACAGCCGAACGGTTATCCCTGCAGTAGACACACAAGTTAGCCACAATTTGCATATGAATAACTTATGAATCGAAAATAGGCATCAATGTGTTAGGTATGCAAGAAGGTAAACCTAGCATGCGCCCTAACTATATGATGGTCCCCTTCACGGGATTAGCAGTTGGGACGTACAAGCCCATCCCACTAATGGACGAGTCTACCCTCCCGTAAGTAAGGACGTTCAAGCCTCAGGGTATCTAGATCTCTTTCCGGCCGAACGATCCCCAGTGCCCCAGGGACCGCTCGAGAGATAATCCTTGTGCACAAGTTGTCCTGACCAAATGCATGAATGCAAGCTCTATCAGAAAAATATGCTATCATGCAACCGATGAATAATGCACAACAAGTCTATCTCTTCTTCTCATTTTCCAGATCAAGTCCAGAGTTTCCAGCCATAATACTCAGCACACAGCATACAAGGGACAATAAGCATTCCATAGGCAACTAGTAAGGTAGCAGTTCTATACTTGAAGCATGCAATACTTTTCTTTCTCTTTAGCTTATCTTATTAGTGAGGCAACATATTTCCAGTGAACTCGGGATTCTTTATTAGGCATGCAGATTAAAGGATTCATCGAAGGGCCTAAGCCACTCACCGAATGAATCGAACGAGAGGATGGGGAATTCTTAAGCGACGTTCACTCTTTGGTTATGCGTCCTGAAAATGCAACAATACTTGGTTAGCATACTTCAATCTCTTGCCCTTACGATTCGAAAAGAAGGCGCAAGCAAGAAAGCAAAATCATAAAAACCAAGTCATCGAAAGCAACTCAAAACACAAAGCAACACAAAACCAAGAAGCAAAGCAACCAACAAAACTCTTGGACTTATTTCAATAGAAGCCGCTCGATTAATTCGAAGGGTTTATTGCACTCCGTCCGTGTTGATCTGGCGGTAAGGTTTCCCCGAGACTCGATTCTCAACCGAGTCGAAGCAGTGAAGTATTTCTTAAGTAACCGTTTCGAGCGGGGCGTTACATACTACCCCACTGAGAAAAAGTTTCGTCCTCGAAACTTAAGAGATCAAGGAGACAAGGATCAAGCATCAAGAGTTTCAAAGGAAGCAGACTCACCAACATCGTGCCCACCCTCATCACGCTCAATATTCAACTGATAAACTCTAGGCCTCCTTATCTGATCAGTTGGTTCCTGAGCGGGACCCGGAGTGGTCTGAGTCTCAATCCGAGCAATCTTGTTGTTCCTATTCTGGTATGGCGGCGGAACCCTCTTATTCTCGCAGTTCACTGCCAGATGCCCTTTCTCTCCACAGTTATAACACTCTTTATTTGCAGCACGACAAACATCCATGGTATAGCCTGGTTTGTGACAGTAATTGCACGTAGAACCTGGGCGTCGCTCGCCCGCTGTTTTCTTTTCTCCATCATGGTATCTTTTAGCATGAGGGTTTCGAGGAGCGGGTGCCTTCTCCACAGCACTTTGTGGCGTAAACTGCTCATTCTGCATCGCTGCCTCAAATGCTTGGATGTACGTTTTGCACTCCCGGTTCATAACATCTTTTCTCAGATTATCGTTTAAGCCTTTTATGAATCGATGTGTGCGGGCTCCCTCGTCAGGAATCATCGAGCTAGCGAACTTAGCAAGTTTGGAAAGTTTCGACTCATACTCTTCGACGGACATATCCCCTTGCTTAAGTTCGGTAAACTCATCTTCCTTCTTCTGCCTGAGAGCTGGCGGAAGATAGTATGCAAGGAATGCTTCCTTGAACATTCCCCAAGTGATCCTGCCATCCTGATGCTTGGTGGCAAGATCTGCTTTCTTGACTTCCCACCAGTCGTGTGCACGTAACCGCAGCTGCATATCTGCATACACCACCCTCTTGTTCGCAGGTATTGAGGCAAAGCTAAACAAGCTCTCCATCTTTGCGATCCAGTTCATCACCTTATCCGGCGTGGTCCTGCCTTCAAACTCTGGAGGGTTCAACTTCAGGAACTCAGCGCCTTTAAAGGTAGACTTCCCGGCCGCACGATGAGGCTCGTTAGCTTCTGCTACTCCTGCTCCATGAGTCATGGTCGGGGCAGTCACTGGTGTTGCAGCGGTTCTCGATGCACCACTTTGTGCTACAAGTGATGTCACCATCTGAGCTAGGGACTCAATCTGCTGCTGCTGTGCCGAGGCTCTAGCATCTGCTCATTGCTGCTGAGCCTCAACTCGTTCTTGTTGTGTAGCATGACGGTCGTTATGATTTTGAAACATTGCAATCAGCCTATCGATTTGATCATCGCTCACGCTCGTTGCGCGCGATGTCTCAGGGTTACCGGCACCTGTTTTTGTCATCTTTGCTGCAAAAGAGAGTAGTTTGCATTAGTCTCATAACGTATTATAGACTTATTGCATGGGGCGTTGGGTTTTCACACTCTTAGGGACCATTTATACTCTCGATTTACTTCTTATAGATTTGAAATCTATTTTCGAAATTTGGGACTTTTGAAATCGCTTGAAAACTCATATCATTTTCGAAAACGATGTTTGAAGAGGCCAAGGACGTAAAGCCATGCTCTGATACCACCTGTCGCACCCCGATCCCGTAGGGGCCGATCGTCCTAGCTTGGTCCCTACGGAACCGCGCGTCCTCGCTTGGGCGCGATGCCGTACAAGCCTAAGTTGCGCTTGCACCAGGCAACGTACCTGCACAAGACATAAGAGAGATGAAAATATACATATATAGGCACAGAATAAATGCAGAGAATCGAAGTTGAACACATTTGATAGCACACAAAATACTTCCTTTTATTGAATACTTGAAGATAAGGATTACAAGTACTTGCTTGGCTGAGTTACAAAATATGCCTTAGCAGGCTTACAACTCTTTTCACATTCCCAAAATTTAGCCACAATGCCCATTACATTATGTCCTTATAGTAGGACCAAAATAGCAAAGCATCTAGCAGAAAAAGAAGTAGCCCACTGGAGAGGTAAGCAGCGAAGGAAGCAGCACAAACACAGTCCTAAGGAAGGATGCGCACACACTGATTCAGATTCAAGAGGCTTGCCAAACTCTCGCTTCTAGCACCTGAATGATAGCCCACAAACGTGGGTTAGTACTACCACATGTACTGGTGAGCGACCGAGGCCAAACTCACCTAAGAAATCCACACTAAGTAAGCATATGAAGCTAGCATTATTAGGTAATCTTTCTGGTTGTCTAGTTTCTTTTTAACAATTCATGTAAGGAAACATAGACAATTTATAGCATATGCATATGATAATTCTTACCCACAGTCGAGCGGTTATCCCTGCAGTAGACACATAAGTTAGCCACAATTTGCATATGAATAACTTATGAATCGAAAATAGGCATCAATTTGTTAGGTATGCAAGAAGGTAAACCTAGCATGCGCCCTAACTATATGATGGTCCCCTTCACGGGATTAGCAGTTGGGACGTACAAGCCCATCCCACTAATGGATGAGTCTACCCTCCCATAAGTAATGACGTTCAAGCCTCAGGGTATCTAGATCTCTTTCCGGCCGAACGATCCCCAGTGCCCCAGGGACCGCTCGAGAGATAATCCTTGTGCACAAGTTATCCTGACCAAATGCATGAATGCAAGCTCTGTCAGAAAATATGCTATCATGCAACCGATGAACAATGCACAACAAGTCTATCTCTTCTTCTCATTTTCCAGATCAAGTCCAGAGTTTCCAGCCATAATACTCAGCACACAGCATACAAGGGACAATAAGCATTCCATAGGCAACTAGTAAGGTAGCAGTTCTATACTTGAAGCATGCAATACTTTTCTTTCTCTTTAGCTTATCTTATTAGTGAGGCAACATATTTCCAGTGAACTCGGGATTCTTTATTAGGCATGCAGATTAAAGGATTCATCAAAGGGCCTAAGCCACTCACCGAATGAATCGAACGAGAGGATGGGGAATCCTTAAGCGACGTTCACTCTTTGGTTATGCGTCTTGAAAATACAACAATACTTGGTTAGCATACTTCAATCTCTTGCCCTTACGATTCGAAAAGAAGGCGCAAGCAAGAAAGCGAAATCATGAAAACTAAGTCATCGAAAGCAACTCAAAACACAAAGCAACACAAAACCAAGAAGCAAAGAAACCAACAAAACTCTTGGACTTATTTCAATAGAAGCCGCTCGATTAATTCGAAGGGTTCATTGCACTCCGTCCGTGTTGATCTGGCGGTAAGGTTTCCCCGAGACTCGATTCTCAACCGAGTCGAAGCAGCGAAGTGTTTCTTAAGTAACCGTTTAGAGCGGAGAGTTACATTAGTAAGATACCTCTAACGAAATTCCAAGTTTGCTACGTCCATGTTATCTCTGACCAAATATCCCTCCAAATAGTCTGCTATCACGTCATTCTAGACCCCTGATAGTGTCAGTCATTTCAACTTATTATCCGCACCCAGTCTTAGGTACGTTATGGGTAATAAGTCTACAAAAATTTTCCAGTAAAATATCCCGAGAGAATGCAATGTCCTACTACGCCCATATTACCTCTAGTAGAATGTTCGCCCTCTTGACTAAGTCAAAACTCTCTTCCATGCTTCCTTTTTAAAGTATTTCAAAACTTGTTCAAGTTTTAAAAACTTTGAAGGAGGTCTTATAGAAGCATAGAAAATCTGAGTCTATGCGCCAGAAGATATGACCTCAAAGCCTACCTCTAGTTATGCTGCAGAGAAGCTATGTGGCCAAGGGACGCGTCTAGATCCCCAAAACAAGTCTACAAGTGCATCCATGCGGTCAGACTACAAGCCGCATAGAGACAAGATCTATGATTCAAGCTCTCCACGAGGATCGTACTCCATGCGCCACATGCGTCCCAGATTCCATGTATTATATGTTGCCAAGACGTTATGCGTCCTCGTCTTCATGAAGCCAAAGTGTCTATCAGATTGAAGGCCGAACGAGAGCACATATACGGCATCGACTCTATGCGATCTCGTCATCATGAGGCCATAGTGTCCATCCGACCAAGACCAGATAAAAGCACATATACGGCTACGTACCCATACAATATCGTCATCATACGGCCACAGTGTCCATTCGACCAAGGCCAGATGAGAGCATGTATGCGGCAACGGCCCTATGCGACAGTCGGTTTGCAAGATCGTGTCGTTACAAGAAAAAAAAATTCACACAATCAGTGCGGACTACGTGTCCAGTTGACCAAGTCACGCATACAACGGGTTGAGAATAACCCCGATATTTTATCAACCGCATATCCCAACCGAGGCTGCATGGTAGTACACCCGTGATATGCGTCCACAGTTGCAACATTAGCATGACGGCTATAAATAGGATGAACTTGGATGTTCCCAGTCTCGGCCCCTTTTTTTGGGTAGACCACGGACTAGAGCACATATGCGGCATCGATTCTATGCGTTCTCGTCCTCGTCCTCCTGAAGCCAAAGTGTCCATCAGACCAAAGGCGGACGAGAGCACATATGCGGCATCGACTCTATGCGTCCTCGTCCTCAAGAAGCCAAAGTGTCCATCAGACCAAAGGCAGACGAGAGCACACATGCGGCCTCTCCAACATGCGGCCAGAGTGTCCATCCAACAAAGGCCAAACGAGAGTACATATGTGGCTATAAGACTCATGCGGCCTCGCCAACATGCGGCCAGAGTGTCCATCTGACCAAGGTCAAACCAGAGCACGTATGCGGCTACAAGATCCATGCGACCTCGTTAACATGCGACCAGAGTGTCCATTCGATCAAGTCCCAAATGAGAGCACGTATGCGGCTACAAGACCCATACGTCCTCGCTATTATACGGTCTAGTTGTTACGCGGCCTCCAGCTCACAAGATCTTTTCGTTATAACTACAGAGATCTTCGCATAGTTGATGCTGACTACGTGTCCAGCTGACCAAGTCACGCCCACAAGGGTTGATAACAACCCCGAGATCTCATCAACAAGATATCTGAACCAAATTTATGTGACAGATTTCCCGTGACATACGACCACAGTTACAACCGTATATTGTTGAAGTAGTCATGTGCGGCCACCAAGTAGAAACATATGCGGCATCCATAGCATATTTACTGGGCGGCTATAAATATCAAGGTACCACACAAATACAAAGGACCTGGCTGGCTATCTGCAGATCAGCACTAGAGTAAGAGAGAAGAGCTTCTGCATCAGATCGTCCACGGAGTAAAGAGAGTTGCTACATTCATAACCCTCCATCGTCACCCCCAGAAAATAAATTTGTACTTAGATAATCTTCTATGACCCCTCTATACTTTTTTTTAGTTTGTTAATCAAATCAAGTTCTTTTAATTCTTTTTTTTATTTAAATAGAAAACAGACCTGAGGCCCTTGGTGGTTGAGAGGCTACACTTTCCTTGATGTCTAACACTGCTTGGGTCATGGTTTACATTGACTCGCTCATGGTCTGCATCATGGCCTCAAGGGATTTGAGGCACTACCGATCACTTGGGCCTTCGTGCTCGTCCCCTACCATGTATGATGTTTTCACATGAGATGAGATAGATGGGACGGTAGACGTAGCATTTTTTTCCTCAGACTCTTGCAGTAAATAGTCGTCGGGGAACGTTGGTAGTGCGGTATCTTGTTCGGACTCTGATGGAAAACTACCCCCAGCATAGGAGACTGTGTCGTCTTTATGAGGGTGGCTACCCCCAGGGATCTCAGCACTCGTTCCCTGGGAATCACCGTTATCTCGGAATGCTGGATTATCATAGAGTTCTGTAGGATTGTGACTTCCAGCTTCTGCAGTCATCTGGGGTCCTGAGAAATAGATACCCTAGTGGCTGGCAGCTTCTTCTTTAAGCGGCTATCCAAAAAAAAACCCTATGTAGGTCCCGCTGCTTGTCCTCCTTGGACCTGTCTCCTCGACACACTGGCCAAGAGTGACGGACAGGAGGTGCTGGACTTCCTACCTTCCTTCGCAAAGGGGGCCTTCGAAGCCGAATAACATGAGGTGAAGGGCGGCTCCTCCTCGTTGGTACTTGCACCTGCTCTCCGGTCTGTTGTCGGCTGGGTGCCCTTCGTTGCAGTCGCTAGAATACATACTGCCTGTTGCAGGTACTGCTACCTGATTACAGTAGTAGTTGATGATAATACTGGTACAGTGACACCCGGAGGGGATATTTCACATGTCGTGGTTGCTTCTCTCGCTTTGCAATTGCGATTGATCACGTTACGCAAGTCACTCGAGGGCTTATTTACCTTTACACCCTTGTTATGAGCATATTGGTGTGTAGGTATTATTTTTGCTCCCAGACCTGGGGTTCGTGGAATAACTTTTCCCAAGTCGTCAGTGGAAGACTTTTGAGATTGACCCAGTCCACTTGCCGCTGCGGGCGGGAGACGTGGGTCGGTCTTGTATAGCTTTTCGTTTGAGGCGCGCATAAAACTCGGCGATGCCTGTTGACGGTCCGCCAAGTGAGCAGTTGCTTGAGCTTGGTGAGCTCGCACTGTCTTAGTCTTTTTCGTCCTTGCATGTGCTGGTACATAATATGAAGAGTCCAAGTTTGAGTTTTCACCATTCTCAGCATGGCGCATAGGATCAACGCTGTGTGAGATTCGATTAAAAATAAAGGTTCTAGTGTTGTGTTGGCCGCATGTGGTCATTTGTCTGCGTCCAATGAATGGTGCCGCATATGGACTTTTGCCTGCGGATGCAGACTTATACGGCTTCTATTGTGACCGTATGGAACTTGTCTCAGCACCCGAACTTCTGCCATCGTAGTATTTTTCTTTGCTAGAGTTTGGGCGCTGAGCGCCTTTCCTGACTGTCGCATGAACAGGGTCAGCCTGGGTGGACGGATAATTTGCATCTGCGATAACAAGGAGAGAAGCGAGGAGCGCATGCTCCGCAGTTGGGTGAGACACAGTGGCCTTCGCTAGACATGTCATGCGGGTCTTCTTAGGCTTTGCTTTCCTTGGAGAAAGACTCGCGCTGTCCCGGAGAGCATGTTCTCGAATGCTTGCTAGTCAAAGCGTACCACCAGCATCCTTTGGGTTGAACCCAGCTTGGCCGTATTAGACTACATCACTACCATTTCATCAAAGGAGAAGGATGTCCCCAGCAGAGTCGTTACCTTTTGCGGCATTAAAATTTGGGATTGCTTTAACAACAAACTAAAAAAAGTACAAAGAGGTCCTAGACAGATGATCTAAGTATAATTTGTATTCTGGGGTGTGATGATGGACCTTTATCTTGCTCCTCCAGTAATGATAGTTGGTACCGTTCAGTTTTACCATGCGCACCGGCTTCGCGTCCATCTCTCCTCCCTGGTTTGCGTGTCAACTCCTGACACCCTTCTGAAATTTCAGAACCTGGCTTTGATACTACTTTGTTGGGAACGAAAGTGCGAAAACCGTTCCCCAAACCAGAGAGTATCTGCGAGAGAACCGAGCAAAACGCACAAACCAAAAACGTCAAACACAAATCGCAGACAGAGAGATTTTTGACGTGGAAAACCCTTGCGGGAAAAACTACGGGATGATCGGAGTCCAACGCTGAAAAGCATTCACTAATGGAATAAGAAATACACCGACTCCTTACAAACTTCTCACCGATCCAAACGGATCACCATAACTCTTTTGAAACAGAAAATATATTATAACCACGAAGAAGAAAGACAACTAGAAATACCAAAAACTGATCTTCTTCTTCGAAACGGCCTCCAATCATTCTTTATACTCTCCAATGTTACAATGACACTCTTGCCTCCTTTTCTCTTCTTGTTGCTATTTTTTTTTTAGAGAGAGTTATCTTTTAGGACCAGGAGACACCTATATATAGCCTCAAACCCACAACTAGCATTCCTATTATAGATAGGAATATCAAATCCAAATTCAAATCCATTGACATGTTCCTATTATATGTAGGAATATCCAATCTAAATCCATTGAGATATTCCTATTATATTTTAGGAATATCTAATCCAAATAAATTGATATATTCCTATTATATGTAGAAATACTCAATTCTATTCCGAAATATTTTTTACATAGGTTGAAAACTTCACCCACTCCAACCGTATCTACAGAGATGGGAGAAAGTTTGGGCTTGTGCCAGGAAGACCAGAACGGGGAGATGGCCATATGGTGTTTAAGAGACTACAACGAGGAGGAACGGGTTAAACTGTACAATTTTTCAGTGCATGACATGAGGACTTTGATATATTCAACACCTGAGATTATAAGGTGGACTCCTATATGCTGCAATTGCGTTCCTTTCGCCACTTGGGATGATGGGAAGGAGCTTCTGCTAAGACTTGACAATGCTTTTTTTGTGATCATCAACTTGGAGTCCGATACTTTCACGGCGCAGGAGATGGAGAACGAGCTGAGGCACTGTTCGAATACTTGGTTGCATCACATAGAAGCTCTTGTTTCTTTCAATTCTTTAAAGGTCAGGCCAGACACCTATCGTCGTTAGCTTATCAGTATTCTAGTCTTCCAAAATATATAGCTCTCTCTCTCTCTCCCCCCTCCCTGCCCCCTCTCCCTCCACTCTCCGCCCCCGCAACAAAAGCAGCAGCAGCAACAACAACAACTTCAGTAGCGGCCGCGGTAAGAGACGAGCAGTTGCGAAGGCTGCGAGCAGCGACTGAAGTTGTTGCTGCTGATGATGTTGCTGCGGGGCGGGGAGGGGGGGAGCGGAAGAGGGGCGGGGAGGGGGGAGCGGTGGCGGGGAGCGAGGCTACTCGGGATGAGCTCGGCAGTGCGAGGGCGAGTTTGACGGCGCGAGGGCGAGCTATGTGGCACGGGACGAGTGCGGCGGCGCGGGATCGAGTGCAGGGGAGAGAAGAGAGGGATATTTTCGTCCAAAATTTTCGGTCAAATGGGTTGACAGTCAATTATGTACGAATTTCGTCAAAAATGAAAGAACTTTTACATTATTAAAAAATAGTGGAATGTACCGTAAAATACGGTAAATAAAGTAGGGGTAACACAAAAAATTTCTATATATAACTGAGAATTGATTCATATTGTTCTTTATTTGGAACACTGTTTCAGTAATTGTCAGTTTTTTTTTTTTTTTTCTATTTTTACCTTTCTTTTAATTTAGTGGATGACATTGATATATGTGCATATATATGATCAAAAGCTGATCCATTTCGTCTGAGCTTTTAATTGTTTCTGATCAGGCCTACACATGTCTACTAACAGGAGATTTATTCATTATGTACGTTCCCTATGCGATTTTGATAGCTGCAATCTGGTTACTTCAAAGGTTTGTATTCGCTACAGTCTTTTTGGAATTTGAATTCTTGTGGGTTTTTTTTTACGGTGAAATTTTCTTTTACGGTGAAGATGAATTTTTTTTACTATATAATAGTATAATATAGTAGTATAGATTATAGGGTATTCTACTTTATTATTAGAACATCTTAAATGTAAGGGAAAATAAGCTCCCTTTAGCCATGGTTTCCACTTGAAGCTCAAAACTTTAGAATTTGGGTAAGAGCCATAGTGAAATCATGAGTAGAAGAATATTCTATAAGAAAATTTCAAATTAATTGTTGAAATCTGGATTGAATAATAAGTTTAAGCTCTCAAACCTGTTTCCTTCTAATATTAATTGGTTCAAAAACACTAAAAATCCACTCTCTTTCTTCTCACTTTACCCTTCTAATAATAGTAATAGGCCTTTGAGAAGGAAAAAAAGTCTGGGAAATTCAAGGTAAAGTCTTCTTTAGGTAAAAAAAATTAAAAAAATTAGAAAAGTCAAAAAGTCAAGAAGTGCATTATAAAGTAGCAAATTAACGTAATGATTAAATATATAAATACATTATTACTGAGCCACAGGAGCCATGATTGTCAGACAGTAGAGTATGAGTGGGTTCCACCGACATGTAAAACATGCCAATGCTTTGGGCACTTAGATAAGAACTGTCCGATGTCGAACCGGAGGAGGAAGATGATAGAGAGAATCAGAACAAAGGGGATGAAGATGCAGAGATGGGAGATAATGTGGAAGGAGGAAAGTGAAGACCAAACCCCAAATCGGATGGTTATTTTCGGTCAGCAACAGCTAGTGCAGGAGACTCCGGGAAGTGGAGGTCAAATGCATAATCGCGTTGGAAACATATACCAAGATCATGTCTATAATAAAGTCTAGGCTGCAGTGGTGACAAGAAGGGAGGCGAGTATACAGATTAAGGGCTCAATATTGACTTGAAGTGGGACGAAGAGGCAGGCAATAGGAAATCATCGTGAAGATACAGCGAAGGAGAATTGTGTCATGGAGGGTACAGCAGCGGAAGCATTATGTGATGATAACCCCAACCGGCCATCAAATGCTTGCACAGTACGAGGAAAATCAACATAAAGACCAAGGACAACATGGAAGAATGAACGAGCAGGACATGGCCTCGATGGACAGCTCGGGTGAAATCCAGGGGCATGTTTCTATTAATTAATGTTTGCGTTCACGTGGAACACGAGGGGTGCAAAATCGATAGGGAGATGGAGGGAGGTAAAGATGCCACTAAAAGAAATACAAAGTTCACTAGTAGCGCTATTGGAGACAAAAATAAAGTCAGAACCCCATACTTATGGGAGCAGGCTAATAATCTAGATATGTGCGGTATGGCACGAATCTGGGACATCCAGGTTTGGACGGGGCAAGTTATTCACAAAACGGAGCAGTTCATCGCCGTCACACCGACTAACAAGGGTGGGTTTAGATTGGTTTGTGGCGCCGTCTATGGCCGAGAGAGGAGCTATGGAAGGAAATTACAGGGGTATAAGTGTACATGCGGATATCCAATTGCAGCTACCGCTACTTCTTGTGGGGAACTTTAGTGCAACGGAAAATTTCAGGAGAGCAAAAAAGTTTCCTATATTTATAATAAAAACATAAAAGCTTTCAAATTTACTATAAAAGCATCAAAACGTTCTTTGTAAGGACGTTTTATGCTTTTCCGTTAACTCCGTTAACGGACTAAATTGAAAAAATAAAATAAAATAAGGTAAACGTCCTTACAAAGGACGTTTTATATTTTTTATTTCTTTTAATTTCTCTCCTCTCTCTCTCATGTCCGCTCCCCTCTCTCTCCTCCTCTCTTTCCCGCTCCCCTCCTCTCCTCTCTCTCTCTCTCCTCTCTCTCTCTCTCACACTCCCCTCTCCTCTCCTCTCCTCACCCGTTACTCTCCCCTCCTCTCTCTCTCTCTCCTCTCCTCTCCTCTCCTCTCTCATAGTCAAAGTAATATATATATATATATATATATATATATATATATACATATATATATATATATACTCTGATTTTTTACTCTCTCTCTCTTCATACATTTGTGCTCTCTCTCTTATCACTCTCATGTCTCTCATTTCTCTCTCCTTCCCATTAAAGTAGATAGTACTAGGTGTAAAAGAGGTAAAGTTAACTTTATAACGTTAAATTTATAACGTTACTTATGCTAGGTATGCTAGGGAAGTAGATAGTAGTAGTAGTATAATAGCTAACGTTTATATTCTAACGGTTAGATTGAGTTTATATATATATATATATGCCTCATGCGTATGAGTTTTGTATATCTCATCCACTCTCTCTCTTTATCCTATTTATCTTAAACTGAAGTCAGAAGAAGAACTTTCATCCCTAATCTGTTACCATTTTCGTCTCAGTTTTTTCCTGATAAACTTATGTAAGTCTTAATTCAGACGACAGTTTTTACTATGGATCAAAATTTAGTAATAATTTGCTACCATGGAGGTATACTAGATGGATTATCTTACCATGGAGGTAATACTCATCTTATAACCACTTATAGAAATATTACTTTAGCTAGTTTGCGTAGTACAATTTTTGATCGTTTTTGCATAATTAGTTATGAATTTACAATAAGGTGGTTTTATGAAGATGCGTTGATAATAGTAGATTGTGAAGAAACATGAAATTTTATTGTTCAAAGTAATTTAGTTTCAGCTTGTATTAAAATTTACATCATCCCATCACAAGTAAATATGGACACAACTATCATATCAACTAGTGAATATTTTAATGATAACCAAGATTTCAATGTTGGTCCTAGTTGTATAAATCACACTGAAAGTAACTCTGATACAGAAAACAATGATGTTGACGATGAAAACAGTGATGATTTGGTTGAAAATTTAGATTACTATTTAGATGATAATGATGCTAATGTACATGGTTGCATTCCCGAATTATTTGTTGGCAGACATTTTGATTCTCCTAAGAATTTTCGTAATTTTATTAGCGACCTAGCAATTACATATAAATTTAGTTGTTCATCTAAACATAACAATCATCAAAGAATTGTGTATACTTGTGATTCTCCAAATTGTTGTTGGAGAGTATACGCTAAAGCTATTGGTGATGGTAGTACATTTGAAATTCGTACATTTGAAGGTAAACATTCATGTTTAGGTGGATTTACAGGAGGGCATCATCCACTAGCCACCACCGCATGGGTAAGAAATAAAATAATTGGTAAAATTAAAGATAACAAGTCGTATAGTCCGGCACACATTTTACACGATATACTTAGAGAACATCGGATACATATTACATATTCCAAAGCTTGGAGAGCTAGGGAACTTGCATTATCTGATATTAACGGCAGTTACGTTGATGCGTATGGTAATCTTGAGAAATATTGTTTTACAATTATGGAAACAAATTCCGAGAGCAAATGTTTTTTAAAAACTGTAGAAAATAATATCTTTCAAAGAATATTTATTTGTTTCAAGGCTTGTATGGATGGTTTCTTAAGTGGTTGTTTACCTGTTATTAGTATTGATGCTACTTTTCTTACATCTAGATTCCAAGGTAATTTATTTGTTGCTTGTGCCCACGATCCAAACTATCAACTATATCCTATAGCTTATTGTGTTGCTGAGAATGAAAATACTGAGTCGTGGACATGGTTTTTAAACTGTTTGAAAATGTCTTTGAAACTTATTTTGAACGTTGGAATAGTATTTCATTTATATCTGATAAACAGAAAGTATTAATTCGTGGAATGCGAACAGTTTTTCCAAACTCTTCCCATTTTTTTTGTATTCAATATTTTAAACAAAATTTAAAAAATATGTGTCCTCGTACACCAACATATCTACAATGGTTAGACAAACTTGCCCGATCTTATAATGAGGTTGATGCCAATGGTTGGTTGGAAAAAATAAAATCTGCAAATATAAATGTTTTCGATTGGATTGTAGGGTCAAGCGATAAAAATCGTAATTTTTCTCACTGGATAACAGCTTATGCACCGTGCCCACGATTAGATATTAACACTTCGAACATTGCTGAATGTTTTAACAATTGGATTAAAATTTTGCGTGACAAACCTATATCAACATTGCTTGATGGTATTAGAGCAAAAATAATAACACTTCACGACAAGCATCGAACAAATGCTGAAAAGATGGAAACAAAGTTTTGTCCAAGGATGATGAACACTATATCACGTATTAGACGGGAGTCACACCATTTTCAATTATTGCGTTTTAATAATAATAAATTTGAAATATGGGATCATGAAACAAGTAGATGTTATGTGGTTGAACTAGACCGTAAATGTTGTACATGTGGTCGGTGGCAACATACTCTATTACCATATGAACATGCTTGCTTTACATGTCATTCTTCTAACGTACCAGTTGAAAGTTTTTATCCTGTTGAATTTTCTGTTGCAACACTTAGAGCTTCGTCCGAAGGTGTCCATTATATTTTGAAGTTCTAGTAAATGATGTGATGTATAAAATGACTATATCATTTTGTGTCCATCTTGTAATCTCTCGCGACACACCTTACTTTTGAGTTAAGAGTCTGTATCCAAGATGTACATTATCAATAAAGAGAACTTTTTTTCATGTCAACTTTAAATATTTAGCTTCCGAACTAAGCTGATGTGTTTATATATATATATATATATATATATATATATATATATATATATATATATATATATATATATATATATATATATATATATATATATATATATCATTATGCTAGGCCTTGTGCGGACGCGCCTTACCCTCGCACGGCATCACGCTGGGGGGACGGTTAGCAATTCTTCGAAATCGGGACGTGACACTCAGCATGCTATTCATGCTAATGATTCATTCTTAAAATAGCAAATTAATGCATGCATGCTAATTTTGCATTGTTCAAAAAATCCATGACTGCTATTTTAAGAAAATCATGCAGCATGTGCTAATGATGCATTCCTAATGAGTTCACATACAATTAAGATGCTAATGAATGCTTATAGTGGCTTTTAGAGTTCCTATAACAGCAAATTTAATTAAGATTCTAATGAATGATATCTTAAAAAAAGCTCAATTTGCACCGTTCAAAAAATCCAAGAGTCCATGTTCATTCAACAGGCAACATGGTACGTATGATACATTTCTAAAATATAACATTTTATTAAGATACTAATGAATGCATGTATGTTAATCATACATTTTTAAAATAGCAAAATTAATTAAGATTCTAATGAATTCATGTAGCATGTTGAATGCTATTTTAGGAAAAAATTAATTTGTATCGTTCAAAAAACTCATGAGTGTTATTTTAGGAAAAGATATAACATGTGCTAATAATACATTCTTAATGAGTCTACATATAGTTAAGATGCTAATAAATGCGTAGTGCCTTTTAGACTTCCTAAAATAGGATTGTCGATGTGATCAACTGAATATATAATTTATAAATCCATACCATATTCTTCTTATTGTATGATCAAAACACATGTATGAAATACGTGCAACGCACGTGCTTTTATACTAGTACAGTATAATAGAATACGGTTATTACAAATGACAGCAAATTCAACAAAAACAATGTTGGCTGAACCCAGTCCGACTATAGTGTATCTAATATTGATAATTGTTAAAGGCACTACAAAAGTTATTTAGGATAGCCCAAATTTTTTTGTTTGTTTTATTTACCAGTTTGCCACCGAAATTTTTTACTCGAAAGTGTCAATTTTTTTACATTCCTACCAATATACTGGACTGTTAAAAATTTTCACAGTCCAAGAAAAAGAATATGATGTTATCTTTAGGACTGTCAAAATTTTTGACAATATGTATTCTTTAGGATTGTAAAAAAATTTGACAGTCCTCACCCAAAACCTACCTCCCGGCCGCAATGCGCGCCACTGCGACCCCGCCTCGACATGCATTATGGCGAGCCCAGCCACCGCGTGCGGCTTCTTCAGTCTGTTTCCGCCCGTCTTCTGGAGTAGTTCTCTATCTGCCGCTTCTTCAGGGCTTCACCATCTCCGAATCGTTGTCCTCGCCGTCGGAGGACGGGGACACCTAGCGGGGCCGTCGAGGGCGACAGCGAGGGCGTCAAGGGCTAGGGCGACGACAACGAGAGCTTGAGTTCGCCGGAGAGGGCGAGGGCGACGATAGCGGCGTCGTCGGGATCGTAGGTGATGGGAGGATTGGGGGTGGATAGTTCATAGTAATTTTTTGACTGTCCTGAATAAAAATTGCTTCAGACTGAACTAGCACAAAGTAATAGACTGGCTTTTGGTGTGCCTTTAACCATTATCCTAATATTTTGTTCTCTTTCCTCTTCCTCCCTTTTGGTTTTTTTATTACAGATATTTAAAAAAAATAAAAAAACCCAAAAGACGAGGGCAGAATATTGGTGACAGCATATCCGTAATCGGGGACCGGGGAATGAAAATCAATTAGTACAATCCCATTCAATTCACTTAATTAATAAAATTAAATTGACGAGACGGGTTTGGGTAGGGATTTCATTAATATTCACCCCCTCTTTCCTTAGAAGCCTCTTTGCTTGCTTGCTTGCTTGCTAGCTGGCTGCTGCAATAAACTGCAAAAAAATGAAAAAGAAGATGAGTAGCGAGGAAGAAGAAGAAGAAGAAGAAGAAGAAGAAGAAGAAGAGGAGGAGCAGCAGCTGGAAGAGGGTTTGTACGAGATCGAGGACATAAGGAAGAAGAGGGTCCGCAAGGGACAAATCCAGTATCTCATCAAATGGTTCGTTCCTCTGTTTTTTCTTTCTTTCTTTTCATTCTTTAATGGGTTAATTTTGTCATTGTGGTGATGGTGTTGTTGATGGTGAAGGCACGGATGGCCGGAGAGCTCCAACACCTGGGAGCCCTACGAGAGCCTCCACTCCACCTGCGCGGACGTAATCGAAGCATTCGAACAACAACATATTTCGTACGCATCCTCCCTCCCTCTTCCTTCCTTACTGCTGCTTCTTCTCGTATCATTTCTTTTATTCCGTCCGCCAGGTCCAGAAAATCTTCCCGGAAGCGGAAGCGCAAGCGCAGAACCACTGGAGGCAGCCCCACCACCACCTCCTCCGCCGCAGCCAAGAAGAAGCCCTCGGAAACAACAGATACGGCTCCTCCTCCTCCTCCGCCTCTTCCGGTCGACAATGACGACATTGGACTGCCTGTAGGAGAAGAAGAAGGATATAATAGCAACAATGATAATGCGGGAGACGGTACGCAAACCAACGCTGCGGAGAACGCGGACCCTCCTCCTCCTCCGGTGGAAGCGAATGGGTCACCGGATGCTTCTACTAAAGATGCTGCCGGGTCCATTTCCGTCCAACTTAACTGTGGTGGTGGTGGTGGTGGTGGTGGTGGTGGTGGTGGTGACGTTTCACAGGATGTAGGGAACCCTTCCAAGACCGAGGGTGCACAGGGCCCCGTTCTCCTCGGTGCCAAGAAGAGGAAGTCCGGTTGCGTCAAAAGGTTCAAGCAGGAGCCTGCTGCTGCCGATCAGGAAGAGGCCGGCTCTACTGAAGAAGATGACGACAAGCGTGACCCGCCTCACATCACCAAGATCCTCATGCCGGTCGACTACTGTGCTACCGTGACGGACAACGTGCAGCGTGTTTCCATCAGCTTCAGGGCTCTAAGGTGAACTTCACTTACACACGAGTTGTTAATAATTTATAATGTTCTACATTGCATGTAAACGATATGACACGGTAAGGACACGACGACATGGGCAACAACTATTTTGGTTTGCCCTAGCACAGTTTTGGAGTGTTAGGATTGTGTGCGATGTGTGTAACACAGCACAGCCCACATTTTTGGAGTGTCCATGCTTCCTAAGTTGTGTTGGATGATCAATCAATGATCACTTGATAATTGATATGGTTTTAGCATTTAGAAAGTTCATAAATTAACACAATACAATTCAAATTTGCAAACACGGAAACACTGATTCAGTGGTACCCATTTATATTTCGGCGGCACCAATTTTGGTGTCCCTCTACTTCATAGTTCATAATTGAACCCTATTTTAAGCAAAGTTCGTTACCAGCCTGCCATGCCCCTTGCTACTGGATGCAATTTCGAGTGGGGCACCTATCTTCTCTATATGAGATCGGGAGTAACGGCAATTTCATATGTATGATACTTTTGTACTTATGAATTCCTTAATGTTGTGTTGCATCTTCTCGGTAATCTTAGGCATCTGTACAAGTTTTATAGTAGTTTTTAACATAAGTTAGTTCTAGGTCACAATAGGTTATCTTTAAGATTTTAATATAGGTTAGTTATATACTTCTATATATGTCTTGTTTTAGATTTAGACTTTGAGAATTATTGAGAACATTTCTCTCTTCTAATATAAAAGAATTTTATGTCAGAATTTTTTTTTCTTCTGGGGATTATAGCTAATGAGATCCTTCATTATAGTTTAAGAAATTGAATTAACTACACAATCTCTCTTTCTATTTTTTATAAACACTTCAAGAAGGTTACATGTTCTTGTTCTTTTGGAGGAATTGAGTGCTAAATCACACACAAGAGATGAAATATACTCTTCCTTTAAAACTGCAAGTCAAGCACACACAACGACTGCTCGTGCAATATAAAAACAACGCAAATATACCATTCTTTCTATACTCCTATATAGTAGACATTTTTCTTCATCCATCTTCGTCGCATTTGCATACTATTGTCATCAGTCATAAGAAGAAGAAGAGACTATCTTTACCTGTTTTCTCTTTATTTTCTCCACATTTACATATAATCTTATTTGTGGTCAGCAGAAGAAGATGAGGCTATTTTCAGCCTTGATTTCTTCTCCTTCTTATTCTTCTTATTCAATTTCTTGATCTTTGTGACCTCTTTCTGATCATCATCAATAACTTTTATTCAGTTTCTTGATCTTTGTGACCTCTTTCTGATCATCACCAATAAAAGCATGCAACAGATGGGTCTATTATTTAGATGCAGAGTCATAGTGGCGACAAAACAGCACAGTGATCACCTTTGCTATTGTAGTCTTTGATCGAAGACAACCATACATACATGATCATAATCGGAAGGCCTTTAATTTAGGTAGAAGTACGCTGTTGTGTTGTGTTTATAAGGTATCAATCCAAAATGTTGTTTCGGTTGAAATTGCACGCTAATAAAACTTTTATATTAGAAAAGCTCTTATCGATCTTGTCATTGATGTAAATAATTAATAAAATATTACTCATTCAAGAAGACAGACTTACAATAATTTATGTACTCGTCTACGAATCAATGATCAGTAAAACTATTGGAAAATTTTGTATCAAAATGTAGTTAAGGCCGGCCACAAGCTGTATATTTCATCAAAGTCCAGTTCACCACTTTTACAACCAAAGTCTCAATAGCATTCCACATCAACTAAATTATCTGAGCATATATACCATAACACAGGTAATGGACAATCATCACCCAACTTGTCTATCATTTTTTTTTCTTGTCTCATTGAACAACCAAATCTATGTATGAAAGGCTTGTTTGTTGTATGCTTAATAACTTTACATGTCTTAATTTGAAAAATAATTTTTACAGCGTGTAATGTGCATCGTAAATCACTTTATATGGCGTGCAAGCTCGTTTCATATTAGCCCATGTCGTAAAAAGGTACTAGCTTTTACGGCATAATCTATGTGTCATCTATTCTCTTTCACGATGTTCAAAGTGTGTCGTGAAACTTCAATTAAAGCGTATTTTGTGAATGTCGTTAGTAAAGTACGACATATATGTATGTCGTCTATACTCTTTCACAACATTCAAAGTGTCATAAAAGTTTTTATACCGTAAAATCTAGTACATTTTTACGACATGGGCTAATACGGTACGAGATTGCATACCATATAAAGTGATGGTGCGCATTGCACGCTGTAAAAACTTTTTTTTTCAAATTAAGGCATGTTAAGTTATTAAGCATACAACAAAGAAGACTTTCATAGTTGCTCAATGAGACGAGAAGAAAAATGATAGACAAGCTGAGTGATGATTGTCCATTATCTGTGCTATGATATATATGCTCAGATAATTTAGTTGATGTGGGATGCTACTGAAATTTTGGTTGTAAGAGTGGTGAACTGAACTTTGATAAAATATATAGCTTATGGTCGGCCTTAACTATATTTTGATGGAAGTTTTTTCAATAGCTTTACTGTATCATTGATTCGTCGACGACTGCCAAAATTGTTTGTTTGTCTTTCTTGAATAACTGACTGGTGTTTTATTAATTATTTACATCAATGACAAAATCGATAAGAGCTTTTCTAATATAAAAGTTTTATTAGCCTGCAGTTTCAATCGAAAGAACATTTTGGATGTCTTTGGTCAAAGACTGCAATAGCATAAGTGATCAATGTGTTGTTTATAATACCTTATAAACACAACAACGTACTTCCAACTAATTAAAGGCTTTTCGATTATGATCATGTACGCACGGCTGTTTTTAATCAAATACTGCAATAGCAAAGGTGATCACTGAGCTGTTTTGCATCACTCCGACTTTGCATCTAAATGACGGACCAATTTGTTGCATGCT
This sequence comes from Iris macrosiphon, assembly GCA_036927795.1. Lineage (NCBI taxonomy): Eukaryota > Viridiplantae > Streptophyta > Magnoliopsida > Asparagales > Iridaceae > Iris > Iris macrosiphon. The sequence continues at coordinate 156,371,906 of JAYESA010000008.1, forward strand.
TTTATTGATGATGATCAGAAAGAGGTCACAAAGGTCAAGAAACTGAAGAAGAAATTAAGGCTAGAAATAGCCTCATCTTCTTCTGTTGACCACAAATAAGGGAATATGTAGAGGTGAAAAAAATAAAGAGAAAACAGGTGAAGGTAGTCTCCTCTTCTTCTTCTTATGACTGATGACATGAGTATACAAATGTGACGAAGATCGACGAAAAAAGTTCAATTAGATAGGAGCATAGAAAGAATGGTATATCTGCGTTATTTTTATGTTGTACGAGTAGTCGCTGTGTGTGCTTGACTTGCAGTTTTGAAGGAAGAGTACATGTCAAGTTTCTCTTGTGTGTGCTTCAACACTTAATTCTTCCGAAAGAACAAGAACATGTAATCTTCTTGAAGTATTTATAAAAAAAATGAAATAGAGATTATGTAGTTAATTAATTTCTTAAGTTATAATGAAGGGTCTAAGTAGCTATAATCCCCAGAAAAAATGAACACAAGATTATGACATAAAATTCTTTTATATTAGAAGAGAACAATCTTGTAATTTTCAAAGTCTAAATCCAAAACAAGACATATATAGAAGTATATAACTAACCTATATTAAAAATCTTAAAAGTATCTTGTATCTTGTCCCTCTTCGAGAGCTTTTCCTTGATATATGTTTTATGAGAGGTTGGTTGGGAGAACAAGACCCATTGTCTATATTATATAACTAGCCTATATTAAAAATCTTAAAAGTATCTTGTATCTTGTCCCTCTTCGAGAGCTTTTCCTTGATATATGTTTTATGATAGGTTGGTTGGGATAACAAGACCCATTGTCTATATTCCTATACTCGGAAGTTGTTTTTAAGTCTTGTGATTGCGACCGAAGTGGATATGCATTACTCATTGTTTCTTTAGTAAGGATTTTAGCCAAGCTTTAAAGTGGATTGACCTAATCTATGGATATTGATTATGAGCAATTAGACATCGGTCTAAATTTTTTATTTTAGGATGTTAAAATTCTATTAAAATATAAGAAATGAAATGTTAAAGTTTAAACTAAATGCTACTGATTATTTATGTACTTTTATGTTGATTTGGTAAATAATTGTATAATTACATGATTTCTATGTAATCGTAACATGATAATTGCATTTTTGATAGTAAACTGACCATACACATGTTGAAAAAAGTTCATTTGAAATACAAAAATAAAAGTACAACCAAATCACACACATTGGTTAGTTTTGGTTTAGTTCTAGAAACTTTCTACTAACTTAGGTCTTGTTTCAGAAAGTTTCAGCTAGCTATTTATGAAAACTTCTATTAGTTATGAAAAAATAGACCAGTATTGGTAAGTTTCTGAGATACCTATTTTATCCATCATTTTCGGATTTGGATTGGCTCAAATCTGATACAATACCGTTACTGGGGCTGCAATCAGGCCAGGTTGGGTCTTGGACTTGGGTAGTGATTCACTAGACCTCGACTCGTCGCAACTTCCGACTCTTCATGGAGAGATTTGTGATATTCCTCTTATAGAGCAAATCCTTTGACCAACCGAAAATCTCAGTCCTCCATGTAAACATCTTGAGATGCTTCTTTGTTTCCTTGATGTCCCTATCTGTGCAAGTAGTGTCCAGTGTTTTTTGAGATTGTGTGACCAAGCTTGTTAAGGTGAAGGTAGGCAACTAGGTGCCTGGGCCTCAAGGAGAGGCGGGACGTGCAATAGATAAACTAAGACAAGCATGTAGTTTATGATTGAGATGTTGTGTTTGGTGTACTTTGAGGGGTTCTAATCTTTTATTTCCACTTGAAGTAATCTTTTGGACCTTCTTCACTAGTATGATGTCTTTGTTTCAATGATATTAATAACTATCAATACCTAGATAAGTTGAATTGTTGTCAGAGTCGGCATAGCACTCTGTCCTGTCGGCAGAAGTAGGACAGAAGAAGTGAGAAGATAAGTTGATTTGGAGAATAGGCGAAAGAGTAATTCAGAATTAAGATTTTCTCTCTTTCTTTCATATTTTCTATTATATGTGGTTGGGCTTGGGCCTAAGCATTTTTTTGGTTAATACGAGGGTTGAGGTCAAATTTTAGGCTGAATAATGCAGTCACGGTAGAATTAGGGGGCATGTAGCGATCAGGATGGTTACCTCATGTAGCTAGCCGAGTGCCACACGACTAATCTGCCTATATCCTTGTTGCATGGGCGCCAGCATGTTCGAGATGCCTAGGTGGCTGCCTAGGGCAGAGAGGTGGCTGTTTCTATATAATAGCATGTGTGTCACTATGTCGTTAATATGCAGTGATGTGCTAAATGCTGTCATGTAGGCACACCAGGTTCCCAACGTTCCTTGTCATGTAGCTTGGTTCTGGTTCGTCTTGTGCTTATGTTTATTGTGGCTGCGAATCTGTGAATTGGTGCTCTGCAACATGGTTTAACTAGTTTTTTTTTTTTTTTTTTTTTTGGTTGGGTTCATCACCAACATCATTTACTTTTGTCGGGGATTGGTACATTGTCACATGCCCTTGCTACTAGAGATGGTTAGCACCTTCCACGGAGTATTGGTAAATGCTGTTTATCCATTGTAGTTATCATCAGGGATGTCACGGCTCATTATTGCCGGGTCTTGATTATGTTGTTGACTACTTGAAGAGGTTGAAGTTGTAGGCCTTCTAGGTAAATTTCTTGACTACATTGCGAATGCAGTAGTAGTAAGTTTGTGGTTGCATGGACAAGGGAGATGAATCCATGGACGATGGGGTGTTAATGATGGTGATGAAATAACCACTACTATTCATAAGAAAGGCTGTTAATGCTCAGAAACCCTATGTTCCTCCGCATCGATATGAATATTCCACAAAACTGGATTTTCATTACGAGTTTGAGATTAAGGTATAACTGGCCAATTATGGGTGTCTTCATTTTTTATTGGGTTTGAACTTTGAAGCAAGGTTTGTAGAATCGGAATCTGTAAGGCATCCTTCCTATGACTAATGGGGATCGGCGGTGTATCAACAGTTTTGGACCGCGGTATCGGATTTTTTTGGTATCGGAAAACCAATGATTGTCAATAAATTATTAAAATTTTAGATTTTTTATACATTTAGGCATAATTTTAAGTATTTTCTGTATAGTTTCTTAATAATTTTGGAATTGAATGAAATAGTAGTCACCCTTACCGATTGGTTTACGTGCGATAGATACGTTTTCTTCTTTTACATGTTTTTACACTCTTATTATGCTGTTACACCCTTGCTATTTGGTCTTTTTTGTTCAATTTTTTTTGCCGAATTGATTAGAAAAGAGATCCCAATTGTCGGTATCGGTCGGTATCATATCGACAATGCCAGACTATATCGGTATCGGCCGTATATGATTAGTATCAGCCGATACTGTTGCCTTTGCTTTGAAGACACTTAAAACTTTGATTCATCAAGCAAGCATGTTTATCTTAAATATTTTTTTCTACTTTTTTGGAAACTGCTGAACATGTAGTTGGGGTATCCAAGTATCTTAAGTAATTACTTTAAGAAGTAGAGTTGGTTTGAAAACTTGGGACAGCAAGTCAAGTAGCTTCAGGTTTTTCTTTTATTTTCATATAAAAGGTAGCCATCTGTAGTAACGTGGTTTGTAGTTGGAGAATCTCTTACTGAAGAATTTTAGTAGAAATATTAGAAGAGAGAAAAGGGTGAGGCACTTTATTGTGATTTTATGTCCACTGATGTTTTAAGGTGTACAATACAATATTGTGAAAACTTATGGTGTTTTATTAATTTGGGTCGCATGGTTTTGTATGTCAACGTTAATCCATGGTTTAGGGTTTAATTCTTCTATTGACTTTGATGCGATTTGCATCCTGCATCAGTTTGGCATCCGAGTAAAGATCTACCAAAATGGTGTCTTTGGGTATTGCTTATTTCACGACAAATCTTCTGCCTTCAATGATCATCTTGGCCGTCTCGAGGCAGTGATTCAGTAGATCTCCCACTCTAATGCTGAATCCAAGAGATGCCTTTCGCAACTGAAGGTCTCACAAGTTCTCACATGACCCTTTCGATTGATTGGAGGCAATGATTGTCGATGTGCCTCCTATGGTTTGGAGGCTATGATCGTCGAGGGATGTGCCTCCTATGGTTTGGAGGCTATGATCGTCGATGTGCCTCCTAGTCTCCTTCCTCTTCTTAACCGTATCTTTTTTCTTACCTCACCCTAACCTGTTAGCACTGTTACTAAGTGCTTCACTTCGCTAAAGTCACCGGCAAATGCAAACTTTTTTCAATGGGGAGTGTTGATATGGTATGTTGGGTGTCATATTTTGTATAGTATAAGCACATGGGAATATCCTGAGGACATATTTGGGATGCCAGAATATGTCACAGGATATTCCATTATGAGATTATTGTCATAATGATTGAGATCATTGTATTAATGACTGTAAGGCTATATAATGCCAATGAGACAATCAATAAAATAATCAACTAATTTCAACATGGTATCAGAGCCAAGTTTTCACAAACCCTAGCCGTCACCAAACTTCCACAAACCCACAGGAGGATTTCCTAGATCTCCTCCACCGAACTCTTCCACGCCCCCCCTTCTTCCCCTTCTCCGCCCTTCGCCCTTCGCAGGCCGCCCTTCGCTGTTGCTGTCCCGTCCCGCTACTGCTGCGGCTGCTGCTGCAGCTGCTGCGACGGTGGCTGTGACATGCGTGCTGCCGTCTCCTCCGCACCAGCACGAGACAGCGCCTAATAGTGATGCCTAGATCTGAAAAAAGGGGGGGACATGTTCGGATCTAGGAGCGGACGACGAGGACAAGCGTGAGTCGTGGAGCGGACGTGACGTGATTGGATAGACGACGCATCGATGGAGGAGATCATCAAGAAGCTAGATTCTGCAGAGGTGGCGACGTTGATGAAGTTGTTGACGATGTCGGCTGGTGAGAACACGACACGAACGTCGCCGGAGTTGAAGGTTCCCTTCATCGATCTGAAATTAGATGGACCAGCCACCTATCTGAGTTGGTCACGGCGAGTGAGAAGAACCCTCGCAGGAAAAAATATGGAGGGGTTCCTGACGGGCGAGGCGACAGAGCCGGACGAGGGCTCGACAGGACGCGATGAGTGGAAGTCCACTCATATGGTGATCTACATCTGGATTCTCAACTCCTTAGTCCAGTCTATTGCCGCCACAGTAGACGGTATCGAGATGGTGAAAGATGTGTGGGAGAAGTTGAGAAGGACCTATGATGGTGTGGGGAACAACTTACGGGTCTTCCAGATAAAGGGGGAGATTGATGACACCGTACAGGGAGAGAAGACGGTGCAGGAGTATGCCACGGAGTTGGAGCGTCTGTGGTTGGATTATGATCACTCCTCAGATCGGACGAGCTGCGGGGACCCTAAGTGTAAGGAGAGACATGTGTGTCTGCAGGAAAGGACGATGAAGTTCCTCAAAGGACTGACTGCAGCTTTCGCACAGAGGACGGTCCTACTTCTAGCCCAACCAAAGATCCCTAGCCTTGAGGAGGCTATCTCAGCCATGATCCAGGAGGAGACACGCATCAGGCTGCAAGCCGGGACAGGTGGTCCCCCCGAAGCAAAGTCAGCACTAGCGATCACCAGCTCAGGAAACAAAGGATCTAAGGGAGAGCCCTGGCAGCATAATCGGCAGTGCTACAACTGTGGGGAGATGGGTCATCATCGGTATGCTTGTACCAAACCACCTAGGGAGGGAGATTCAGGTGGTGGACGAGGACCGTTCGGCGGACGAGGATATAATGGAGGACGTGGTCGTGGTCGAGGGGGTAGACAAGGCGGCCGAGGAGGTTATCGGACGAACCTCCTGATATCAGAAGGGAACGGAGAAGCTGATGGCACCTTTATTGTGGAGGACCAGGCACTGGGAGACATGAGGAGTAGAACAGAGGAGGCGTCCAACTCATTCTTTGTTAGGGGCAACGCTGCCATGTATGCCCATCCATCAGAAGGTACTGACGAATTACTTGCCCTTGCGTCTATCTCTTCCCTTAAATCATCAGACTGGATTATCGACTCGGGAGCATCTCGGCATGTGACGGGGAATGCTAGTGAGTTTTCTTCCTACACTCACTTAGCATCAGCAGACAGCATTCAGACAGCTGATGGCACTTTCCAGCCAGTGGTCGGTAAGGGTACTGTTAATTGTACAGGTTCAGTAAGATTATCCAATGTTTTACATGCTCCATTCTTTCCAGTCAGTCTCTTGTCCATTAGTTTTATAATCCTCCAACTTAAATGCATTGTTTCTTTTGATATTCCTAAGGTGACCTTCCAGGAGAAAGGGACAGGACGAAGACTTGGGACTGGCACTTGGCATGAGGGACTGTGGTACCTAGATCGAGAAGGACTGGATTCAACATTGGTATCTATGGCAGAGAAGGCTGGCATGGAAGGACTGAAGCAGAGGACTGAGAATACCTTGATACTCCATCATCGGAGGATGGGACATTCTTCCTTTGATACTCTAAGTAAGTTGTATCCAGAGATTTATGCAAAAACAAATAAAGTGAAATTAGTATGTGATGCGTGCGAATTAGGAAAACTTACTAGGAGCTCATATGTTGGCACGGGTCATAGGAGCACTTTTGCTTTTGAGGTAGTACATTCTGATGTCTGGGGTCCATGTGCTACTAACACTATGAATGGTTATAAGTACTTTGTTTCTTTCATTGAGTGTGCCTCTCGTGTTACCGGGTTATATTTGATGAAAAATAAGAATGATGTACCTGCTTGTTTTCGGGATTTCCATAAGCATGTCCAGACTCAGTACAAAGCAGTTGTGAAGGTACTGAGGTCTGACAATGGAACGGAGTATACCAACAGGACGCTTGCAGAATACCTGTCAGCACACGGAATACAGCATCAGACCACCTGTGCATACACACCAGCACAAAATGGAGTTGCAGAAAGGAAAAACAGACACCTTCTCGAGGTCGCAAGAAGTATGATGATCGACATGAATATCCCACAGAGTCTGTGGGGGCATGCAGTGTTGACAGCAGCTCAACTCATCAACAGGATGCCCTCGAAGGTCCTCGGATGGAAGTCCCCATATGAGGTATTGCAAGGCAATAATAGTGGGATACTCCCACTGAAGGTGTTTGGATGTGTGTGTTTTGTGAAGGACAACAGGCCATCAGTTGGGAAACTTGACCCTAGAGCGGTCAAATGCATCTTCGTAGGCTACTCGGCGACCCAGAAGGGGTATGTGTGCTGGAGTCCAGTAGAGAAGAAGAAGTTTGTTAGTATGGATGTCCACTTTTGGGAGCATGAGCCATACTACTGCCAGGACGGAACTTCACACAACACGCCTAATACTGCCAGTATTAGGCGAGAGGGGGAGATGGAGAACTTGGTGGTAACCGATTTAGAAGTTTGGCATGGAGGCACGGAGAAGGGACAAGAACGTGAAGGTGTTAGGCCTACGGCTCAGGGAGAGTTACTTACCTACAGCAGGAGAGAGAAGCAAACTGCAGGACCAGTACCGACAGTGCCAGTGCCAAGTCCCTTGCATGCGTTCGTCCCAACTCCTGAGGCACCGACACCAACCCCCCTTCAGGTGATACCCCCTCATTCACAAGATATCATTCCTCCTACTTCTACTCCTCCCACACCACTATCTGTACGGAGGACCACTCGCAGCAATGCAGGAAATCCTCCAAACAGATATGGTTGGGATATTGTTCAGTTTGTTTCTTATGACCATATCCCTTCTTCTCATGGAGCATTTATAGCATCTTTGGATAGTATTACTGTACCTAACAATTGACAGGTTGCCAAGAACGATCCAAAGTGGAAAGCGGCAATGCACGAGGAGTTGGGAGCTCTGGAGAAGAACCACACTTGGGAGCTTGTGAGACTGCCAGAGGGGAAGAGAGCAGTTGGATGCAAGTGGGTCTTTACCGTGAAGCAGAACCCAGATGGACAGGTTGAGCACTACATAGCTCCACTAGTAGCCAAAGGATACAGTCAGACGTACGACATCGACTATGACGAGACCTTTGCACCAGTTGCAAAGATGAGCACTGTCAGGACTCTGATTTCTTTGGCAGCGAATGGTGGATGGAAGCTGCACCAACTGGATGTGAAGAATGCGTTTCTTCACGGAGATCTAGTGGAGGAGGTGTACATGGAGATACCACCAGGATTTGGCACCAATCAGACAGTAGGCAAGGTCTGCAGGTTGAAGAAGTCCCTCTATGGACTGAAGCAGTCTCCTCGAGCGTGGTTTGACAGATTCAGAAGGGCGATGATAGGGATGGGATATCAGCAGATCAATGCTGATCATACTGTGTTCTTCCGTCGGAGTGGAGGCTGCATCACCATGCTTGCGGTGTATGTGGACGATATGATTATCACAGGAGATGATGAGCAGGAGATCACCCAACTCAAAGGAAAGCTTGGCAAGGAATTCGAGGTGAAGGATCTCGGCCTTCTTCGGTACTTCCTTGGGATTGAGATTGCTCGAGAAGCAGAGGGGATTATTCTCTCTCAAAGGAAGTATGCACTGGACCTTCTCACAGAAACTGGGATGTTGGGGTGCAAACCTGCAGCGACACCAATAGATCAGAGGTTCAAGATTGATGCTGAGGCTGGAGAACCAGTTGATCGGGACAGATATTAGAGACTGGTTGGCAAGTTGATATATTTGAGCCACACACGTCCTGATATCTGCTTTGCAGTAAGTGTGGTGAGCCGCTACATGCATGACCCACGGAAGGGTCATATAGATGCAGTGTACCAGATTCTGAGGTGCTTGAAAGGTGCTCCCGGGAAGGGACTAATATTCAGGAAGAACAATCACGTGAGCATCGAGGGCTACTGTGATTCTGACTGGGCTAGTTGTGCTGATGACAGGAGGTCTACCTCGGGATATTGCATATTTGTAGGAGGTAACTTGGTCTCCTGGAGGAGTAAGAAGCAGTCTGTGGTGGCCAGATCGACAGCTGAAGCAGAGTACAGAGCTATGGCCTTGGGAGTTGCAGAGCTTCTATGGTTGAAGAATATGCTGGTGGAGCTGAAGCTGGATCAAGGAGCCAAGATGAAGCTGTGGTGTGACAATCAGTCAGCTATTAGTATCGCCAACAATCCAGTACAGCATGACAGGACCAAACACATCGAGATTGATAGATTCTTCATCAAAGAAAAGTTGGATAGTGGATTACTGGAGCTTAGCCATGTTCCAACCAGGGATCAAGTAGCAGATGGACTAACCAAGAGACTCGCCTCAGTGAGCATGATTAGAGGATGTGACAAGATGGGCTTAGTGAATATCTTTCACCCATCTTGAGGGGGAGTGTTGATATGGTATGTTGGGTGTCATATTTTGTATAGTATAAGCACATGGGAATATCCTGAGGACATATTTGGGATGCCAGAATATGTTACAGGATATTCCATTATGAGATTATTGTCATAATGATTGAGATCATTGTATTAATGATTGTAAGGCTATATAATGCCAATGAGACAATAAAATAATCAACTAATTTCAACAGGGAGTAAAAGTAAATTAACTTCATTATTTTGTTCTTTTTTTTGTGGTCGGGGTCAGCGATTCATATAGGTTTTATAAAATGAATTAAAAGATAATTATAAATCCATCACAAAAAAATTAGGAGAGCAAAATTAATTCACTTAAAATTCTAGGGTGCATTGTATAGAATTTTTAAATAAATAAAAAAATATAATTATGATGTGGCAAGTAAGGATTAATCTCAAGACCGCTTGCTAATAAGCTCATTATTTTACTTACTAGGCCATTATTTGGTTATGTATTTTGAATAAATGAAATAAATAATATGACATACAAAGATTAAAGGTATGTTTGGTTGCAAGCAAGTCGAGTGAAAGTTTGTACGAGTATACTTTTTTGTTGCACTTTTACCACGTTTTTTGTTTGGTTACAAGTGAGACTTGAATCTTACTTTTCATTGTGTGTCAATTGTCCTCTTCAAAATTTGGATTTCATTTCACATTCCTTCTCATGATTGAAGTAGGATGAAAGTGAGATTGTATTAATTTTGTTTTTTTTCCACTTTTCATTGTGTGCCAAGTGTACAAGTTCATAGTTAAGTTATACCACTTACATACTACGAAACATGTAAAGTCACAAGTTTTGTAAGAAAACAAGAATTTTTAAAAACTTACTTAAAAAAGGTCGAGTTTTGTCAAAAAATTTACTCCACTTGCTTGCAACCAAGCACACCATAATAGACTACGGGCCTGCTTGGTAACGATATTTTCATCTATTTTGGGGTATTTTTGAACCGACCGTTTATGAAAATTCCTGCTTGGTAATTTTTATGAGGTACTGGTTTTGGTCGGCTCAAAAATCCTCCAAAACCGGTGTAATGTAATTTTTGGTGGCTTTATAAACACCAAAAATCGGTAGGTTTTGAGCGGTTTTATTAATTTTATTTCATTTATTCTTGTAAAAGCCTTTCAAAACTGCTCGTTACCAATCATGTATTGAATTTATTTAAAAGCCGCTACTTAAAACCACTCAAAATCGGGTCTCTCATAACCGGTACTCTAAAAACACCTCATAACCGCTACTCCTTCATAACTGATACTCCCATAATTGCCAAGCTGACCCTACAAGTGAAAACTTAGGGTTTTGTCAATTTTTTTACTCCACTTGCTTGCAACCAAGCACATCATAATAGACTACAAGTGAAAACTTAAGGGAGCGACTACTTCCCCCTCAGGCAATGGTGGATCTCCCCTTAGCCAAAGTGAGGCGCAAAGGCAAAAGTGGCCTAGGCGTGCGCCTTTGATGAGAATGTTCTTTTAGAATATTTCTTAAAACTTAACCCCATGTCAAGTTATCTTCTACCATACTCAACTCTTAAGGAACTAAAAGGTAAAAGACCCTAACCCCTCTTTGGTTTGGACTCTGGTGTGCCTCCCCTCCGATATCTCTGGTCTGGGCCTCGATATTGACTCGTGCATCGACTCCTTCCTCCATCGTCGATTTACGCACTCGACATGACTCCTCTCTACCACTCACGACCAACTCTCCACCCATAATCCATTAGTGTCTACTCCCCTTGTGTCTAACCCCTCATTGTCTACTCCCCCTTGTAGACTCATTCTCCTCGACCATACTATTCTCAATAATCACCTCTTCATCCCACAATTTTTTTTTTCTTATTCTCGACATCTCAAACATCCTCGTCCTCACATCATCAACTCCTAGAGTCAGCCTCCCTTGTCTCGTCAAAGCAACACATTCACATAGGTTATGTAGCACATACTCATGAAATGTCTCGTCAAAGCAACACATCCACGTAATTATGTAGTGCCACCGTCTTTACTAACCCCACTTCCTAGCCGAGGTACTCTATATCCACTTCATACCATTATAGCTATCAACCCATGTACTAAACCCTAATCCAAAGCACCTAGCTGCCTCCTCCAAACCCACTTCACCTTCTTCTCGAATCCTATCCTCTCCAAATCCACTTTTCCAAACCCAACAGTCACCTATAACCTATTAGCATAACCCCTAACTCAATGGCCACCCTCCATCAAATCTCTAGATCAATAAAGCATACTTGTCACCATTAGCCTTAGTCACATTATAAGTTGAGTTGCTTATTGGGTTGTCTATTGCTTCTCCTTATTGATCGAGTTTGTGTTTCATCTCTGATGTTGTAGTAAACTATTCATGTCTTCATTTCTGCATCTCTCCTCCAAAAGGTGATTTGCTTCAACCTAATAAGTTTCTGCACGTCCTTGTGGTGATCTACTTCGGTATACTAATATTCTACTATTTCTATATTGTTGGGATGTGATCTCAAGTTTGTTAAAGCGAGCAACAAGTGTAAGTTATTCCACAAAGGTGCTTGCCTCTCACAGTGGGTTGGAAGAACTTTCCGAATAAATTTTTCTTTATGTATGTGGTAGGGCTTGGTCATCTGCCTAACCACACCTCACCATCTCTGGTCAACGCCAACACTACTCAATAAATTATGCAACTCACGACTCATCTAAGGGGGTGTTTGGTTGGCTGTAATTGGAAATACATGAAACAAATGTTGCACCATTTGCACCAATTCAAGTGTTTGGTTTGATGTAAATGGTGGAATTTGTACAACAAATTCTCCAACTACCGCAACAAACATCATCACTTACGACAACATTTGCACCACTATTTACAATGATTCTCTCTTCATTCAATGTCAAAAATTCACAAACCAAACAATGTATTTCCTGTTACTGTAACAAAAGTTGCAATCATATGTGCTAGACTCCATTCCATACAATAAATTTGTAAATTCTGCAACATTATTTACAACAATAGATTATCAACCCGACTTACAACAACATCATTTCCAATGACTCTTCATTTAATGTCAAAAAGTCACAACCAAAAAATATATTGCAATCATTCGAGTTATACGTCATTCCAAACAATAGATTTGTATATCTGCAAATTATTACATGCAACCAAATAATAGATTTGTAACACGATTTACAACAACAAATGCTACATGATATGTTGTACTGGGCACTAGGCAAGGCTTGATGACATACCTCCCGTCTCGCCTAGGCGTCGTCTAGGAACATGCTTCCCTGCTGCACATCCTGTCATGTAATATGCAATTCTATATATGTAATATAAGAAGCAGCAAATAACTAGTTAAAAAACATAACAAAAAGAAGAAGAATTGAAATAGCAGAAGAACTAAAGAAGAAGAAGAAATCAAGAAAACAACTAAGTTAAAAAAAACAGAAAACAAAAACAAAGAAGAAGAAGAAATCAACAAAAACAATAAGTTTTAAAACTAAAATAAAAAGAACTAAAGAAGAAGAGGCAACAACAAATGAGTAGAAAAAGAAATCAACAAAAACAAGTTTAAAACAGAAAACAAAAAAACGGAGGAAGAAAAAGAACTGAAGTAGCAGCAGCAGAAATAAAAAACATAGAAAATAAGAACATACATCATGAGAGTTTCACTCGAGTAGCCTGGGTGGAGTTCTTCTTTTCTTCTTTTGCTTTTCGGTTTGCAAAGCAGCAGAAAAAGAATTTTTTTTTCTTTTGTAAAGCACCAACTCCTTCTGTACCAGAAACCCTAAAGCCCAATAAAAAAACTCAATATGAAAATTTATATTTATATCCATGCCGCCTAAATAACGCATTTTTTTTCATGGCGACCCTAGGCGCGGCTAGGCGACCATCGCCACAACCACGGAAAATTTACCTAGGTCGAGGCGGTAGGTCTTCTACCTGCACACCTAGGCCGCGCCTAGGCTATATGCAACATATGTCGCATGGGATTTCCATTTACAAACAACCAATCATCCCCTGAGCGAAGCTCAATATATATAGAGAGATGTTGGCAGAAATCTGCAGTCAGTCATCAAAGGCAATTCCCTATTACTCAATAGGCAAAAGCAGAAGAAGATTCTACAGTGTCTCTAGATCGTCTGCTAAGTAACATATTGTGCAGATTATTCTTCAGTTGGTTGGTCAGTCTTTTTCGTCTATGGCCATTAGATCTACTTGTTCAAAGAACTAGTTTCTTTTCAAAGTTGTACATGCTTGTCATGTCCAACTTGAAGGGGAATGTTGGACATATATTCTGTCACCAATCTCTAGTTTACTGCTTTATCTGCATTCTTGATATTTGATCCGGAAGTATCTACTGTTATTTCTGGCAGTGTGTTGATCTGTGCTGCTTTATTTCTTGCCCTGCATGCTCATAACCCAATCTCAACCATTTAAGTTTTGCTTGTGCGTCCTGCTGCGCCAATCTCTTTGCTAATTTTGGTGTGTCCTTGTTCATTGCTCTCTGCTATTCATGGTTGTGCATCCTCATGCATTAATCTCTTGCTATTTATTTGTCCTGATTCTTCATGCATCGATGCATCGATCTCTTCGCTATTTCTGATCAAGTATTTTTAACCTCTCTTGGGATGTGTGATGACCTTTGCTATTGTTACTTATGTTGTTGTTTCTACTCATGATGGTGGTTCTACTTGTTCTATTATTTTGGCTTTACTAGTGTTTCACAAGCTCTAGATTGAGGAGAGTGTTAAGAGTTAGTGAGTATATATATAGTATACTTCAGTCCCACATTGGAGAGAGTTCCTACTATGTATTTGTACTCAAACCGAATCAATGTAAGTATCCCAGTGTAGTTTTCTACAATTCTTAATTCATCTAACATTATGGAGGTCAGGTCTTTACTTTTTTTTTTCTACTCTTATAATGTCTCTTTCTCCATTCTTAGTTTCAAAGTTCACAAATAAATCACCGTAAGTTTTTGATTCAGCTCCATTAATAACTTTCTTAGCTGCTTGCTGATTTACTATCTCAAAATCTTGTATTTTATATTTTTGCCAAGCTTTATAGGTTGCTCTTTATACCTCACACTCTCTGGAGTTCCTCATTCTGCTCATCTCTGTTTGCCACTTGGCTCTTGTTACCGTTTTGTGAGCCACAACTATCAACCACCTGTATTGGAGTCAATTATAAACTTCTTATAAATGGTAGCGCAGAAATGCATCAATAAGACGATAGAAGTTTGTCAGTTTGGACACTCCACGTGTTTACTCTAAAGTCATAGTAAACTTCCTTTTCTTCTTTCTTTTTCTTTATATTAAATTTCCAACTTTCTAAAAAATAATAGCATGTACAATGCTTAGAAAAGGATGCTTTGTCACTTCATGTTCTTGTTTCCTTTCTTTGCTCAACTAGTTGGTTGTTCGATGTACAGTTTAATTCCTTTGTACTAGCGTATAAACTTGCATCTTAGCAAACCTGCCTCGCAATTCTTGTTTTTCCCCCTTCTCATACCTTTTTCCTATTCGCGAATTTCCCCTATTCCCCAGTTCTTTGCAACCGTAACTGGAAACCCAATCACTCTCATATTAACCGCTCAACTAAAAGAAGTGCGACGACAGCTTAAAAAGAGAAAAATGCTGCCCTTAGAAGTAACTGAAGTTTTATTTTAGATTGCATAGACATGGACACAGATTAGGATTCAGACACAATTAAGATTCGGAATACGGCATTTCTATAAAATTTTGGATACATATACGATACAGAGATACGGTACAGATACGATTATATATACACATGAAAGCATATATGTTTACATAGTTTATACACAGATCTTAACAGTATCTGAATTATGCATGTCTTTTCCACAAAGTTCTAGCAAGGATATTGTATACAAAACAATGTTACTCTCTTATATCTCAAGTATGCTTGCCACGATGATAACTATGCAAAATCACTTTCAACCATGTTTTCGGTCTCTTTGGAGCATAGACATGGGCGAGCCATATTTGACATGGGTGTCGAGGAGGTGTCGTGTTGGATACGGACAAGGGCACGTATACGGTCTTCTTGAGGAGTATCTGTGCAACATAGGTTCTATTACTAAGCTGTGCATCTTAGATATCTTATCACCATAATAAGATGGCATTCAAAGAATATTACAATATCAGAGACTTAAATATAGTAGTAATATACTTATCATTAGTCATGAAATTTTCATTTGAATGTTGTCTAGAATATTAAAGTAACTTTATGTGTCCTTAATCTTTTCATCTTTGTGCAATTCTTGTCATACATTAGCTGTGACCATGCTGCACCAGCTGACCATCTGCAGAAATGGTCGTGCATATATGCTCTCTTTTGAAACAAATGGACTTGGTTGGTAAGAGGCTAGTGGAGAGGGAGATGTGCTATATCCCACTTTTGATAATTATTTAAGGATGACTTTGCAAAATAAATTACTTTGAAATACTGACATAATGCTATGAATCTCTGTGAAATGGTGCATAGTAGTTATAATATAAGGTAACAATCAATAAAAGATTGCGACCAGAATGAGGTACGAGGCCCAATCAACTCAATCTGGCAAGGGGCCGTGACTCTGCAAAACAAACTTCCCGGCCTCTATAGTAGTTACAGAGTAAAGTTCTCAGTATCTTTTTCATGATCACAACATAATCCTTGTGCAGTTCTCATCTCTGCATATACTGATTTTCTCTAGAATCTTAGAGCCAGTTTGTACGTCGTTCAATTTGAGACTTGGCAAATTACATATCGATGGGCATCTTATTATAACTTCCTTTGTTGAATTTTGCTCCTGGTTCATCCAGTAGAGAAGTAACATGGTTAAACTGTCCGCATAGTATGATGTTCATTGACTGGGTTCGAAAAGTATCTTCAAGGATTCGATGGGTCGTATTAGAAACCTTTATTATCAGGGATAGAAACTGGCTGCTGTCTACTGTGACGTTCACGTTTGCAGAGTGCAGACTTATAGTATTTGACTATCGTCTAAGCTCATAGTAGTACAGTTGTCCTAAAGAGAATAGGACAAGTGCATCTTTGCATGCTCACTGTCTGTCATAACTAAAGTCATGATTTCCTGTTTATAAACTAGTTAGACTAGCTTATGTTGGATGAAATGTATATTATTTGGGATGGTTTGGACATGTCTAATGGGGAAGACGGATGCACTACTAGAAGGTATGATAGGATCACTTGCATCTCATTCAAGGTGTACCAAGACAAACTAGGTTTGAGAGAGTACAAATGTATACAACAGCTTCTGTTGCGTCAAAGAAGTCGGCCTTTGATAGTGTTTCATGGAGGAAAATAAATTTGTATACCCTACTCCAAAACATGGGTTAGCGACAGCTACTACTGCTTTGAAGCTGCCTGTTGAAAACAGACCTCTAACCGCACCATGTTCTATACAGTAAAACTGATCCTTGGCCAACAAGTATCAAAAAGGCCTGTTATCCTTACTCATTATAAGACGTGTTGTGTCACATTGCATATTTTAATTTGTATGATTATTATGCTTTCTGCTGAGGTCTATTTGTAAAGTTAGTGGTCTATTTGTAAAGTTAGTTTTGATATACTTTGTCTGTTTCCGTCTCTAAAAGGTTTCCATGATGCCCACTTGTTTTTATGTACTCGTCTATTGGTATTTTTCTGTATGTACCACAATCAAATAACAACATATATTGCTTTTAGGTCTGACGGGAGGGAAGTACTTGTGGATAACAAAGATTTGAAGGCCAACAACCCAGAGCTGGTGTGTATGTTTGTAACCACACCATATTTTCCTTCACATATGAACCTTTAGAAAGTAGCTAATTAACATATCATGCCTCTTACATAACAGCTCTTCAGCTACTACGAGCAGCATCTTCGCTACAGTCCCCGTACTTGATATGTCAACTAAGCAGCGACATTAGATACCGATCAGGCACCACTGCAGTTGAGGCGCCTGAGCCTGATTATACTTCCTTTTTGTGCTTTATCCCTCCAGATTTTGCAGAGTTTTTGTGTAAGCATTGGTGGCTATCAAAGAAGGGTCACACAACCTTGCTGCTCTCATCATTAAGAGGTGTTGTAAGAAATGACTGATCAAAACAAATCATACTTAATCTCCGGATGAGCTATAAATTATACTTTTCGTTGCACCTTATGTAATAACATGGAAGAACTTCCTTCAAGTCATATTGCATTTTACAGCTTTTACTCTTGGAAGGGATTTATTGTGGGATGATGCCTAATTTATTAGCTTTATGAGAAAGTGATCTGTAGGGTTTGAACATGGAAGAAGCTTGATGAGATTAAAGCTGACGCAAGAGTGGCTCGGTTCTTTTAGATACATTTGTTTGCAAGAGGACATGATCATGCTTATGCAGGTACTTAGACTATTCTATTTGATCAGGAAACCTACTGCAAGTCTTTATTGTTTAGTTTGCCTTTTATATACTTGTCCTTCTCCATTTATTCGCTTGGGAAATTTGACGAGAAAGGAAATAAAGAATAAAGAGTTGTGTTAACAAGGCCCTAAGGGTTGGGATCTGTTTGTCCCCATTTTGGTGTCCTCAACCATGTCTCGTAGAGGTGGGTCCCACCAATTTGTAAAAAAATAGCACTCATAATTGGTGGAATTTATCTCTACATGTGAGAGGGGACATGGTTGTAAACACCAAAATGGGAACAACAGATCTCCTTCCGTTCCCTAAGGATATATGATAACTCATTAATAAATGTACATTCTATAGTTGATGATTAGCAGTTGAGCATATTAATGAGTATTAATGAATTTTACTACTTTTTGCTAATTTTTTCTGTACTAAGTACGTCCACGTATGAATCAGCTTCGAAGGTGATCATATTGTTTGAATTCAGTGCAAATAATTGGGATTGTCGAGAGCAGATATGTTGTTCCAAGCAGATTCTGTCTAACCATGTTCCCTCTCTATTACATGTGGGCTCGGACAGATTTTGAGAGTAGATATGGAGATGGTGGGTCCACATGTAATAGGGGGGACATTGACATGATATGACAGAATCTGCTTGGGACAACAGATATTTTCTCGGGATTGCCTCATGCCACAGGATGCACATTTAAGCCAGAGGCTCGGCTGGTCATATTTCTAAAAGCATTATTAGTAGTTGGGATTCTCCAATACAATTTGGGGTCCAAAATTTAAAAGAAGAAGAAGGCAAATGTAGAATGAGTTGGGTTTGTATAAGAATAGTAGGAAAAGATAAAGTGAGCTCCGGTTCCAATGATTGTGTGGTTAAAAATTGATGTGAAAAAAAAAATGATGTAAAATCTAGAATCTAGAAAGTTAGGCTCCAAATTGGAACTTACTATTCTACGAAATTGATTCCTACAATCTAGAATCTAGAAATTGAAAGCGTCTAACATATAGCTTCCATGGGTGAAATAGGACCGAAAATATGAAAATTGGAACTAGGAATAGAACTTACTATTCTACAAAATGAATTTGGGATGTGACCGAAAATTTTGAATCTGGAAATGGAACCGGAGACGAGCCTTACTAAGGATGCTCTAAGAGAGTAGTCTTCACTCTGTTTTAATTAGCAAAAAATATTCAAGTTAAGAGAATTTCCATGTCCTCTTTCCTTCTTTTCTCACCTATAATTTTGGTAGAGAGACTGTTACAAATAACTAGAAAAATGTTGTTCCCTCCTTTCCTCGTGCAGGACCAGAAGCCCAACTCAAAAAATTAGCCGAAGAAAAAAAAAATTTCAGACCATTTATCCCAAATTGTGTAAAAATTAGCGGAAGAAAAAAAAAATATTCAGACCTTTTATCTCAAATTATGTTGGTAGATCGTTTGAACCTTTGCATTATTGAGAAAAAAATGTCGTCCTCATTTCCCCAAAAAATGATGTCCTCCTCGACGAGTAGCTCTGAGTGACGCCGTTGATTGGTATATATATATATATATATATATTATTTTATGGTAAATTTTCATTTGTTTCAAATAAAATTAAGGAGTACAAGATTATGCCAAAATATAGGAGATAATGTTTGGTGGACACCTCTCCATCCAAGTAGAGGTTGTGATGATCTTAATTTTTATTCTCTCAGCAAAAAATATAGGAGGTAATGTCTCCATCTATGTAACAATAGTTTATTGTGTGTGGTTAGACCGTAGCTTATTGTATTATATTGTACTCAAGCGTCGGTTACATATTGAAACAGTATTTCAATCACAAGTTTTTTGTACATTATTTCAGTAATTGTATATTGTCCAGTATTACAAGTTAGTCATTTCATTACTTGTTGCATTACATTTTTAGTTTTACTTTGTATTGTGTTCATTTCGTAGAATAGGCAAAAATATTCTTTGTTTCAAGTCATTGCGTATAATTCTCTCATATCTTATGGATTTGATTGAACGATGTAAGTTTATGATTTTGATTGAATAGTGTAAAGCACTTTGTTCTGCTGTTGGCAGAAAGTGTTAGAAATACGGTGTGATTCGAATCGGAGTTGGTCCATGAGGTGCGATATTGGACTGGGCCCATATGTCTTAAAAGAGAATTTTCATGTAAGACCTGAACCAATCTCAATTATCTACACTCCATGATCCCACCGTCTATCCGATGTGGGACTAAATTACCAACTCCATTGTCACCCTCCTTTGAGGACTCAACCGGAAACGAGACACAATCCAACAATCTCCACATTAACTTGTTTCTGCTAGCCGAACAACCTTAGCACACCCCAGTTACCTTTGCTCGTTCCCGCTAGCCGAGCACCCTTAGTGCCCGACTACCTTTGCTTGTTCCCGCTAACCGAACAACCTTAGCACACTCCGGCTACATTTGTTCGTTCCCGCTAACCGAGCACCCAGGAGATCCAACATATTGTCATCTCGATCCGTTCGACCACAGAATCAAACCTGACACGTTCATCCACACCACCATTGTGTACCAACCACAACGTCTTGCTCCACCTTGGACTCGTCAGATCTACCTTTAAGTCAATTCGTGTAGTTGATGCTTCTACTCCACCTTGAGAAGAGTCCGTATAATCTATGAACGTTTAGCACCATCTGTTTTGAACCAATTAGAGCTGGTCAAACCAGCTCCATAACCTTGGGCTCTAATACCACTTGTTAGGACGCGGTGTGATCCGAACCGGAGTTGGTCCATGAGGTATAATATTTGATTGGACCCATATACCTTAAAAGAAAATTTTCATGTAAGACCTGAACCAATCTCAAATATCTACATCTCATGATCCTATCGTCTATCCGATGTGTGACTAAATTACGAACTTTATTGTCACCCTCCTTTGAGGACTCAACAAAAACGAGATACAATCCAACAGAGTGTCCATGACAGATCTTAGGTTCTATATAGCATCTATCCATGGTCCTATGTAAAAGGACATGTACATGCTTTTTGCCATTTCAGTGATACTTGATTGAAGTCTTCACAAGCGATATCCTTCATATAATCACATTTTGGTTTTTTTTTTAAAAATTGTTTACTCCCTGCAATTGTTTTAAAATTCCATGACCTTCCAATGGTGGATTTGGATAACTGTCTAGAACATTTCACCTGTGACATGACCGCAACAGTTGACTTTACAAATCTATATATTGCATTTAAATGATGAAGTAGATCTTACAAAATTGTTGTTTGAAATAACGGATTTTTCGAAAAAAGTAATAATTTATTATATAATTATATAAAACGGGATAAGTTTTGGGAAATTGCGGGGGGGGAGGGACCACTCGCCAACTCAGTTGGCGAGTTGCTGACTTGGCGAGGGGCTCGCCAACTGAGTTGGCAGGGCACCCTCCTCGAGGGGCCGCTCGCCAACTCAGTTGGCGGGCCGCATGCTGAGTTAATCTCAAGAATATAATTCCATGCATCTTCACTATCTATCAAAAAACAATTAGAACCAAAAAATAGACTTCAGAATAAAATCATAATGAATAGAACAACGTTCAATAATATGATTACGTATATTTTCAAAACTAATATTCGGATAAGTTGAAAAAATAATACTTTCTCCTCCTTCGTAATTTAACCCATTTACTGTACCGCCGTGCGAGCATACAATTCTTACGCTACGATCCATGACGTTGAGAACTTTGGCTACAGAAAACCTCAAATGAACTTTAGCTGCGGGCAGACAGACAGAGAGAGTGTTGGAGACTTTGCTAGAGGGAAGAGAGAAAATAGAGAAAGTAGATTGAGTGTGAGATGAATGGGTTGAGATAGGTAATTTATAGAGGGAGATTGTAATAGCCGTTGTTGTTAATAGCCGTTGTGAAACGGATCCTTAGTCGCCAACTCAGTTGGCGAGCAAACGAGCGTTCTGCAACGGGTCTAAGCCAACTCAGCATGCGGCCCGCCAACTGAGTTGGCGAGCGGCCCCTCGAGGAGGGTGCCCCGCCAACTCAGTTGGCGAGCCCTCGCCAAGTCAGCAACTCGCCAACTGAGTTGGCGAGTGGTCCCCCCCCCCCCCCGCAAATACCCAAAACTTATCCCGTTTTATATAATTATATAATAAATTATTACTTAAAACGAAAAAATCCGTTGAAATAATTTAAGAGTGTCGTTATTGGCACTAATAAAATCTCATCCGATGCTACTCTTCTAATTTTATTTATTCAAATTTTAAATATATTTCTGCATTAAATATTACATTAATTTGAAGAAAAATACATGATGATATATTTTAGGAGCGTAGGATAAGATTTTAGGTGTAAGATAAAATTTTAGGAGTGTCACAAATTAATGCTAGATTGACGGATTTAAAATTTGAATACATAAAATTAGGAGTGAAGTGCAAGATAAAATTTTAGGAACGTCAATAATTGTACCCTAATTTAATTAGGATGTTTGGTTGTAATTTTTATTTCTATTAATAAAAAATCTGTCGTTGGCTCGTGAATATATAACATTAAATGGAAAGATAAAAAAAATGATGTAAAAAATGTTAGCCATATATTGTGTCACCGCAACAAAAGTTGTGTAAAGCATTTGTTCATTGAATTCTATTATTTCTGTGTTACAAAAACCGTACAAAAGTACGTAAAATGCAAAGTACAACTTATTGAAGATTACAACAACTTTACAACTGATTTGTTGGAATTACAATCTTTGACTTCAGGAATTCTACAACTAAGTTGTAGACACAAGAAACAGAAATGAAAAGCTTGCTGGGGTGATGAAAATCACCGTCGTTCAAAGCAAGATTCGATATTTTTTTTTCGATCTACTTTCAAGAATCAGCAAGTTCAAAGAGAAAAACTTCTGGAACGCTCCTTCGTCACCCTTGTACGGACAGAACTTCGTAACTTTAGAATGCTGCTCTAACTCTCCTCTCGTAGCAAATAATCAGTGTCTCAACTCCAAAAGAGAAAGACTCGATATTATATATGATATTATATATGGTAGCCAACCCACTAGCAGTCCACTATCTATAATTGACAGTAAATTCGGAGAGTAACTCTCTATTAGGTGGACGGTTACAATAGTAATCCTTACTAAGTGGACAGTTACACTCACGAAGGACACAAACAGCCATTCCGCAGGATCATCAGTCAAGCGAGAACCCAAGTTCCGGGGTAGCAGTCTCCGCGCTGCGGAAACCTAAGTCCCAAGTCAACTTGAAAGTGCGCCATCAAAACGCCACTTCGCGCGCTCTCCAGCCGATTCCGATGTCTATTTCCAAAGAAAAATTTCCAAAAAATGGATGACAAAAACACATTTCTTGGAGGTCTTAAACCTTACCTTCTAGTAAAACATCTAACCATACCAACTACATGGACTACCACTCCCCATGTATACAAGTCAATAAAAGAACAAACTTACATTAAAATACACACTTGGAGTTGCCACATGGATGTGAGACCATTTCTAGAAACAATTTTAAAAAACTCCAACACCAATCTACATCAAACAGAACAATAGAGCCTTCAAATGATGTAAACGGTTCAACAAATTTACATGTATTTTTATTTTCAAACAACCAAATAGCTCCTTATAAGAGAGAATGAAAAAAAAAAATTAATGACACTCTTTTAGGAGACGCTTTCATTTTTCTCTCCGTTTTGCTGCTTCTCACTTGGATTGATACAGATGGGAAATGTTCCTACAGTCCTAGTAAGGCTCCTCGTACTTACTATCTGAGCTTTAGGCAAAGGAGAATCCTCTCAATATGAGAATGTAAAATAAAAATATATAGTAAGATTGTAATTAACATTAGTATTTAGGTAGTCTTATGATTAAGACTTCGCTTTCTATATAATAGATGCAACGTTCAGATTCTCAGACCTCAAGCTTAGCTTACCAAGGGACACAAAGTAGTCGAGCTTCTAGAATGTTGGGATCACATTTCTCTTCCTATATTAAAGGTTTTTTTTTTTTTTTTTCAATATATATCATTTCCATCGTTAGAAACTAAGTTATGGAAAAGAAAAAAAAATATCGAACTATGTTCATTTCTACGAAAATTTCCTATCGTAACCAACAGATCACAACTTTACGGACCCTATAATAAAGTTATACACATTCCTCATTAACTAACAAATTCCCGTGGGGTGAGTTCTTATCGCCCACTACTTGTGGTACCAAGCTCTTGGCTAACACGCATGAACAAAAGAGACCGTTAGCCAACGAAATGACTGCTTAGTTGGGGGTGTAGTCTGGTTGTTCTTAGTGGGAAAGAAAAATAGAGGCGAGGTGCAAATGTCCCCTATATTACAAAATTTGGTTTATTCAATTTGATCATTAATAACCCGGTTTTCTCACTCCATGTTGAACCAAGTCTCAAATGTGTGTATTTCAATTTTAGGTATTATTTATTGTATTGTTGTACATGAGGAATGTTAGCTCTAAGTGGTTAGCATTTGGAAACTTATTCTTAGTGGGAATGTTCAATACCTTGACAATACTTGTTTTGTCACAATTTAAAAAAAAAAAAAAAATCATTTGGAGCTAGACACTCGCTTTGATGAAACACTTCGGACATACACATCAGGTGTACTCTTGCGCCGAAGTTGTCCGCATGGTTGCTCCACGGTAGTTTTTTGCAAGATTTTTTGTTTTAGAATTGTCCCATTAATAAGGAGTTACTGTTAGTAATTGCCATATTGAATAGAGAGTTTACTCCATGGTCTTCCATCCACACGTTGGTAGTGGATGGTTACCGCCGATCAGGAATTTGCTCTCCTATTTAATCTGGACTCTTGATAAAGGCATTAAAAAAATGACTCGGGACTAGTCCAGTATTGGTGCTAACCCAGTTAGGAAGAATTTTTATTCAGGCTAGTCCAAATTTTACTAGGACTGCCAACCATTTTCACCTCTCTCCTCCTGCTCCTCCCCCACCCCCACCCCCTCCGGCCTCTCCTCCTCCCTCCTTTCGCAATTTTTCGCCTCTCGGCGTCGTCAACCTCGCCATCGACCGCGTTGCCGCTGCCGAGCCACACCTCAAGCACCTTCCCGTCGCTCCGTCACGAAGAAGAAGAAGAAGAAAAAGCGTGCGGAGGGCTGCACGCGACGGAGGCACGCGCTCGCGGGGGGCTGCGGCTACGTCTCGCGCCGGCGACGACGGCGGCAGCAGCAGCGGAGGCGAGCGCATGCGCCTACGCCTCGCCGCCGCCACTGCACGCGCCTCCTCCCCCGCCGCCGCCGCCTCCACCTCCTCCTCCTCCGTCTCGTCCCCACCTTCCGGCCTCCACGCAGTCCCGTCCAATTTGAAGGACTGTCAAAATTTTGACAGTCCTAAAAAATCAACATATTTTTTTAGGACTGAGTCCCGTCCAATTGGAAGGACTGTCAAAATTTTGACAGTCCTAAAAAATCAACATATTTTTTTAGGACTGTCAAAATTTTGACAGTCCTAATAAAATAAATTAATTGGAAGTGGATAGCACGGTGAGTAATTTTTGGAAGTGGCAAAATTGTAATCATCAATGGTAAAAATTTGGGCTGTCCTAAGTCATTTTTGTAGTGCCTTTATCAATCTGTGGTCCAACACATAATGCTAACATGAGAGATCAGAAGATCAGAAAAAGAGTTTCCTCAACAACGCTAGTCCGAGAATACAGTAGCACGTTAGTGTTTCTCCATGGAGGAAGATGAGAAAGAATGTTCCAATAGTTCTTCCGAACTTATTGATTTCTAGGAGAAGATCCACGGAAACGACCGAAACCCACTTTAAATAATGTTGATCTTCATCACCACAACAAGCATATCAACTATGTTAGCTTTGTTTCCAGCAGTTTATTCTGCTAAATAGCAGTTTTCTACTATATTGGTCGAGTCTACACAGACTTGCATGAGATATCTAGAAAAAAAAATATAATAATCTCAAAACGAGATCCATTGTGAGACTTTAAAGTTACAAGAATCTCATTTATAATCACTTTACGTGATGCAAGTCTTTACAAGCTTTCTGAACACAAGCTTTAACAAGTTTGAGAAATTTTTTAGGAGCAGTACATACAACTGGAAGAGTAAGATACTCATGAATATTCAACTCGTTAAGGTGGAGTATGTTAGTCCCGAAGTCAGATTAAAAAAGATGTAGCCATAAAGTAGAGACTCACACAAGAGTTCGTCTCTACAAACTCCAGAAAAAAAATTGGTGTACTAAGATTCACACAAGAGTTCCTCTACAGTGACACACAACCCCACAGAAACAATAAACAAGGAACATATTACAAACTGATAACCCAAAGAAAATACAAATACAACAAGAATCAGAAAACCGTTCTTCTTTTTACGTTCGCAGATGCTACAATGAGAAGAACGTGAACAAGAACAGAAATACAAAGAAGGAAACTCTAACTGGGGTGATCAAAACCACCAGAGCTCAAGGCAAGATTCGCAATATACAACGATCTGCCCATAGAATCCAGCAAGTTCACACGAGAACTTCTGAAACGCTCTTGGTCACCTCCGGATCACTTGGAAGATTCCTTTGGAAGGATGCTAAAAACTGCCGCAGGTCCTACTGGTGCTCTCGATTTTTCTTTCTCAATTTTTTCTAACACCCTGAATGAAAGAGGAGAGCCTCTATATAAAGAGGATTTCAGCTTCCATGCGGCCTGAGAAAAAAATCAGGCCGCATGAGCCGCCTGCGCCGCTGTATTGCACAGAACAGACAATGTCGTCAGGCGCCGAAAGCTGCAGCCGCGTGGCACAGAGAGCCACGAGTTGCCTGCGCGATGTACTGCACAGAGCAGGCAGCGCCGCACCGAGCCACCGACAGCAATCCCAGTCCCCTCTACACTTGACTCGCTCAAGCTAACTTGTTGGCCGCATAGCTCCAGGCCGCATGGGCTCCTGACCGCATGGCCCCTGGCCACATGCGCACCTGACCGCATGGCCCTTGGCCGCATGCGCACCTGTCCACATGGGCACCTGACTGTATGCGCACCTGACCGCATGGCCCCTGGCCGCATGCGCACCTGTCCGCATGGGCACCTGATCGCATGGCCCCTGGACGCATGCGCTCCAAGCAGCATGGCTCCACGAAGCATGCGCCCGAGCAAGCAATCGTACAAGTACCTCACACATAAAAGGAGCGCACGAGCGTCATGCGACGATGCTGACGTACTAAGTGCAAAGTGTGCCAACAAAGCGCCACTTTGCGCCCTTGAACCCGAGTCCGAATCGCTAAACCCCTTTGGGGCTTTAGCTCCTAAGAAAAACTTTTCAAAGGTGGTGACAAAATAAAAATTGTCATAATGGAGTTCACACTTAATCCCTCTAGGAAAGTCAATCTCACATGGGCCACCACCCTATGTGCATATACCAACAGATTGGTGGTTTTCCAATGTGGGACTAAACCTCCCAAAGCAAAAGGAAAAACACCAACCTCCACATATATCACAATATATGGTCGAGCGTTCCTCACAGTGACTATCCATCATGCATTAGGATAGATGTCGCCCACAACTTGAATCTTCTCGCATGGGTCAAACAAGAGTACGATAAAATAATGGACTATACCTTGAATTCTGAACCATAGCTGTTGTTCTTCCCACTCGCATAATGACATCAGTTGTGCCTCCGGTCGCACATTAAAGGCCCTGTGCTGACTGGTTTCAGTGTATATATCTTGGGTGTCTACAAGTTTACCCTCAAGAGACGGCATGTATCTCTGTCTATACACTTAGATTTTTATAAAAGAGTGATATTTTCCAGCATGAAGCATTACGCTTCCGTACGGTGCTACGCCGCTGTGACATGGTTCGTAGCCGAGATTAACAACCTCATGTAGTGTCACCCACAGTAGCATGAGGTCCCTAGCCTCTTAGTAGTATTGTACTACATCCCAGCATGAAGCCTTGCGCTTCCGTGCGGTGCTATGCCGCTGTGACATGGCTCGCAGCCGAGGTTAACTACCCCATGTGGTGTCATCCATTGTAGCATGAGGTCACCGGCCTCTTAGTAGTGTTGTGCTACAACTCTCTATCTTTTCAGCATTAGACTACCTGCCTATTTGCGGTGCTACTACCGTTGTGACATGGCTCGCAGTCGAGACTTTACATCTTTTACCTCACCGTGGTGTCACTCCACTGTAGCATGAGATACAAGTCCCTTGTAGTGCTGAACTACACATGCTTCCTGCAGCGCACGCCAGACATTCACTCTGTCCGAGAACTCATTAAGGCGTCGAAGCCAACCTTACACAGGAATTGTTCTATATATATATATATAATTACAAAGAATAAATTATAGACCACAGTGGTTCTGGGTACGTATCTCACCCTGTCCCGAAAGACTACCCATTGTACCTGATATTTTTTTAGTCAATGATCATCCCTTGAACCAAAAGCTAGATGCCTAGTAGATTTCTCTTTGAACTAATAGCATAAAACTTAACGGTAGGATTACAAAGACACAATATCAGAGGTCCTTCAAGTCCATTTTACCTGTTGTGTCTTTGACTAGCTGGCGCTTGAGGTCTTTAGTGAACGGATCCGCCAAGTTCTCCTGACTCCGAACATCCACCACTGCAATGACACCAGTCTTGATGAGATTGTTCAGTGCTCTGTGCCGAAGCCGCACAGTATTCTTCTTTCCATTGAAGAGATTATTAGATGCTACTGATGTAGCTGCCTAGTTGTCGCAGTATATCGGTACAGCCGGAATATGCACACCAACCATTAGAAGATCGTACATGAGCTCCCGAAGCCATTCTGCTTCATCTGCTGCAGCTGCAAGTGCATAAAACTCAGACTTCATCGATGAGCGTGAGAGCATCGTCTGTTTCTTCGACTTCCACGATATGGCAGCTCCTCCCATTGAGAAAACATATCCTCACGTAGATCTCTCGCTCTCTTCTGCTGAGCACCAACTAGCATCACTAAAGCCATCTACCACTGCTGGATCTCCGTTGTAGTAAAGTGCAAACTTCTGAGTCTTCTTGAGGTATCTCATCACCCTCTTCACAACTTTCCAGTGTTTAACACCCGGGTTACTCGTGAATCTACTCAGCATCCCCACAACAAAAGCAATGTCAGGCCTAGTGGCATTTGTAGCATACATCAAGCTCCCGATGATGCTAGAATACTCCAATTGTTTGACGCTTTTTCCTGGGTTAATAGCACCTAGAGCAATCAGCATCCTCATAGTAGTCATTCGTACAACGGGAGCATAGGTATCGAAGTAGTCAACCTCCTGTATCTGAGAAAACCCCTTAACCACTAGCCTGGTCTTGAACTTATCAACAGTTTCGTCTACTTTCATCTTCTTCTTAAAGATCCACTTGCATCCGATGGGTTTAGCTCCTTCAGACAGATCGACTAACTTCCAAGTATTATTAGAAGTTATCAAGTCAAACTCGTCATGGATAGCCTCTTTCCAGAAAATAACATCTCTAGTCTTCATTGTCTCATCATAGGTAAGCAGACCAGCTTCCACATGATAGGTAACAAAGTCTTCTCCGAAGTCCTTCGGCCTCCTCACTCGATTTGCTCTCGGCTCAGCGGGTTCTGGTTCAAATGTTGTCTCATCAACTACAACTTCTTCTTGGACTACTTCTCTCTGAAAGGTACTTGCCTCGTCCGTGCTAGCAACATTCTCCAGGACATCCGCGAGAACAACATTCTTGTGTCTAGCAAACTTATCTTTAAAGAATTATGCGTCGCGAGATTATATGATATGATTAGATTCGATATCAAGGAACATCTGAGCATAACTCTTATCAGCATAGCCCAAAAATATTGTCTTCGTAGTTCTCATTCCCAGCTTCTGAATCTTAAGGTCTGGAAGCTTCACATACGCCAGACACCCCCACACTCGAATGCCATTCAAGTTGGGTCTGACCTTGAACCAGAGTTCATGAAGAGTAATGTCAGATGTCGCAAACGGTACTCTATTCAGAATAAACGTAGCCGTAAGCGCTGCTTCTCCCCAGAAGTACTTTGGAAGTCCTGTTGTCAGCAACATGGAGTTCATCATCTCTGTCAGCGTCTTGTTCTTCCTTTTACTACACCATTAGATTGTGGAGAATACGGAGCTGTCGTTTCGTTGACAATTCTATGCTCTTTGCAGAACGGTGCGAATTCCAAGGAACGATATTCTCCTCCTCGATCGCTTCTGATTCTTTTGAGTTGTTGACTGGTTTGACGTTCTGCTTCAGCCTTGAAGTCCTTGAACTTCTCGAGCGCTTCGTCTTTCGACTTGGGAAGATATACGAACACGTACTTCGAAAAATCGTCAATGAAAGTGATGAAATACTTCATTCCGGCTTTGTGGAGACTTGCTTGAAGTCACAAATATTTGAGTGTACCAACTCCAGAAGATCTGTGCTTCGATTTACTCTTCTGAACGGCTTCCTGACGATCTTCGTCTGCGCACAGACTTTACATTTCTCTACCTCCTTACCCTCACATTTGGGGATAAGGCCTAGACTAGACATCTTGTTAATGCGTTTACAATGCACGTCCTAATCTATTATGCCACAACTCAAGAGAATAACCAGAAGTAGAGACTGTATTGATACAAACAGAAGGAGTTACAAGCTGTAGTTTAAACATTTCTTCGATACATAAAGCTTTTTCGAAGTATGTTCCTTTGTAGAACATCACCATCTGACCGACATTGATATCCATCCTCATGCCAGCCTTGCACAACAGACTCCCAGAAACCAGATTTTTGGTGATCATTAGTACGTTAACACTACGACTTGAGACTTATCCACCATCGAGACTTTCTCAGAGGTAGGCTCATACTTGACGAACAGCTCCTTCTTAGAGCACACGTGGCAGATTCACCAGTGTCCACCCACCAGTCAGTGTCCATGCCATGTAACTCAACATGCGCACTCATAGCAACTAGGTTAATGTAAACCCCCAGATTTTTCAGAAATTAAAAATAAATTTTTGAGAATTTTTTGAGATTTTTAACTAATTAAAATAAATATTCTTCTGAATTAAATATTTTTAAGTCTTAAATTATATATTTTTAAGTATTAAATTAAATATTAAAATATTATAAAAATAATATTTTTGAGTGTAAAATAAAATCTTAGACATAGTGTAATTTTTCTGGAATTTATTGGACCCCAGAACTAGTTTTAAAGACTTAAAAACAATATTTTTAAACAAACCAACTTGAACCGAATTAAACCAAACCGGTTTAATAATAAATCCGGTTAAACCCAAATCCAAATAAACCATATTAAACCAACCCCTAGCGGGTCGGATCCGGACCTGAACCCAGAACCCGACCCGCAACCCGACCCAATACCCGTAGCTACAGTACCTAACCTAACTCGTTCCCCTCCCCGGTCGCGACTGTCCGCCTCCCCGACCGTTTCTTCGCCCGCCTCCCGGTGCCGCTCCACCTCCAGCAACCGCCGGCCGCCTTTTCCCCTTCACCTCCCCGCAGACCGGCCGGCCTTTCTCCTCCCATGCCAGCTATTTAAACCCCGATCCCCTTCACCCAACACTACCGCCTCCACCCGAGCTCCTCCGGCCGACCACCTCTTCTTCCCCGGCGAGAACCCGGCCACCCCAACACTTTCACCACCACTCTCCTCCGGTCACCCAGCACCGCAATCACCACCCTTCACAAACCCTCACAGCCACCACCACTAAACCCGATCTCCCCGCTGCCACCGCCACTCCGGCGTCTCCCCTCCAGCTCCGCCGTCAGCAGCCGACGAACCCCGAGCTCCACGCTGCGACGACCCTCCGACGACGACCTCGGCCATACCTCGACGACAGCAACGGCCACCCTCCCTGAGCAGCCCCAGCAACCGCAGCTCCTCCGCCGCCGCCGCCGTGCCTCGCCACCCCCGCGAACAAAATTTTCAGTCTATTCCGACTCCAAGTTCCGGTGAGTTTTTCTCTCGCCTCGCCACCTCATTTTCTGAACCGTCTACAGTGACGCGTTCGCTGTGTAACCCTCTCAAAATTTGTGCCATCGGTTCGGCATATCGTCTCCTGTGTCGATCGCAAACCGCGACGCAAAATCAGAAAAATAAATCCCAATTTCTTAAAATTCAGATATCGTCCCAAACTCCCCAGTTCACGACCGTTTTGCGACCAACCTGTTAAATATTTTCAAAATTGACTTGAACAGTAATTTAGACCGTATAACCTAGTTTTAAAACCCTGTATTAGTGTAATTTATTGTGTTGTAGATTGTAATTTATTCGAGGATAAAAATGACCAAAAACTTGGTTATTAAACACCCTGATTTTTTCGGAACTGGGTGCGCCCCGCTAAACGATGCGACTTGGTCGTATGCGAACTTCAACGAGAGGTGCGCACCGTCAATACGGACGTGTGAGATTTCGTGAAAGTTGATTTGGATGTGCGTGCACATCGGAATAAACGTGTATCCGTCGACAACACCCCGTATCGACCATGTTCTGAAACTCGTTGTAACTTTGTGTATGCTCGTCATTTCGAAACGAAACTTGCGCCATCGGACTCGTAGCAATACGCTGGTCCTGTGATCCAAGTTTGGTTCGATTCTAAGAACGTTGATAAAATTTCGTATCGTGGGCCCCACGGCTCCACTTGACGGACGATTTTGTGATCGGTTCATCGGAATCCTGTTCGTATCGTCGTTCTGGACTTGTAGACACTAAGTTTGACAAATTTAGAGAATACTGTCTCTGGCACATTTTTCGGTGCGAAGTGGGCCACATGTGGACCCCACTTTGACCAGAAACTGTCAATTTTGCCCCTGTGTCCAAATTGGACTTATGGACAGGCAATTCTAGCTATTTGATGTCTTCTGAGCATGATGGTAACGTTTATTTCAGCAACCGAAAGAGTACCTGCAGATCCCGCTGATACCAGAGCAGCAGTTGGAAACCAATTCCCAAGCAAGTGTACCTTGCCATATTTGCAGTAATTTGGTTCATATTATTCTCTTGAGCTATTTCTGTGATATATCTATTCAACCTAGGACCGTGTGACATTACTTAACGTCCGAATAATATTCGGGTGTCAACACCGTACGCGGAGTTGTGTAACGTCACCTAGAGATGGATATCGAGAACCTATACATTTTTGTGCTTGCATCATCAAGAACGTCATACCACAGGACACCTGACACTATTCATTGGACATAATTTTTCTGAGATATTCATGGTGATTCTGTATAGGTTACATGATTCGTGACATAGATATTGCATGTGTTTAGCTATCATTATGACTTGCTGCATTAGATATGATCTTACGTGTCATGGACATGAGACGTGTGATTACATTGGGTGGGGGAGAGACACACAGGCTACAGACTGATTTTATATATATATTTATTACAGTGCCATAGTATAACTACATAGTATAACTACATATTATAACCGCTACCGGCTCCCCGACAAAGAGCTTGTAGTAGTCTCAGCCTGAGTCTAGTATTGCTCACATTTTGTATATCACTTAGATGGTTACATAGTTTGCCCTATTGATACATTTCATATACTGCATTTATTTGGCTTGAGTTATTCTTGTACCTTGCTATGTCCCCTGAGGACCTGGATCCGGATTATGTCCCCAGGTTTAGCAGAAGAGATCTACCCCGAGGTGTACGGGACAGGAGCAGGCACTGGAGCAGTACCAAAACCAGAAGACGAGGTGATCGCCGAGGATTTCTCCTGAGTATCTGGTTTATTATACTCAGTTATTTCTATTTGTTGGACTTCTATTTCCTGTTTATTGAACTGTTGTATCTAACTTATTATCGGGTTGTTCCCCGAGATATGTTTTATTGAGACTTGTTGTTGATTTATATTTCATATTGATTGTATTCATTTCTGTGGATGAGATTAGTAGCATAGACCCTTACTGTTGTTTTACAGCTTAAGTACACCCTGATGGGTCCATTAAATTGGGTTTGCCCATCGGTGTGTGCTGTTGGCCATTGCCACGTGTCTAGTCCCTCGATATTTTGGGACTGGGACGTGACATGATTTTTGTGGTGGCCAATGCAGGTCTACGACTAAATTGCTTCGGTTTCAACTTAGGAATCGAGCAAGCCTGCGACAACGATAGGATAAGTTTTAGGATCTCATTCACTTGATTGAATCGTTCTTGATCTCTATATCGGATTCGAATTAAAATTCTTGACTTGTATCCTGCCTTGACTCCTCGGTACGCATCTTATAGTTTATTTTGGATGCAGAGTAATGGATCCACCAGCAAGCGACGAGACTCCTGCAGGAACACCACAAGGTGTTGTGGTTACCCACGAAGATGAAGTGACACCAATTGGTGGAGGTCAATCAACACAACAAAGCAGTCAAGATACCTCAAGATTCCGGCGAGACGATATTCCACCATCGCCGCAGTATACTCCACTGATGCCTATTTTTCCATAAGGACAGGCTATGGACGGACAACAAATATTTCAAATGTTCTACGCAATGATGCAAGCTCAACAACAGATTCAACAAGAGGCCCAGCGTCACGAGGCAGAGAATTTGCGAAATAGTATAGTGACCGCACTGGAGCAGGCGAATCTACCAGCTCGACGACCATTGACAAGATCTATCACCGATTTCTGCCAACTGAAGTCCTGCACATTTTCAGGCAAGGAGGAGCCCACTGAAGTTCATGAGTGGCTCACAAACACTCAACATCAATTAGAAGCAGCTGAGCTTCCAAGAGAGCGTTGGATGACTGCCGTCAGATGCAGTTGACGGGCAATGCACATCACTGGTGGTTAACTGAGGAGACACGGCTCGGACCAGACCGAGTCACTTGGGAAGAGTTCGCTAGACTCTTTCAGGAGATGTACATTCCATCTATTGCTCGGTCCGAACTTCGAGACAAGTTTAATCGCCTCACTCAAGACAATATGACAGTGGAAGAGTACAATGTGGAGTTCATCCGTCTGAGTCGCTTCGCACCTACCTTGATCCCGACAGAAGAAGAGAAGGCTGAGAAGTTCTTCAACGGACTAAACTTTGAACTACAGAGATTGATCGGATCCGTTGCACCTACTTCTTACTCTGACGTTCTTGCTGCAGCCCGATGCATGGAGCGTGTTACCAGGAGAGAGTCTAGCCTGAAGCGGCCTTTCACATCAGCACTAGCCAGAGCACCACAGGGAGAAGCTGCAAAGAGATCTCGCATACACCAGACACCCAGAGCATCTCCGCAGATACTGCCTACATGTCAATATTGTGGCAAGCGAGGCCATTATGAGAGCGAGTGCAGACACAAGTTGGGATTATGCTTGATTTGCGGATCCAACCAATATTTAGCCAAGGATTGTCCTGAGCATCGAGAGGGAGCGCTAATGTTAAACCGACAAGCTTTACCAGCACCGAGGCCAGTTTATCCAGCAGTGGGAGCACCACAGACGGGAGTTGGAGGAGTCAGACCACCAGCTCCAGGAGGATATCAAACGAGGCTACCTTTGGCACCCCAGGCAGCACTCTTCCAGCAGACCCAGCAACAGCAGAGGGCACCACCACAAGGACGCGGACAAGCTTTTGCGATGACAATGGAGAACGCGCAGACTCGTGGATTAGCAAATGCGCGTA
The DNA here is from genome assembly GCA_036927795.1 of Iris macrosiphon. Classification (NCBI taxonomy): domain Eukaryota; kingdom Viridiplantae; phylum Streptophyta; class Magnoliopsida; order Asparagales; family Iridaceae; genus Iris; species Iris macrosiphon. The sequence continues at coordinate 156,407,234 of JAYESA010000008.1, forward strand.
AGATTTAAGTTATTCATAGATGACTATTTCTAGTAATGCTTTAGCACGTGCTTGTTAGTCAAATCCTTAACCTTAAAACCTAGTAATTTTGAACTTATTAATAATTGATAACATAGTTTTCCTAAGCTGTAGTATTCTTTGCTCTAACCAGATTTCCTTCACTCTTGAATTACCTAACTTTCATTGTCTAGGAAAATACTTTATTCCTTCCCTAGGTGTTTTGCTTAACCCTCATCCTTTGATTTTTCTTGATCATGATTCTTTCTTTGTGTCTGCTTTCAAACATGTCTTGCAACCGTGTCATCTCTTCTGACCGGCTATGTTTTTTGATTGCGAGGACGCAATCCTCTTAAGGGGGGTAGATTGTAAACCCCCAGATTTTTCAGAAATTAAAAATAAAATTTTGAAAATTTTCTGAAATTTTTAACTAATTAAAATAAATATTCTTTTGAATTAAATATTTTTAAGTATTAAATTAAATATTAAATTATTATGAAAATAATATTTTTTAGTGTAAAATAAAATCTTAGACAATGTGTAATTTTTCTGGAATTTATTGGACCCAGAGCTAGTTTTAAAGACCTAAAAACAATATTTTTAAACAAACCAACTTGAACCGAATTAAACCAAACCGGTTTAATAATAAACCCGGTTGAACCCAAACCCAAATAAACCATATTAAACCAACCCCTAGCGGGTCGGATCCGGACCCGAACCCAGAACCCGACCCGCAACCCGACCCGCTACCCGTAGCTATAGTACCTAACCTAACCCGTTCCCCTCCCCGGCCGCAACTGTCCGCCTCCCCGGTCGTTTCTCCGCCCGCCGCATCGCCTCCCCGCGCCGCTCCATCTCCAGCAACCGCCGGCCGCCTTTTCCCTTTCACCTCCACGCAGACCGGCCGGCCTTTCTCCTCCCCGACCAGCTATTTAAACCCCGATCCCCTTCACCCAACACCACCGCCTCCACCCGAGCTCCTCCGGCCGACCACCTATTATTCCCCGGCGAGAACCCGGCCACCCCAACACTTTCACCACCACTCTCCTCCGGTCACCCAGCACCGCCATCACCACCCTTCACTAACCCTCACAGCCTGTCACGCCCCGATCTCCCGCAGGCAAATTGGCCATTCCCGCTAGGCGGGAATCACCCTCGCCAGTGCTCCCGCGGAACGATCGCTTAACCCATCCGGGCGTGATGCCGCACGAGCGTGATCCACGTCCGTGCAAGGCCATGGTTCATTGGCTGGCGGCAAGAGTTCTAAGCCACAGAGTCGCACAGATTGTCCGAGTGCAGCGGAGTTTAGGAACACATAGCGATCGGTAACAGGTTCACTAAGTCGACAATATAGCGGAAGCATCGGAACAAGTAAAGTAATCTCTTTATTGATATGAAACATGTATTACAGGCGGCGTATAGCCGAGATTACAAGTCGCTCAAGCCTCTCTCTCTGAAACAGTAAAAGCGTGCCAAGTGGCTACAACTGTGGAATGAATGTACAGGCGATGGTCAGGCGATGTTCACAACTTATGTCTTGTATATGTGCTTCAGTCCCGGACGCACCGTTGCAAGGCTTCAGAGGGAACTCCTGGCCTTAGCACGCACGAAGGAGGCGTCCGCACCGCACGAGGTTCTCCCGCACCCTGCATATCAAACTGGTGGATTATCAGTACATTGAATGCACTGTTGGGGAAGCTACTCGCCCGCTCGACAAATCCAAACACGTAATACAGGTTCCGTGCACAACTATTAAGTTGTCTTTCTAGTTGCCTTAGGATCAGTTTCATGCAAACGTTGAATAGCCTAACGTGTCGGACAGTGCGCTGTGCGATGTTTGAGGGAACACGGCGAGACTTACCAACTTACCATTTATCCTTCCCTGTCCAAGGCAAACATTGAGACAAACAGTATAAATTCGAGCAGAGGCATGTATAGACATTCAGGAGGCAAGCATATGCAAACAGGAGGGTCATTTTTAACATGATCGTTCAGGTGTTTAGTTGTTCTTGATGCGATGCAGTGACTCGCACGCGAATAGCCGCTAAGCGAGGATGACTTATCTATATGAACACGGTCGCTGGCAAAGCCATTATGGATACTAGTCTTAAACGGAGATGGTTTGCAGCCAATGTACAGTGGTGCCACAAGCCATCTCGTCCAGTACAGTAGACTATACAGTAAGTTCAGCCATGGAGCGGATGGTATGCAGCGAAAGAACGGTGGGCGCTGCATACTATCTCGTCCAGTACAGTTGGCTGAAACAGTGGAGTTCCATCCGGATCGGAGCGGCCCCAGTGCCCCGGAGACCGTCCGTGGAACTATGCCTCGTTTTCGAGTTGTCCGCGACATGCAGGTCAGGGTCAGGGTCAGTTTCCCCTTCACTAGATACTCGAGTACTGTAAAACAGGAGTACAGTGGTACAGTGGTACAGTAGAACAGTAGTACAGTGGTACAGTATTACAGGAGATGTTTGAATCATGATTCTGTACAGTGATTACTTGTCTTGATGCATTCCCCTGGTTCGGGGATGCCTTGGGTGACCTAGCGGTCCCGGATACTTGCAGGAACATTCAGGCACGGAACGACTACGTAGTAGTCTTCCGGGGTTTGGATGAAAACACGGTAACATTCAAGCAGACAAGCATGCGTTTCTAGGAACATAAGCAGGCACGTTGCTCGGGCTCGAAGGTAGTCCGAGAGATGAAACCGTTAAGGGACTTAGCATGCGATGGTCTGAATATAAGCAGTATTTCCTTTTCCATGTTCTAGCAAGCAATACAAGTTGGGATTATTCCCTTAGCTAGGTGCGTTGGATTTATTAGCATGCAGGGGGTGAATCACCTAGCGACTAGCATAAACATTCCAGATTTTATGTGTGCTGGCTAAGCAAAGACAAGTTCACCGTAGCCACCCACCTTAGCGATGATTCGCCTCGGTAGAGCGATACGTCTGAGCGAGCCTCTGAAAGTCCAAGCCGGATTCCTGTAGGGACAAGTCTGGATATCCTTTGCTTCTTGATCGAGGCAAAGCAGGTCGGAACAGCTGCACGATTGCCGTTTGAGACGGCAGTCCGCTTGAGCAGAACGGGGTGTTACATCCTACCCAACTTAGAAAAAGTCTCGTCCTCGAGACTTACTAAGGACAAGCAGTAATCTAGGGTTGAGGTAATCCTAGACAAGTCGTTTGTACTTGTTTCATTTGGATATTCACTTGCACAAGCTTCGAAATCAGCATACCGCTTAGACTGGATCGTGCGCACCTTCGACATGCATTTCTAGTGTGAACACGTCAACCAGCTTAGTGATAGCGAAGTCTCAGCACTCGAGTTTCACCTTTTTCTTAAGTCTTGGATGGTGCACTAGTTCAAGGCGTCCCTCGAATAGATGCATTCAACCAAACTTAGGGTTAGTGAAAATCGGACAAGCTACTAGCGATACTCTCAAGGGTTCGCACAGGTTGGCACAAAGGCCACTCGCAGCATACAACCAGACAAGCAAGCATATCATTCAAAACGTATTTTGAAAGTATTTAGACTTATTGTTGGAACATCCCATCGAGGCATTGAGAGAGAGCGCGCACGTAACCCACGAACGAGCTTTCGAAACAGAGATATCGAATCGAAGTCCAAAGGCGTAGAAGCCAGGCTCTGATACCAACCTGTCATGTCCCGATCTCCCGCAGGCAAATCGACCGTTCCCGCTAGGCGGGAATCACCCTCGCCAGTGCTCCCGCGGAACGATCGCTTAACCCATCCGGGCGTGATGCCGCACGAGCGTGATCCACGTCCGTGCAAGGCCATGGTTCATTGGCTGGCGGCAAGAGTTCTAAGCCACAGAGTCGCACAGATTGTCCGAGTGCAGCGGAGTTTAGGAACGCATAGCGATCGGTAACAGGTTCACTAAGTCGACAATATAGCGGAAGCATCGGAACAAGTAAAGTAATCTCTTTATTGATATGAAACATGTATTACAGGCGGCGTATAGCCGAGATTACAAGTCGCTCAAGCCTCTCTCTCTGAAACAGTAAAAGCGTGCCAAGTGGCTACAACTGTGGAATGAATGTACAAGCGATGGTCAGGCGATGTTCACAACTTATGTCTTGTATATGTGCTTCAGTCCCGGACGCACCGTTGCAAGGCTTCAGAGGGAACTCCTGGCCTTAGCACGCACGAAGGAGGCGTCCGCACCGCACGAGGTTCTCCCGCACCCTGCATATCAAACTGGTGGATTATCAGTACATTGAATGCACTGGTGGGGAAGCTACTCGCCCGCTCGACAAATTCAAACACGTAATACAGGTTCCGTGCACAACTATTAAGTTGTCTTTCTAGTTGCCTTAGGATCAGTTTCATGCAAACGTTGAATAGCCTAACGTGTCGGACAGTGCGCTGTGCGATGTTTGAGGGAACACGGCGAGACTTACCAACTTACCATTTATCCTTCCCTGTCCAAGGCAAACATTGAGACAAACAGTATAAATTCGAGCAGAGGCATGTATAGACATTCAGGAGGCAAGCATATGCAAACAGGAGGGTCGTTTTTAACATGATCGTTCAGGTGTTTAGTTGTTCTTGATGCGATGCAGTGACTCGCACGCGGATAGCCGCTAAGCGAGGATGACTTATCTATATGAACACGGTCGCTGGCAAAGCCATTATGGACACTAGTCTTAAACGGAGATGGTTTGCAGCCAATGTACAGTGGTGCCACAAGCCATCTCGTCCAGTACAGTAGACTATACAGTAAGTTCAGCCATGGAGCGGATGGTATGCAGCGAAAGAACGGTGGGCGCTGCATACTATCTCGTCCAGTACAGTTGGCTGAAACAGTGGAGTTCCATCCGGATCGGAGCGGCCCCAGTGCCCCGGAGACCGTCCGTGGAACTATGCCTCGTTTCCGAGTTGTCCGCGACATGCAGGTCAGGGTCAGTTTCTCCTTCACTAGATACTCGAGTACTGTAAAACAGGAGTACAGTGGTACAGTAGAACAGTAGTACAGTGGTACAGTATTACAGGAGATGTTTGAATCATGATTCTGTACAGTGATTACTTGTCTTGATGCATTCCCCTGGTTCGGGGATGCCTTGGGTGACCTAGCGGTCCCGGATACTTGCAGGAACATTCAGGCACGGAACGACTACGTAGTAGTCTTCCGGGGTTTGGATGAAAACACGGTAACATTCAAGCAGACAAGCATGCGTTTCTAGGAACATAAGAAGGCACGTTGCTCGGGCCCGAAGGTAGTCCGAGAGATGAAACCGTTAAGGGACTTAGCATGCGATGGTCTGAATATAAGCAGTATTTCCTTTTCCATGTTCTAGCAAGCAATACAAGTTGGGATTATTCCCTTAGCTAGGTGCGTTGGATTTATTAGCATGCAGGGGGTGAATCACCTAGCGACTAGCATAAACATTCCAGATTTTATGTGTGCTGGCTAAGCAAAGACAAGTTCACCGTAGCCACCCACATTAGCGATGATTCGCCTCGGTAGAGCGATACGTCTGAGCGAGCCTCTGAAAGTCCAAGCCGGATTCCTGTAGGGACAAGTCTGGATATCCTTTGCTTCTTGATCGAGGCAAAGCAGGTCGGAATAGCTGCACGATTGCCTTTTGAGACGGCAGTCCGCTTGAGCAGAACGGGGTGTTACACAGCCACCACCACTAAACCCGATCTCCCCGCTGCCGCTGCCACCGCCACCCCGGCGTCTCCCCTCCAGCTCCGCCGTCAGCTGCCGACGAACCTCGAGCTCCCCGCTGCGACGACCCTGCGACGACGACCCCGGCAACACCTCGACGACAGCAACGGCCACCCTCCCTGAGCAACCCCAGCAACCGCAGCTCCGCCGCCGCCGCGCCTCGCCGCGCCACCTCGCGAACAAAATTTTCAGTCAATTTCGACTCACACGTTCCGGTGAGTTTTTCTCTCGCCTCGCCGCCTCGTTTTCCGAACCGTCTGCTGTGACGCGTTCACTGTGTAACCCTCTCGAAACCAGTGCCATCGGTTCGGCGTATCGCGTCCTGTGTCGGTCGCAAACCATGACGCAAAATCAGGAAAATAAATCACAATTTCTGAAAATTCAGAAATCGTCCCAAACTCTCCAGTTCACGACCGTTTTGCGACCAACCTGTTAAATGTTTTCAAAATTGACTTGAACAGTAATTTAGACCGTATAACCTAGTTTTAAAACCCTGTATTAGTGTAATTTATTGTGTTGTAGATTGTAATTTATTCGAGGGTAAAAATGACCAAAAACTTGGTTATTAAAAACCCTGATTTTCCTGAAACTGAGTGTGCCCCGCTAAACGAGACGACTTGGTCGTGTGCGAACTTCACCGAAAGGTACGCACCGTCAATACGGACGTGTGAGATTTCGCGAAAGTTGATTTGGATATACGTGCACACCGGAATCAACGTGTATCCGTCGACAACACCCCGTATCAGCCATGTTCTGAAACTCGTTGTAACTTCGTGTATGCTCGTCGTTTCGAAACGAAAGTTGCGCCATCGGACTCGTAGCAATACGGTGGTCCTGTGACCCAAGTTTGGTTCGATTTGATTCTGAAAATGTTGACAAAATCCCGTATCGTGGGCCCCACGGCTGCACTTGACGGACAATTTTGTGATCGGCTCATCGGAATCCAATTCTGGACATTCCGTTGGGTTCGTATCGTCGTTCTGGACTTGTAGACACTAAGTTTAACGAATTTGGAGATCACTGTCTCTGGCACATTTTTCAGGGCGAAGTGGGCCACATGTAGACCCTACTTTGACAAGAAACTGTCAATTTTGCCCATGTGTCCAAATTGGACTTATGGACAGGCAGTTCTAGCTATGTGATGTCTTCTGAGCATGATGGTAACGTTTATTTCAGCAATCGGAAGAGTACCTGCAGATCCCGCTGATACCAGAGCAACAGTTGGAAACTAATTCCCAGGCAAGTGTACCTTGCCATATTTGTAGTAATTTGGTTCATATTATTCTCTTGAACTATTTCTGTGATATATCTATTCAACCTAGGACCGTGTGACATTACTTAACGTCCGAATAATATTCGGATGTCAACACCGTACGCGGAGTTGTGTAACGTCACCTAGAGATGGATATCGAGATCCTATACTGTCACGCCCCAGTCCCAAAATGCCGAGGGACTGGAGACGTGTGCAATGGCCAGCAGCACGCACCGATGGACAACCCAATTTAATGGATCCATCAGGGCATGCTTAAGCTGTAGTCTAACAGGAAATAGATCAATGATACATGTCACAGACTAATCTATTCTCATCCACAACAGATAAACACAGAGTAACTGCCAGAAATAATGCAATAGAATAAATAAGCAAATCTCAATAAATATCTCGGGAAACAATCCGAGAATATGTCTGGTACAACAGATGCAAATGGATAGGAAATAATCAACTGGAAATAGAAATAAATGACTACATACGGCCAATGCTCAGGAGAAGTCCTCTGGTGCGAGCTCGTCTTCAGGTCCTGGTACAGCTCCTGGAAGTGCTCTGGTACGGGGTATCTCTGGATGGATCTCTTCAGCTATACCTGGGGACATAGTCCATTCCAGGTCCTCAGGGGACATAACAAGGTACAGATAATACAAGCCAAAATATAAGCAGTGCAGCAGAATTAAATGAAACAGCAGGGTAAACTATGTAACCAGCTAAGTGATAAATGCAAGTTGAGAGCATCACTAGAACTCAGGCTGAGCCACTACCAGCTCTGTGTCGGGGAGCCGGTAGCAGTAATAACACGTAAAGGGTCTAGCTCTGCTGGAGAGTCTACGACCTCACACTAATAGTATATATATATGAAAACAGCCTGTAGCCTGTGTGTCTCTCCCCACCCAATGTAATCACACGTCTCATGTCCATGACACGCAAGATCATAACTAATGCAGCAGTCATATAATGTCTAGGAATAAACTGTCCATGTCATAACATGTATCCTATACAGAATCATCGTGAATATCGCAAGAGGATTGTCTCATGAATAGTGTCAAGTGTCCTGGGTTTTGTTGTACTTGATAGGACAAGTACCAAGAGTAAGGGTATCGAATATCCATATCTAAATGACGTACCCAACACCGCGTATGGGGTTGGCACCCGACTATGATCGGACACTAAGTACGTCACACGTTTCCTAGGTTAAGCAGTTAAAACAAGTTTACACAAGAAATCCAGCAAAATATTATCACAGGAACTACTGAGAATTGACGAGCTTTACTTGCCCACTGATGCTAAATTAAGCCAAGGAAATAAATAGCGGACTGCAGGGTTTGGCAAGGTACACTTGCCTGCGGTTCCGGTTCCAATTGCGGCTCTGACTTCAGCTGGGATTGCAGGCGGTACTCCGGTTGCTGAAACAAACATCACCATCAGATCCAGAAAATATCAATCAGCTAGAAACGCCTGTCCTTGAGTCCAATTTGGAGACAAGGGCAAAAACGGTAATTTCGGGTCAAAACGGGGTCCACATATGGGCCCGCTTTGCACCGAAAAACGTGTCAGGGTCAAAGATCTCCAAATTCACCAAACTTAGTGTCAACAGGTCAGGAACGATGATACGAACCCAACGGAACTTCCAGAATTGGATTCCGATGAGCCGATCACAAAATCGCCCGTCGAACGGGGCTTGTGGGGCCCACGACACGCGATTTCGTCAACGTTCTCAGAATCGAACCAAACTTGGGTCACAGGACCAGCGTATCGCTACGAGTCCGATGGCGCAAGTTTCGTTTGAATCCGACGTGTGTACACAAAATTAGGGTAAATTGCAGAAAAATCGGATACGGGACGATGTCCGCGGATACGCGTTGATCCCGGTGTGCACGCACACCCGAATCGACTTCCACGAAATCCCGCACGTCCGTATCGACGACGCGCACGTATCTGTGAAGGTCGCGTGCGACCAAGTCGTCCCGTTTGGCGGGGCGTACCCAGTTCCGGGGTGAATCGGATCTGATTTTTTTCCTGTTTTTGGATCGCGGTGTGCGATCACCACAGGACGCGATGCCCCGAGCGGTTTGTCCGGACAACGAGAGGGTCATACAGGCTTCGCAACGCAATTTACGGAATTGAAATCCGAGCTACGAGCAAGAAGATACACGCACCTGAACGGGACCCAAAACCGGGGTCTGAATTGTGTCCGACACGTGTCCGACACGTGTCGGATACAAAGGGGAAAACTAGGGTTAGGGTTAGGGCACGCTGGCCGGCGGAGACGGCGGCTGGGCGGCCGGTCTGAGGAGGAGGGGGCCGGGGGCACGCGGCGAGGCGGTGGCCGGGGCTCGCGGCGGCGCTAGAGGCGGCGCGGCGGCGCGGGGAGCTGCCCGAGCTGCTGCTGCTGTCGCTGCGGTGGCCGCCGGAGGAGAGGAAGGAGGAGGACGGGGAGAGGCGGGGCGGAGCAGGGTGGCGGCGCCGGGCGGAGGTGTCGACGGTGGGGAGCGAGGTGGCGGAGGGGGGTCTGGTGGCTGGTAGCGGGCGGTGGACGAGGTTTATATAGGGCTGGGGAGGGGGCTGGGGGCCGAGGTCGTGGCGGCTGGTGCGGGGGTCGGGTGGTGGAGCGGAGGCCGGGCGGGGCGGCGCGGGAAGCGGGCGCCGCCGGAGTTTGCGGGGAAGAGGGAGAGAGGGGAGACGGGTTAGCGGGCGGGTCGGGTGGCGGGCAGACCCGACCCGACCCGGTAGGGGAGCGGGTGGGCCGTGGGCCGGGCTGGGCTGGGGGAAATGGGCCGGGCTTTAGTTTAGGAAAAAATAATAATAATAACAATAATTAACAAAATCATTAAACAATTAATTAATTAATTAAATAATTAATTTTATGTGTTAAAAAATAGGTCCGGGGCCCAATAAATTCCCAGAAAATTATCCTAAGTCCAGTTTTTCATTTTACACCCAAAAATATTATTTTTATAATATTTTAATACTGTTTATTATCATTTAAAAATTATTTAAATATTAAAACCCTGTTTTTAAATTACAAAAAAATCCCAAAAAATCCAGAAAATTGTGTAAAATCCAAATTTGAAAATCTTGAAAAATCAGGGGGTTTACATATACATTTCGTGCTTGCATCATCAAGTACGTCATACCACAAGACACCTGACACTATTCATTGGACAAAATCTTCCTAAGATATTCATGGTGATTCTGTATAGGTTACATGATTTGTGACATAGATATTGCATGTGTTTAGCTATCATTATGACTTGCTGCATTAGATATGATCTTGCGTGTCATGGACATGAGACGTGTGATTACATTGGCTGGGGGAGAGACACACAGGCTACATGCTGATTTTATATATATATTTATTACGGTGCCATAGGCCCACTACATAGTATAACTACATAGTATAACTACATATTATAACTGCTACCGGCTCCCCGACACAGAGCTTGTAGTAGTCTCAGCCTGAGTCTAGTGTTGCTCTCATTTTGCATATCACTTAGATGGTTACATAGTTTGCCCTATTGATACATTTCATATACTGCATTTATTTGGCTTGAGTTATTCTTGTATCTTGCTATGTCCCCTGAGGACCTGGATCCGGATTATGTTCCCAGGTTTAGCAGAAGAGATCTACCCCGAGGTGTACGGGACAGGAGCAGGCACTGGAGCAGTACCAGAACCAGAAGACGAGGTGATCGCCGAGAATTTCTCCTGAGTATCTGGTTTATTATACTCAGTTATTTCTATTTGTTGGACTTCTATTTCCTGTCTATTGAACTGTTGTATCAAACTTATTATCGGGTTGTTTTCCGAGATATGTTTTATTGAGACTTGTTGTTGATTTATATTTCATATTGATTGTATTCATTTCTGTGGATGAGAACAGTAGCATAGACCCTTATTGTTGTTTTACAGCTTAAGTACACCCTGATGGGTCCATTAAATTGGGTTTGCCCATCGGTGTGTGCTGCTGGCCATTGCCACTTGTCTAGTCCCTCGATATTTTGGGACTGGGGCGTGACAGCTAAGCTCACCTTGCTCTTTCGGTTTAGGCTTCGACCTGCAATCGCTCTTGTAGTGACCATTTTTGCCACAGTTGTAGCATGTCACATCAGTCTTCGGCTTTGGCTTGAACTGAGCCGACATCACCTTCAGCTGGTTAAAGTCCTTTTTCTTGTAGGAAAATTTCTGGTTCCCTTTAGAGTCACTAGCATGTACCATGTTGGCCTTAGCCAATTGCTTGGACAAAGAGTCCAATTTCAGTTGCCCCCTGGCTTCATCTTCAATATTAATCCAATGAAGAAGATCTTCGAGCTGGATCTCCATATTTTTACGATACATGTCAGTCTTGAACCTGATCCAACCTGGAGTAAGTTTGGTGACGATAGCCCCCACCATAAATTTGTCTTCCAGCTTCATGCCCTCTTCCTCCAGTTTCTGCTGTATTTTCAGAAATTTCCTAACTTGTGGTAACATCACATTCTCGTCCTCTAATTGCAAAGTGAAGAACTTCTCGACGAGATGAATTTTAAATACTTTCTCGTCAGTTTTGTAGTGCTTCTCAAGAGATTCCCAGACATCTCTTGCATTCTCCTTCTTGTTGTAGGACTCCGCCATCGAGTCATCCATAGCATTGAGAATCAACAACCTGCAGAGGTCGTTGTCTTCCTTCCACTTGGAGTGTGCGTCATGCGCCACACCAACTGCAAGCTCTCCTCCATCTTCAGGGAATGGTAGGTTCAGGATCAACCAACACATAAGCAACTTTGACAAGACGAAGATTCAAGAAGATATTCCTCTTCCAAATGTTGTAATTTTCGCCATCAAACTTCTCAAGCTTGTGAAAGCTAGTATCGAAAAGGTTTGAGTGTTTGTTCATTCTAACTCGGATCTTGTCTTGAGATTGTTAGTCTCGAAGTCAGATCAAAGAAGAAGAGCTAGCCACAAAGTAGAGACTCACACAAGAGTTCGTCTCTACAAACTCCAGAAGAGAAGTTGGTGCACTGAGATTCACACAAGAGTTCATCTTCAGTGACACAACCCCACAGAAGCACTAAACAAGAAACATGTTACAAACTAACAACCCAAAGAAAATACAAATACAACAATAATCAGAAAATCGTCCTTGTCTTTACGTTGCAGACGCTACACCGAGAAGAACGAAAACAAGAACATAAATACAAAGAAAGAAACTCTCGCTGGGGTGATCAAAACCACCAGAGCTCAAGGCAAGATTCACGCTATACAACGATCTGCCCCGAGGATCCAGCAAGTTCACACGAGAACTTCTGGAACGCTCTTGGTCACCTTCAGATCACTCGGAATATTCCTTTGGAATGATGCTAAAAACTGCCGCAGGTCCTGCTGGTGCTCTTGATTTTTCTCTCTTTCTCAAATTTTTCCAACACCCTAAATGAAAGAGGAGAGCCTCTATATAAAGAGGATTTCAGATTCCGAGCGGCCTAAGAAAAAAATCAGACCGCATGAGCCGTCTGCGCCGCTGTATTGCACAGAGTAGACATCGCCGTCAGGCACCGAAAGCTGCAACCGCGTGGCACAGAGAGCCATGAGCTGCCTGCGCGCTATACTCCACAGAGCAGACAACGTCGCACCGAGCCGCCGACAAGTCCCTGGCATGCGCCCTTGGCCGCATGGGCTCCTGGTCGCATGCGCCCCTGACTGCATGCGTCGCTGGTCGTATGCGCCCCTGGCCGCATGGGCCCCTGACCGCATGCGCACCTGATCTTATGGCCCCTGGCCACATGCGCACCTGGCCGCATAGGCACCTGACCGCATAGCCCCTAACCGCATGCGCACATGTCCGCATGGACACCTGACCGCATGGCTCCTGGCCGCATGAGCTCCACGAAGCATGCGCCCGAGCAAGCAACCGTGCATATAACTCGCGCATAAAACGAACGCACGAGCGCCATGCAACGATGCTGACGTGCTAAGTGCAAAGTGCGCCAACAAAGCGGCATTTTGCGCTCTTGAGCCCAAGTCCGAGTCGCTATGTCCCTTTGGGACTTAGCTCCTAAGAAAAACTTCCCAAAAGTGGTGACAAAATATAGATTGTCATAATGGAGTTCACACTTAATCCCTTTAGGAAAGCCACCACCCTATGTGCATATACCAATAGTAAGCAAAACTATATATTGAGATATACACATAGGTGATTTTCCAATGTAGAACTAAAACTTCCAAAGCAAAGTGAAAAATACCAACAAACTCATGCAAATGGAGTTTGAAGACTAAAAGGTGTTGTCCCAGGTGAAAGAACTCATGAATCACAAGCTAGACGAAGAGGAGATGCCTCTAGTTGTAGGAGTTATTCTATCTAAACACCCTCCAAGTTGAGATCGCTTGACAACTGACATGTACTGTAAGAAAACATAAATGAAGCTGGATGATTTTATGTGCTTCGTTCACATTGAGGACGAAGCCAACAACAAGATCAAAGTAGACTCTTTATCCAAGTAGTTCGTCGAGGCATACACAACTCATTATGGAGATCAGAAGGGTAACATAAAGCAACCTTCAACAATAAAAGGAAGGACCAAATAATATAAAAGTGAAGTCTAGTTCTCTCAAAGTCCATGGAAGGTGTATCCTGTTTCAATTGTAGCAAGGACTACTTCAAGAAGAATTGCAGGTTAAAACCAAATTAGAACGAACACAAAGAAGGTAAGGTTAACCTTATTTCTATGATTGCGCATATTGAATCGTCTATTGTAGACACTAACTAGTAGAACTAATGCTCCTGCCATGTATGTTCCGTGAAAGAACTATTTGCTACATATGAACCTTTAGAGGTGAGCATTCAGTTTATTCGGCTTTAACCGAATCAAAATAGTCAAAACCGAATAAACCGAAATTCAAAAATCCAAAATTGAACCAAAATTAGACACCAAACCAAAATCAGACATAACCGAAAAGTAATAAACAAGATCGATCATGGACGTATGCAATGAAAAATCATAACGGGTCAAAAAAATGCTAGCCTAAAATTTTTTTCTAAACCGTCCACGATACAGCGTAGGACAATTTCCATCATGAGTAAAAGCCAACATTCAAACAAAGAAAACAAATCATGTTATCAAGACCTAGAACTCAGTGTAATATTTCTTTATATTGATTCTCTATGATTAATTGTAACTCAATAAGTATGCAGCAAACGAAAGTAAAATCCAAATCAGATAACTAGTCAGTAAAATTCTCAAAAGTTATATGCCGACGTTATACCACATTGTATACCGACCAGTATACTATTTGTATGAAAAACTATTCAGCAACTTTGAAATAAAAAATTCATACAAAAATTTTACGTGAAAAACTATTTTTCTAGCAGCTTTTCAATTCCAATTTTTCACAAAAATTATCCCAACAATATACTATTTTATGAAAATTTACTTCAACCTTTTAAGTAGTGACATTTCATACATATCTTATTCATGAGTATATTGTCCAATATACTGCCTAGTATAGCGGACTATACTGTCACGACTAATTGTGTGTAATAATAGCCACAACGGCTATATTTATAGTCGTTACTGTACGAACAATATACCAAACATTAAGGCTATATTTATAGTAGTTATTGTACGAACAATATACCAAACATTAAGGCTATATTTATAGCTATTTGTACGAACAATATATCAAACATTATATTGTCTTTATAGTAACAACTCTATTTTGAGAGCCTACTTGTGTGTGCTATATAAACACATTTGTCCTCATTTGTTCCCACTTCTTGGAACCTCTCCACACAAAAAACTTCCATTGCTAAATCAATTTTTTTTTACGATGCCCATTTATATACATTTTGTGCACACTGTATTGCATGCATTTTGAGTCTACTATCCCCAACTTACATCATTTATAAATTGGAGGAACGATAGTCACCGTGGCTCGATCAACCAATATTCCGCCACTCAGCCATGGCTTTTATGCCTCTCCCTGGTAACCACTGTAACCACAAGGGTCCCTCGAGTTTTGCTAAACCAAATCAAAATAGACTTTTAATTGAGTTGTAAAGTTAATCTTCAAATTTGTGTGATAAGATAAAATTATTTCTTATAAGAGGTTGAAATTCGCACGTGATCATATCGAAGGACCAACAGTAACAAACAATTCATGTTCCATCTCCAACCCCCCCCCCCCCCCCCCCCCCCCCCTACCCGACTCCATTGTGCGAGAACAAGGCCTCCATCCCACTCTCCTTCAATCATATTTCTCCGTGTCTCACCTTCCTCTTCCCCGACCACTGAGTGATCGTCTCACACCCCTCCACACGATCCCGACGACCCTCGCCTTCCATTCTCAACCAACCCACAATCCCGACCCTCCGTCGTGGCCAAGTCACCATCCAGAACACCCCTATATATTCCATTCGTCTCGTCATCGATATTCGACCAGAACCCGACCGTTTTCTCCCGCACACTCGACGCCAAAGCAGACCGCCTGACATTCCTCCATCCAGTCAGCCGTCGTCGGTTAACTTGGAGATGATGTTGCTAGTGTTCCATGACGATGACAGTCGTTAATAACTGACCTTCCTTAAAAATAAATAAATCTTGATCTGGCATGAGTTTCATAGAGCATTGCAAACTAATTTGAAAGAGCTGTCCCCAAATTTGATTGCCACACTTGGGACCATGGAGCCACTATTTAGGAATTCTTCGAGTAGGAATTCAAGGATCGGAGTCCACACGTTTGTCAGTGATTCCAAAAGAAAGATGCTCTTTCATGCAATTAAGTGGGGCCGGTTTATCAAAATATATATAGATTTAGCCGAAGGGCTTGGGTTTCGATTCTAAAATGGTACACGTGGGACTCACCGCTATTTTCCTTTCCTGTTGAGCCAGCCAGCCAACCAACCAAACACCAAACTCAGTGGTGTACACGTTTAATTCGATGGTGGCCCCGTTTATTCTATGGTCCCACAGTCACTATGGAAACCTACTTTAGTATGTGGCTTATTCAATTGAAAAAAAGTTACTTCGTATAAGCATCTATAGCTAACCCCTAACACCCTTTCCACAATACTTAAGAGGCCTTGGTTTTGAAATGTAATTACTTTTCAAAAACCTGCAAATAATCAAAGAAAAAAACTGCAATAAAAAATCATCTCAAAATTAAAACGACTTTCCAAAATTTCTTTCATAAGTTGTTACAGTTGGTTGTTACAAACAAGCAGGGACCAAAAAATACGGTAGGGAGGAAAAAAAGAAGATAGTTCAGAGTTTCTCAGGGCAATTGGGATAGCTCCTTATTGCTGGGATACGAACCCAACACTCACAACTCCGCTCCTTTACCAATTACCAGTACTACAAAAGGCTTTTGTACAACAAATTACAAAACATGTACAGCCCCGGGCAAGGAGCATGAGGGGACACTCTCCTCCCGAACTGTGACACAGGATGGGAAATGACAAGTTTAGATTTTAATGCCAGTCATTACCAGATGACTTCCAACATCTCCTCTAGTGCTACTTTAAGGTCAGATGCAAATAAACTTGGAATAAATTAAATTCCCTAGACAACCCAAGAGAAGTAGTTAAGAATTTGTTTTGTGACTAAATCCTAGTAAACACCAGTCAAATGATACAACCAAAACAAAGGGAACACACCCTCCTCATTCGCACATCAAACCTATTCTTACATATGCTGCACTTTGATTGTCAAAATCTATCAGTTCATAGATTCATGCAAGGAATTCCAGTATGATTGCATAATTTCTCCCAAGTGTATGCCTGAAAATAGCTCACCCTAATATTATTACCAAACAGAATCGTTTAAGATGGTGGCCACATATATGCAAGCAAGATCCATCCATGAACAATCTCAATTCTGACGGGACTTGTCTATGCAGATTATTACCGATCAAGATGCAAATTGGATAGTATTCCATGGAGTCTTTCACAACTGCTCAAATAAACTAGAACCAAATCTCTAGTCATGATAAGATCACATGATAAACCCCCATTGGTAGCATTCGGATATTGACAAGGGGACATAGGAAGCAAAATCATACAACTTAATATTCAAGTGTTTCAAGTGGTCCCAAATGAATTATTAGAAGTCCAAATTATAAATTTGGGCCACTAACCACAACCAACTTCTCAATTAAACTTACAAACTTCACTCAGCAGTTTAGCACAAATACCTTTATCAATACGAAGGCTCTTAGGCAATCCTGTTAATGGAGTCAACATATATTCATCTCCATGAGCCATGATTGTAAGACCTAGATAGACTCCGACTCAGCAGTCCTTCCCATTCTGGTACTACTTCAGCTACAAAATAGTAGAATATATCAGGGAGGATGTTAAGAACGTTGACCAAGTTTGAAGATGCCACCTCCCATAAGCAAAATTTCCCAATTCATAATATAGAAATTATAGCATCATATGCAGACTTGTTGTTCAGCAAGGCCCATGGGACTCCAACCATCATGCAGCATGCATGGCAACCCCATGTAACCAGCAAGCTCGTCTCAGCTTATCAGATTATGATAAATATCTTAATGAAGCAACCTGAGATAAAATTGATCCCATATTCTCATATCGCAATCCCTAGTTTGTACAAAGAAATGGCAGAAGAAACTTCATCAACTAAACCTCCTATAAACGCTTGAAAACTTACATGCCACCCCTACATACATTCAATGGAGGAATTCAAGAGTTGAAAGTCCAACCTGTGTTGGGTGCTGCCAACACAATACATATATTTATGCTACTATCATGTTACATACATTTAGTATACCTCCACTTAGAAACTCGCTTTTCAACTTCACACATGCAGATGCCTATCATAGACAAGGCATGCACCTATCTTTACTTCATCATTTACCCCAAAATTATTTCTTGATCTAGTTTGTACAAAGAAATGGCAGAAGAAACTTCATCAACTAAACCTCCTATAAACGCTTGAAAACTTACATGCCACCCCTACTTACATTCAATGGAGGAATTCAAGAGTTGAAAGTCCAACCTGTGTTGGGTGCTGCCAACACAATACATATATTTATGCTACTATCATGTTACATACATTTAGTATACCTCCACTTAGAAACTCGCTTTTCAACTTCACACATGCAGATGCCTATCATAGACAAGGCATGCACCTATCTTTACTTCATCATTTACCCCAAAATTATTTCTTGATAGATGCCAAAATATTGAGGAATACTACGTTAGTAACACCAACACCCCCTTATTTTACTATAATAATTTCTATCAATGCAAGCTTACTACCAGGAAGGACCTTAACTTCGCTATCCTTGTAGCATGCTTAGCAAACATCGTCACCCCTACTAGCTTTTGAGGGAGACTTTCACATCTAATCTCAAACAACATAGCTCACATTATACTATTGATACATAAACAGATGTCTTATACTATTGATGCATAAACAGATGTCTCATCTTTAAAACTGATAATCACATCTGTAAGCCTCTTCTACTTAAACATGCATCTATGAACCATTCTAATGGACTGTTGCAGTTGGCCCATGGAAACACTAGGGCATACCTTTCATTAACATGAAAATGGGAAAAGCTCAATACAAAAACTTTCAACCTCATTGTTATTATCCAAACCCATTGATGTATCAAGCATATAATGCAAGACCTTTCACCAGCTAACACATGAAATTAGTAAGAAACAGAGGAAGATCAACCAAATAGAAAGCAAATGGATGGAAAATGCCATATCGGCTGGGAGGAAAGAGTGATCAAGAAGTAGTTATCAACCATATGGGAAAAAGCCACTGTGGCTGATGCAAAATTCCAATACATATAACAATGCCCGTTCAAGTAACAAGATAAAATGAATATGTTATAGCAAAAGGAATCAATTCCACTTAAAGGTTGACCAAAAAGAACTTGCAAACCCAACAGTAATCACAACTATCTATAAGTTCAGCATGCAGACCATTCATGTAGGTCAGCTAGCATAATGAGAGGGAAAAAAAATAATGGAATTTTACAAAACCGGCAACAAGGCTCAACGACCACACAAATTTAAGCATATGATTCCACAACTAGCATTATAAAATTGGTACAATAATGAGCCCACTGATTCGGCAAGAAGCACATATCGACCCACTGGTTTGGTGGACAACTCAGCAAGATAAAATTTGATTAACATATTAGCACTTATGTAGATAGCATCTACCTGAAGGTGCATCAAAATACTTGTAGATTGACCTAGGAACATTCAACTATATTTCTTGATGTAGAAGGCTGCTTAGGTAGCTGCCCAACAACACAAGTACCTCTTGGTTTCAAAAGCATCAAGACATGTCACAACTACTACTAGTACACTACGGATTCCCTCCCAATGCTTACTGTACCATAGAGGGCTATTTCCAATCTGAATGCAAGATTGTGCTAGCTGTTAATCATAAGTCCCACCAACCTTATCTTCATCATCCCTCTACTCCCGAGTCACGCGTGTACGAAGAATCCTAATTTTCTTAATAACCAACTCAACCTTATCTCGGTCGTTCCACCTATTTCTGAGTCATAAACACATATCATAATTTCTAGTTTAAACTTAATCCCTGAGGACTCATGTACCGATTGAGAAAACATCTTGGTGCAGTACATGTAATACCGACCAAAACAATAGTTAAAATAACAAAAGGCAATAAATTTTGATACTGGTTACTAAGAGGGCAAATTTTGTGTAAATATTTATTAGACCAATCAGGAGATAGTTCCAATCTCGAATCCCCACACGTGCCAAATGTTGTGCTAAAGGGAGGGGTGAATGGACATAATTGAGGACATGTCTAGATATACGATGGAAGGAATTCTTCAAGGCCAGTTAAGCTAACAGGGTACATAGATGGTCAATAACCAAATTGATACATGGTATCGAACCCTCTTATGATAATATTGCTACGAAGTTGCAAATTTGGAATACTCTTTCTTTATATTATTTAGGCTAAATATCAACTTGATACCCTCAACTATTCAAGTTTTTCAACTTGATAACCTAAACTTTAATATTAGACAACTTACTACCTCAAGAATAATTGTACAAACTTAAAATCCTAACCGTGTTAATAGACAATCCTAAATGACAAAAATACCCACCTTTGGGGGGGAGGAGTAATTTGGTCAAAAAATTATTATTTATTTTTGTAGGAAAAAAAATAACCCATGACTAACAGAGGTATAGACCTGAAAATATTCAATAGTAGAGAGTAGTGATGGGTATGATATTAAAGTTTAAGATAATCAAATTGAGAAATTTGAATAGTTGGGGGGCACCAAGTTGAAATTAAGCCTACTATTTAATATGCTTTCAATTGCGGGGAGCTGAATGAATGGATACGTGAACAAAGTTTGGAATTCTCCAACCATTGAAGAGCTATTGCATTGAATTCTGAACGAGTCCAATGGTAACTAATAGCTACAATAACAACAAAGCCTTTTACCCCCAAATTGTTGGGCTCAAGCAATAATGACCAATCTCTTGGCATGCAGAAAAAAAAAAAACCGGCTTCAACCAGCACAGCACAGCAATTCATAGGTCAAACAGCTAATACATAATAATCATAATAATATCCACAAGAGAGAGAAGGAGAAATCAGCATCATCGTCCTCATCAGGAGAAAGTCTTCATCTGTTCCATAATAATAACGCAAGCAAGCAAGCAAGTAAAATATGAATAATAATAATAATAATAATAAGAATAATAATAATAGTTAGATAGCGATGATTGATTGATTGATTGATTTTACTTCTTGAGGCTCCCCCTGACGCCGGGCTTGGGCTTGGAGGAGGGCTCGGCGACGGCGGCGACCTTGGTGGCGTGGAGGTTGTTGAGCTTGGACTCGTCGAAGGGGATCTTGGGGTGGCGGGCGTCGTGGTGGATCTGCATCGTCTTCATGTCAGGGGCGGTGACCTTGCAGAGGGGGCACTCCAGCTTGGCGTGCCCTCCCTTCTCGATCCCCGACCGGTCGGCGAGCCCGGCCTTCCCGCCGCCGCGGTTCGTGGTGGCTGCGTCCACCTTCGCCGCGATCTCCTTCGCCGTGTGCTTCTTCGGCTTCGCCTTCCCCGTCATCTCTCCGTCTCTCTCTCAATAATTCAAAGGGAAAGGGAAAGGGAAAGGGAAAGTTGTTGGAGGCTGAAGAAAACCCTAAAACATCACACAGCCTATTCTCTTTTCCTTTATACTAAAATATAATAATAAATCACTTAAATATATTTTACAATCTATTCTATTCTATTCTGTCACGTGCGATGCACGCACCGTCTACATCACCCATCCCCCCCCCTCTTGTTTACCTTGGCCCTGGTTGATAATTCTGTCTATGAGCATCATTAGTACCAATGCAATTTGGGATTTTTTTTAAAAAAAATCATGGGTTAGATTTGTATGAGAACAGTAGAAAACAATAAAGTCAGCTCCGATCTTAAAATTGTGTGATAAAAAATTCATGTAAAAGAAATATATATATAAAATCTATAATTTAGAAAGTTGGGTTTCAAATTGAAACTTATTATTTTACAAATCAGCATTCAAAAAATGTTGAGGACTATCACAATTTTTTGTCTTTGACTGTCAGGATTCTAGCACATCCTGACAGTCTTAAGATAAAAAAATTATCTTGGAATGCGAAAATTTTGGCAGTGTTTACTATTGTTATGACTGTCAAAATTCTGGCAGTCTTTCATCGTCCCCATTCTGATTGTCAATTTTTGATACACAAGTTACCAATCAAAAGATGTTAAGGGCTATCACAATTTTATGCCTTCGACTGTCGAAATCCTGGTAGTCCTAAGACAATAAAAATAAATTGTTTTGGACTGCCAAAATTTTGGCAGCCCATACTATTGTTAGTATTGCCAAAATTCTAACCGTCCTTTGTCGTCTTGTAAACACGCGGATTTTCAGAAATTAAAAATAAATTTTCGAAATTTTTCTGCTATTTTTAAATAATTTAAATAAATATTTTTTGGAACTTTTAACTAATTAAAATAAATGTTCTTTTGAATTAAATATTTTTAAGTATTAAAATAAATATTAAAATATTATGAAAATAATATTTTTTAGTGTAAAATAAAGAAATAGACATAGTGTAATTTTTCTGGAATTTATTGGACCCCAGAACTATTTTTAAAGACCTAAAAACATAGTTTCTAATTAAACCAACATGAACCGGATTGAACCAACCAAATAAACCAAACTGAACCCATGCTGAACCGAATCCTGACTGAACCCAAGCCTTAACGGGTCGGGTCGGATCCGGACCCGTTAACCGACCCGACCCGCTAAGACCCGACCCGAACCCAATACCCAAATTCACTTCGATCCCTGGCTCCCCGACTTCCCTAACCGCCGTCGTCCGCCTTCCCCGCGGCCGTTCATCCGCAGCCACCCCGACCACTCGCCTCTCCGCCGCTCCGACTCCCACAACCGCTGCCGACGGTCCCCCTTCCCTAACCGTCGGCCACCTCCATTATAAAAAGCCGCTGCCACCACCATCAACCCCACCACCACGACGCCCCGAGCTCCTCCAGCACCGCCGCAGCTACCCCCGACGACCCCGACAACACAGCAGCCGACCGCCACCGACGACCGAGGAGCAGCGCCACCGACGACCGACGACCAAGGAACACAGCAGCCGAGCGCCACCGACGGCCGTTCATCCGCAGCCACCCCCGCCGTCGATGTGCGCCGCGTCACCCCGCGTACACGTAGAATAGTCGATTCTGACTCCTCGTTCCGATAAATTTTTCTCTCTCCTCGTCACCTAGTTTTCTGAACTGTCTGTTGTGGCATATTCCCTACGTGATCCCCTCGAAACCCGTGCAAACAGTTCGGGATATCGCGTCATGTGTCGGTCGCAAACTGCGACGCAAAAACAGGAAAATAACCCCTATTTCTGAAAATTCAGAAATTATCCCGAACTCCCCAGTTCAAGACCGTTTTGCGTGCAACCTGTTAATTATTTCTAAACTTTACTTGAACAAAAATTTAGACCGTATAACCAAGTTTTAAAACCCTATTTTAGTTTAATTTATGGTGTTGTAGATTGTAAATATTTCGCGGGTGAAATCGACCAAAAACTTGGTCTTTAAAAATTCATTTTTTTCCGGAACTGATTGCGTCTCGCTAAATGAGGCGACTTGGTCGTGTGCGAATTTCACCGAAAGGTGCGCACCGTCAATACGGACGTGTGAGATTTTGCGAAAGTTGATTTGGATGTGCGTGAACACCGGAATCAACGCGTATCCGTCGACAACGTCCCATATCGGCCATGTTATGAAACTCATTGTAACTTCGTGTTTGCTCGTCGTTTCGAAACGAAACCTGCACCATCGGACTCGTAGCGATACACTGGTCCTGTGACCCAAGTTTGGTTCGATTCTGAGAACGTTGACAAAATCTCGTATCGTGAGCTCCACAGCTCCACTTGACGGACGATTTTGTGATCGGCTCATCGAAATTTAGTTCTGGATATTCTGTTGGGTTCGTATCGTCGTTTTGGACTTGTAGACACTAAGTTTGACGAATTTGGAGAACCTTGTCTTTGGCACATTTTTCGGTGCGAAGTGGGCCACATTTGGACCCCGCTTTTACCAGAAACTGTCAAATTTGCTCATGTGTTCAAATTGGACTTATGGACAGACAATTCTAGCTATTTCATATCTTCTGAATATGATGGTAATGTTTATTTCAGCATTCGGAGGAGTACTTGAAGATCTCTCGGATACCGGAGCAACTGTTGGAAACAAACCCCAGGCAAGTGTACATTGCCATACTTGCAGTAAATTGTTTTATATTATTCTCTTGATCTATTCTAAGTTATATACATTCAACCTAGGACCGTGTGATATTACTTAACGTCCAAATAAGATTCGGATGTCAACGCCGTACGCGAAGTTGTGTAACGTCACCTAGAGATTGATATCGCGACCCTATACATTTTCGTGCTTGCATTATCAAGTACGTCATATCACAAGATACTTGACACTGTTCGTGAGACAGAATCTTCCTAAGTTATTCATGGTAATTCTGTATAGGCTACAGGTTCCGTGACATAGACTTTATATATATGCATAGCTATCATTATGACTTGCTGCATTAGATATGATCTTGCGTGTTATGGACATGAGACGTCGGGACATGAGACGTGTGATTACATTGGGTGGGGATAGACACACAGGCTATAGGCTGATTTTATATATATTTTTATTATTGTGAAGCCGTAGACTCTACATCAGAGTTAGGCACATTACGTGATATTACTGCTACCGGCTCCCCGACACAGAGCTTGTAGTGTCTCAGCCTGAGTACTAGTGATGCTCTCACTTACATATCACATAGTTGGTTACATAGTTTACCCTATTGATTCATTTACTATTGTACTGCATTTATTTTGGCTTGAGTTATTCTTGTACCTTGCTATGTCTCCTGAGGACCTGGATCCGGATTATGTCCCCAGGTATAGCAGAGGAGATCTATCCCGAGGTATACGGGACAGGAGCAGAGGCAGAAGCAGAAGCAGGAGCAATACCGATACACGAGGACGAGGTGATGGCCAAGAATTTCTCCTGAGTATCTGCTTTATCTATACTCAGTCTTTGTTGTTATTAGACTCTTTTATTTCTTGTCTATTGAACTGTTGTATCAGACTTATTATCGGATTGTTCCCCGAGATACTTTATTGAGACTTGATGTTGGTTTATATTTCATTATGCTGATATTGATCGTATTTTTCTTCCTTGGATGAGATTAGAATGTGACATGTTTAGTAGACCTTTATTGTTGTTTTACAGCTTAAGTACACTTTGATGGGTCCATTAAATTGGATTTGCCCGTTAGAGTGTGCTGCTGGCCATTGCCACGTGTCTAGTCCCTCGATATTTTGGGACTGGGACGTGACACGTCTTCATCCCGACAGTCATGACTTGTAAACCTTCCAAACTCCTATAATATGATTCAAAACCATAAATAATGGTGTTCGAAAAAAATAAAATCACCAACATACATCAATTGAAATATAAAAATTAAAAAGAAAAAATTTCCTGTATATTAAATTTTGTTTGGAATTTTTTTAGAAAACATACTTTGATATAAAAAGAGAAGTTTGGATTGTGTCATCTTCGGTCCGGATTGCAAGAGATTGCCCAAGGAAGAAAAAGTTGTGTAAAAGAAGGAAGAAATAAGAGTTTGGGTGTTTGAAATGGTGGTGCTCCTAACAAATTGTGTTACAAGTGTTTTTTTTTCTAACATGTGATATTAGTCCTATCACATTGTATGTTGTCCTAAACAAAGGCTCTTGATAAAGGCACTACAAAAATGACTCGGGACTAGTCCAGTATTGGTGCTAGTCCAGTTAGAAAGAAGTATTACTCAGGCTAGTCCAAATTTTACTAGGACTGTCCACCCTTTTCACCTCCCTCTTCCTGCTCCTCCCCCTCCCCCACCCCCACCCCCTCCGGCCTCTCCTGCTCCCTCCTCTTGCGATTTTCTGCCTCTCTGCGTTGTTGACCTCGCCATCGACCGCGTCGCCGCCGCCGAGCCGCACCTCAAGCACCTTCCCGTCGGCTCCGTCACGAAGGCGATGAAAAAGAAAAAAAAGCATACGGGAGGCTGCACGCGACAGAGACATGCGCTCGCGGGGGACTGCAACTATGCCTCGTGCCGACGACGGCAGCAGAGGCGAGCGCGTGCACCTTGCCGCCGCCCCCGCGCCTCTGCCTCCTCCACGTCCTCCCGCCGCCCTTCCAGCCTCCACTCGCCCTCGTGTAACCCTTCCCTCCAGAATGTCAAAATTTTGACAGTCCTAAAAAATCAACATATTTTTTATGACTGTCAAAATTTTGATAGTCCTTCCAATTGTTAAGACTGTCAAAATTTTGACAGTCCTGATTATAAAAAAAATCAATTGAAAGTGGACAGTCCGGAAAGTAAGTTTGGGAGTTGCAAACTTGCAATTATCAATGATAAAAATTTGGGTTGTACTTGGCCTTTTTTGTAGCGCCTTTATAAAGAGCCTAAACAAAGGAGGATGGCTACTGAGTCATGCCCATGGTGGAAAAGGAGGGAGAGGATGGGACCTGAAAGGAAGCAGTAGTACTTTGGGACAATCTAAAAGGCATTCTAAGAATAATAGACCAGTAAGCGTTGATGGATTCTGTTGGACAAAATGACTAGTTGTTTCTACTGGACACAATGAATAATGATTTCCGATGGACATAACGGATAGCACGAGTCTTATCTCCCGCGACGAAGCTAAGCCCTGTTCGACATTCGTACAGTTCACTATGCCACAACAATATGGCAGGCCTGATGTGATAACAAGAGCAAAATTGACATGAGCAACGCCAAAGCTACCAGGTGCACAGGAAAGTAATATGCACAAGCACCATCTATGCAAGAAAAGAAAATACAAGTTTCTCAATACTAATAAAATGTCCCTTTATCCCTCACAAAGAACTGTAAGATTGTTGATACAACATAAAGCTCATTCGACTAGGGGTACTTCTGCTGCTGTAAAAACAGAGAGGGCCCCAACCAACTGGTTTGTTACCGGATTTCCCCATCCTCTCCAAGTTCTCCATCTTCAAGCTCCTCATGAGCACCATTTCTCCGGGACCCATCCCGATCTTTCTTATGCCTCTTGTGCCGATTTTCATTATCAGAATCAGTATTGTATCCATGCTGCACGAGTTAATAACATTGAATCACCTCAAATGAACTTGATATTTGGAAAAGTTAATTGAAGAATCATAATGCCTTGAGAATTTAATACCTTCCTCGACTTCTTCCGATCACTACTGTGCCGCCGCGACTTCTTAGACTCCTCTTTCTCTACCTTCTCTGAGCTCCCATCGTCAACTGTGCTGTGATGACGCTTTCGGTGTTTCCTATCTTTATCCTTCTTTTTCCTGTCCTTCGTAGTGTTGTTGTCTATTGCATCAAGATTTTCACTCTCTGTCTCATCTTTCTTTGACCGTTCCTTCCCCTTCTCCCGCTCTCTTTCTTTTTCCTTTCTCTCTTTCTCTTTCCTTCTTGATTTCTCTTCTCTTTCCTTTTCTTTCTTTGCCTGCGGATCACAAATCAGAAAAACAGAAAAGAATTACACATTGTTGCAGCCAACATATAGCTTTTGTCTTCCAAAAATAAGGGTTTATGGTGTCTATATTAACTGGCAAATTAAATAGTACTCTCAAAAATAGAAATAAAAAATACTGCAATTGTGTAGCCAAGCCCAAAATCATTGGATATTATAAAGGCTTTGTTGTAGTTACCTTTTTCAAATATGACCATTTATTCTATATTTCAGCACATTAAAATTACAATTCTTAGACATCTGAAGACACAGAAAAACATTTGTACCACTGAAAAAGTACCTAATATCTTCCTATTAATTCTTCAAACAAATTAATATATTCAATCTTATGTTAACACATACAGGCATATTTAATATTTTCATATAAATCTGCATTTTGACCATCTTTCTTATTAATCAAATGAGCTTTAATTTGAGGAAAAATAATCCATTGACTTCATCGAATGTGGTACGAAATGTGTGAAACTGTTCTCAAATATATCAGTCTTAACATACAAAGTGGACACACTTGACAAGTGTATACCAGACTTGTATACGATACGCCTTTGAGAATTGTCAAACTGTCAATGTTAGACATGTGGGTAACACAAACAGAGCTTCATAATAGAATTTCTAATGTAATATACCCTGCTTCCTGAAGTGCATGTATGTCGTATACAAGTGCATATGCTTCATCAATTTTTTTCCCGAAGAGTATCTTGTAAAAGTGATGACATGGTATACATGCACTTCCTGAAACCAAATAGCTATTGCATTCGCATCTTAACAAGGCATATACTTTGATGTCATGGACATGTGCACTTGTTCAGTACGTATGTGCACTATGCCTACTTCCTCTGCTGACGCCAGGGCCGGCCCTGGGCCAGGGCAGCCTGGGTGATGGCCCAGGACGCCAACAATTATAGGGGGCCTCATTTTTTTTATATATATTATAGTTTTTAATTTTTTTTGGTTTCTGCGGCTCTTTCTGGCCGAAAAAATTAGTTTCTGCGCTCTGGCCAATTAGGGAAAGCTGACGCGCGACTCTTCTTCTTCCCTTTTTCTTCTTCTTCTTCTTCTCCTCCAATCTCTATTCTCGTCTTCTCCACTTCTCGAAAAAAAATTATGAAGATCAGAGGTAACGTGACTAACGTCTTTCTCTCGAAATCCCTAAAGTTCTCTCTTTTTATTGATTTCTAAATCAATTCTCTCCACACAACATCTTCCATATTTTTCTCTTCCAAAGTTTAAACTTCAAATTTTTTTTTCCTGCAGTTCAACTGTTTTGTTCTTCAATTCACGGAAATCAAATTGTAGAGAAGGTTTTGGGTTTTGTCAGTAGCGGGTTGGAGTCGGTCGATTCGGCAAGGATTCCAAAGAATTTGACGATTAATTTTCAGATTCTCTTGAAAGAGGTAATATATTTCAATAATTAGATTGGGTCTATTATTGTATTTCCATTGCTTAATTTATTCAATTATTTGTTTGTATCAACGATCTATCAATCGGTTGTGCAAACTAGGATGATTGGGTTTTTATTTTGATGTCTACCAACTGTTTGTTATATTGCTACTGTCAAGCATCTAACTAGGATTGGGTGGTTATTTTGACATCCGCCAAATGTTTGTTAAATTGTTACTATCAAGCATCTAGGACTTCTAATAAATGGTTCCTGAATCCTGGCCTGGATGGTTCGGATATGGATATATGGTAACACAAGTGCTTTATTTGCTAACTTTGACTATCATGAATCATGATTGAACTATGCAAAGGTCTCAGAGGTATTGTTTTTAGTTTTTTTTTTTTTGGGTTAAAATACAGTATTTTGACAAAAACAATATCCTGAACATATAATGATGCCATGTAGTTTTCCAATCTTTAAAAGTGGTATTGTTTACTGTTCCTGCTCAAGGTATTTGCTTCACTTTTGATCAATGTGTTTCTAATTAGATCACTTGGTATCGTACTCTGTGTACGTGTGCTTCTAACCAAATTACCACATCTTGTCCTATAAATGCTGGATTATTATAAGAATAAGATCAATGGTTATTTTGTTTTCATAATGGTGATTATTTTCTACAAGTTGGATATGCTGTTTACTTTATATTGTTAAGGAGATAGTGTGAATATTGCTTATATTAGCACATCCTCATTTGTTTGAATTGTGCTGTTTAGTTTATATCAGTTGACAAGTGCTTTATTTGTTAGGGAGATAGTGTAAATCGTGCTCCTATTAGCACACCCTCATTTGTTTGTTCCTCTTTTATTTTCGTTGAAAGACTTGTCAAACTCTAATATTATTTAAATACCCTTCATGGAATGTACTTGATAATAACCAAAATTATGTACATGGTATTTATGAACAAATGTATTTGATTTCATTTTTAATCTTACTGTTAGTGTGAATCGTGCCTTTTCAAATGTACATGGTATTTATGAACAAATGTACATGGCAATTCTCTTTCCTTTCAATTTTAGTGAATGTTAATTTTGACTTCTTCTGCTTGATTATACCTTCAGATAACATTAATGACATAACTATGTACTCTACTTGTAAGTTTTGATTTTTGTACTCTACTTGTAAGTTTTGATATAGCAATTAAGTATTTGATTTTTGTAACTTCAGTGTGCTTGCTTATCAGTCAGTAGTCATCTATATAGCATTTTACATAATTTTGCAAGTTGATTATTGTTCTGGATTGTAATATCTTAACTAAACCTTCAACCATTTCTGTTTTCTTTAAAATTATGCAGGGTGTTGGTGGTAACGTAGACCAGGTTTTGAACCTGGCCCAGCATCATATTCTCGTGAGTAGATCATATCATCAAGCTTTTTTAATTAGCTCACTACTTTTCTTATTTTCATCCCCTAATTGTTTGTTTTGGTTGAATCTGCGTGCTGTTTAGAAGGAATATTCATTAAAGCAGCAGTCAAGCAAATGAGAATTCAAAAGCTCTAACAGCTCTACTACTCTAGGAATCCAGGTTTTATCTTTCCTTGATTAATTGTTGTGAATTTGTGACGTGAATTATTGAGATTGATTGTCTTCTTGTGTTTATGTTAAGTTTAGTTGTCTAAAGAAACATGTTTCCTAGAAAACAAGCCTATGGAAGTTCTAAAAGGAAAAAAAAGAAAAATGAAGAGATAATGACTCAAACTATAAAAGGGTCTATGGATAAGTATGTTCTTAAAGAAACAAGTGTAGTGCAAGAAAACTTGATGGAAAATCTAAATAGTCAGTCTGTACAAGAAAATTATGTTGATAAAATTATAGAAAATGGTAATGTTGCGAATACTGAGGATACTGATCGGGGTGAAAATAATGAGGAAAAGGAAAACAACAATCATTCTTTAAATATATATGATCCAAGAATTTGGGATAACCTTGATACAAAAATAAGAGATTTACTTGTTGAGAAATGCCCCACGAGGAAGGTTAATTTTGAATACCCTCATGATGAACTTGAAAGGCATTTTTCCTCATAGAGTATTATAAAAGAGTGCTTCCAAACAAAAGAAGTCATGATAGAAAATGGCTAGTCTACTCAAAAGAGTTAGATAAAATATTTTGTTTTTGTTGTAAGCTTTTCAAAACAATGCGCTCAAGAAGTCAATTAGCAGAAGAATGATGTAGAGATTGGAAACATCTTAGTGAGAAGCTTAGAGAACATGAAAAAAGTCGTGAATACTTTGCTAATTGAGATCCATGGTAGAGTTAATGGTAGAGTTACAAGTCAGATTGAAAAAAAAAATAAAACAATTGATAAGGATTTGCAAGAACAAATTAAAAAAGAAACACACCATTGGAAAGGAGTTTTGATAAGAATAGTAGCAGTTCTAAAGTGTTTGACTATACATAATATGGCATTCCGTGAAAAAAAAAATTGACGATGATTCTAAAGGTAATTTCCTAGGCTTGATTGAAATAATTGCTGAGTTTGATCCAATAATGAAGAACATTTTCAGCAAAGTAGAGAAAAGGAGATTCATTATCATTATCTTAGCCATAAAATTCAAATTAGTTGATAGCTAATATATCATCAAAAGTGAAAACTGCCATAATTGAAAAAGTAAAAAAATAAAATATTATTCTGTGATTCTTGATTGTACTCCCGATGCAAGTCATAAGGAGCAAATGACCTTTAATATTATGGTGTGTCGATGTAGGGGTGAGCATTATTCGATTTTTGACCGAAAATCGAACCGAACCGAATAAGAGGTTCGGTTCTGTTTAAAAAAAAATCGATTTGGTTTCGATTTTGAAAATACTAAAATTTTCTTATTCAGTTCGGTTTTGGATTTCGGTTTCGGTCTAATACCGAAAACTGAGTAAAATTTATGCAATTATATAAATATCATAATTCTATGCATATTTTGTCATTAAAAATGTGTATATTTTGAAAATAACAATTCTATGTATATATTTTGAAGTCCAACTTTGGACACAACTTTGAAATACAACAAATGTGTGTATACTTATAATTTTTAATATAATTTAACCACGAATCTAATCTTAGGTCCGAT
Organism: Iris macrosiphon; assembly: GCA_036927795.1. Classification (NCBI taxonomy): domain Eukaryota; kingdom Viridiplantae; phylum Streptophyta; class Magnoliopsida; order Asparagales; family Iridaceae; genus Iris; species Iris macrosiphon. The sequence goes on from JAYESA010000008.1 coordinate 156,438,794, forward strand.
CTATTAAACAATAGCAATAGTCCAACCGAACAAACCAAATAGATTATTCGGGTCGGTTCGGTTCAGTTTCGGTTTTGGCTAATTTTGGTTCGGTTTCGATTTTGGGTTTTTAGAATTTCAGTTTATTTGGTTTTGATAAATTCAGTTCGGTTGAAACCGAATAAATAGAATGCTCACCCCTATGTTGATGTGTCAAGTATTCCAGTAAAAATTGAGAAGTACTTTGTAGAATTTTTTTTAATGTAGAAAACACAACCGGATTGGATCTTTTCAATGGTGTGCTTGCTGCATTAGACTCTCTTGGTCTTGATGTTGATAATATTAGAGGACAAGGTTATGATAATGGGCTCTAACATGAGAGGAAAGTAACAAGATGTTCAAAAAAGATTACTTGATATAAATCCTAGAACATTTTACATGCCATGTGGTTGTCACTGTCTTAATTTAGTACTATGTGATATGACAAACTCATGTGCTAAAGCAAAATCATTTTTTGGAGCATGTCAATACATGTATACAGTGTTTTCCCATTCTACAAAAAAGTGGAGTGTTTTACTTGATTGTTGATGGTTTAACACTTAAGTCATTGTGTACCACAAGGTGGAAAAGTCACATTGAAAGTGTCAAAGCCACAAGTTGGCCAAATCAAAGAAGCTTTACTTAAAGTAGCATATCTTATTGATGATGCAAGATTATCTAGGGATGCTAGATTGTTAGCAACACACGAACTTAGTAGTTTTGAGTTTTTGTTAAGCTTGGTTATTTGGTATGATTATTACAACATATGTAACCTCCAGAAGCATATGAACCAAATAAATCTTGGACAACCATTCAAATTCTAGAGTTTGTAGTGGAGATGGATATTTTTCCTAATATATTGGTTGGTTATCAAATTTTATTAACTCTTCCTGTGACTGTAGCATGAGCTGAAAGAAGTTTTTTCCAAGTTGAAATTGTTAAAATCTTATTTGATGACTACAACGAGCCAAGATAGGTTAAATGGAATAGCAATCCTATGCATTGACAAAGATATGTTGGAGAACATAACATATGAAAATATAATTGATAACTTTGCTTCAAAGAATGCGAGAAGAATGCATTTGAGAAAATAGCTTTTTTCGATTAGTTCTGCGAGAGACTGATTGTTTTTTTTTTCTTTTGAAAGCTAGGTGTGAAGCTACTGAACTAGAGTTTTGCATATTTGGACAAAGCATGCATAGCTGGACAGGAAGCATTTTAACATAATGGTGGCATGTTGCTGGAGATGAAGCTGCTGGACAAGAACGCTGTTATTTTTAGATAATATGTTGGTTTAATTTTGCTAGTGAAAAGACATCAATCAATATAGATGAATTTTATTTTTGAAATTTCAGCTTTTTGGTTTGAGAGACGAAGTTAAATGTTCTCTTCTCAACATTGTACTTCTTTTAAATTATGAAGAGATGTTTTCACATCATTATGGCATTCTAAACTTGTAATTGCTTTGTTATAAATTTTTGACTTTTCGAGTCAAGTTTTTTAGAAGGGCCACTTTTTTTTACTTTCGCCCTGGGCATAGAAAAGAACAGGGCCGCCCCTGGCTGGCACACAAGTCTTGTACCAGTTCTTGTATGGTTTCCAAACCCAATATGGCCCCTATGGCTGTTGACATATGTGGTCAGATCAGGTCAGTGTAGTGCTAGTTCGGTATCCATTGCACCTACCCATACAAGCTTCAAGATAGGTGCTGCTCCTCTATAAATAGACCGTAGATAGGGCTTCTGTTTGGATAGGATCCAATCTGGACCCGAATTCGATTTCTGGTGGCTAGGGCCCGAATCCTCAAAAATAGACCTGGTCCTCTAAATGGGTAGGTTTTGGTCCACAAATCTTACCCAAATAGGTTTCGGTGCAAAGTTAGAGATGGATGTATGTGATGTGAATTATAAATTTGTAGTTATTATGTATAAAGAATTGCAGTTTATGAAAATTAAAGTACAGATTAGTAAATTATTTATTTTGTCATTTCCTGTGACATTTGCCTTTTCATGGTAAAGAACTAACAATTAACTTTTTGAGGGTCAACTTTCTTTAAACAATACGCCAACATGAATTAAATACTACAATACCTGTAAAGCAAGCGACATAATAATGCTGCTAGCAACACATTAACTTGCTTACCTTTTCCTCCTCTCTCCTGCGTTCCTTCTCTTTTAGCTTCTCTTGCAAGTGTGCAACATATTCATCGAATAATTGCCGTGCAAAATCGTCTTCATCAATAGACCTGAAATTTCACACTTCATTATCCATGATAAATTAAGATGACACCAGAGAAGAATATAGATTGTGTTGCTTCCAAAACAAATACCAAGAATCACCTGTATTCTTGGCTTTCTTCAAAGAGTATTTTGCAGTCCTCCCATATTGAAGATACAGTTATCTCCTATGTTAAAGCCAAGTAGGTTAAAAGATTGATATCAGATATATTGGATAATGCACAAGGCATGTTAGATATGTTACAGCAAGGATCTATACCTTTAACGAGTAAAGAAGATCAGAGAAATTATCTGCAAGACGTTGCCGCTTTTTAGCTTCCTTCTCCTCCTTCTCTCTCTGTCTTTCCATAAGCTCATCAAAGACGAGCTGCAACAAATACAACACTCAAAGTAGATCCAAAATATAGTTAATAACTTGGTTGCCTTGATTAGCCTCGTCTCTCACTTTGTATCTTGTATCGCAAGATACATCGATCCACAGTAAACTTGATTGGACACATTGAACAATAATAAGGAGCATCATCAAGCACTAAGTGACGAGTTCATCATAAATTTTGATAATTATGAGCAAAAAATATAACATTAGCATTACATGATGTTATTGTTCACGAGTATAGCATCATTCCATCAGTAGAAATTTACTCTTAAGAACGAGTATATTGATATTCAAATAATGTTTTCTTGTGCATTCTAGTTTGTAAACAATATATAGCTTATAACATCCCTAGAAAACAAAGTTAGAAAAGGCCTTAAAAAATATAAAATAGAAAACATTGTGTTCAAGAAAGTTCCTTCTTTTAAGAAGTTAAAAGTCAGGTTTAAGACGTTCAAATTCATGTTAACCTAGTAAGCTTCACAGTGGATATACACCGCATCGGATGATACATTTGGTAAGGTGCAATATAGAAAGTGTATTATTATAAGATAACCCCCCACCCCCACCCCCACCCCTTTTTCCTTTAGTATCATTTATAGGTTGTATTGTATCTTATTGTAAGATACTGACAACAGACATGTATCATATTGTAAGGTGTTCACTTTTAATTATTAGCATGACCAGAACTGCAGAAGATCAGTTTACAAATTAACCCCTTGTACTTTAAGTCTTTCCACCATCCCTCAATTTGAACAAAGTAGCCTTATTCCTAGCCAATCCAACTATACTATCTGCATATAGATATGGACTTATATTATGCAAAAAGGAATAGTATGCAAAAACCACTGAACCAAACAGATTTACATTCCAAATATACATATGAAATGTGACTGATAGTGTGCAAAAATCACCGAACCATACATATTTACTTACCACATATTTACTTACCAGAAACAAAAGAATCAAAGCATGGAGACTTATTTACCACAAAGAATCTAGTGCATTCAACAAATAGAGTTAAAGAATGTAGTGTCCATAAGAACTTAAGACAGAGATACGGGAGGAAACAAACACACAACAATGCACACAATAAAGAATGAGTGGAGAAGGGGTAGTACAAATAATTTCCATCCCAAGAGCTTACCTTTAGGTTTATCTCTGATATTCCTTTTATAGCTTCATTAATCAAAACAGCATCCTTGAAAGTTTCAAACGTCCATGTTGACATCAAAGCAATCTTGAAATCCAAATCCAACATTAGCCACTCAAGATTAGTTATAATAGAAAATTGATTTGTTTCATTACCTTTTCAATCTTCAAGGCCTCTTTCACTTGTGCCTTGTCATCATGGTACTGCCAGTAAAAGTAAGTGGTCAGGCAATAAAATGGCAGTCGGTCAAAGATGTAACCTTAATAGTACAGTAGAAAAGAAATCAAGGTTCGCAGTATAGGCCCACCACACCAATAATAGTGGTTTCAATTTATTTGTCCCACCAACTCCGCTTCAAGATATTGAGTCAAGGTCTCGTTATGAAGTCAAGAAAATCATAGATAGAATGTCGTACACTAATAAAAGAGCGGATCCAATACACATCAGAATTCTCAGGAAATGCAACAAGTACTTGAGGAATTTGGGGATGTCATGCCCCACGAGTTAGTTGCCCAAGGGTTGGTGTGACTAGGAGGGCAGTCTACCGCAAGATCAAGTCGGATGATAAAGATACGTATCATTTTTGGCCAATCCCGGTCCAATACTTACTGCTAGATGCCAACATTAGGACTCTCTTTCCGAGTCAATTTAACAAAGAGAACTTACAAGAGAAAAAGGAGAAATAAGAGGAAAGGTGTCGACACTCGACACAACGATTCAGTGCACCGAAGATCTACATGCAGTGATCACCATTCCATTGTCGAAGTTGTATATTTATGGATTCACATCCATCAAACTTAATATTTCCCTTCAAAACTAACTTGAAATAACAAATAATACATTGAATTATACCTAAATATATGGAAAAAAATCGTTTTTGATAATAATAACTTTGAACTTTTTACTTTCTGAAACGAATAACTCCGATACTCCGATACGAAACCTTTGAAACTACCAAAACCAACGATTCTGATACTCATGAGAAGGGTCTGATACCAATTCCAATACTAGGTACCTTGGAAAAAATATGGTTCAAGAATATCAAAAGTCAGATAAACATAGACCTTTGGTATGGCTAAATAATAACATCAGGATATTTGATGTAATGTTACCGCATCATATAAATGATACATGCAAAAGATACTGGAATGGTACTATGATATCCACCATAATACCAATGTGAGTCATAAGCATGTCACTTACAAAAAAGTAAATTTACATCTACAGTCCACAAGCCCCGAAGTGAGGATAGTGATTCACGAGATCATTCAAAGCCAATAACATCATAATGTTTTAGTTTCATCTTACGATACCAACCCAGCTGGGTTGAATAGGTTCACTGAGCTACCCTTGAACAAGTTGCTAATTCCTATTTCCTAGGATGAACACTGTGCAAAAGAAACAAGCGATGCACTTCAAGTCACCTTCTTGAACAGATTGACTTCATTTTTATTTTACTGTCATGTTTGACATTGGTAACAAGGTTACAGGATACTTTTCGGCTTTGGTTTCCATGAAATTTTTAGCATTATTCTAGCATTTAAGGTTCGATGCTAGCTTACATATAGTTCATGTGCTATATATTCAGTTTGATGCTAACTCTCGTGTAAACATGACTAACATCATGAATATCTTTAGTTTTTTATATCTACTCAAATCATGACAAGAACACCACAGGATAATTCCATATGGTTTTGTAAAAGACACTGCATAAAAGCTGTCTCTATACTTCCAATGCTTTAGTAGAGCTATGTAATACACATGTTATCTTTTTTACTAAGGATCACATGTTGCCCTTTGAGTTTAACCAACCTATGTATGATCACTAATATACATATGAAGACAATATATATAAGCTGCACTGGTATCAGACAAATGGTCATTTAAATGTTGACAATTTGAATCAACCCAGAAAACTATGACTTCACATTGTAGCTGAAGATTTTAATGTTTACCTGTAGCAAAGTTTACATTTTAACGTTCACTAACCCATACAGGGGGCATTTTCTTATTTACATACAATAACTCAAGTACACAGACACAAATTTACAAGGTCACTTATTTAAACAATATTGGACACATTGATAACCAAAGTAATTTGCTGAACGAGGACACTAGATTTGTCCACTTGTACTTCCAATTGACGGTCTTATCATGATACTTTCTGCCCATATTACCATGTTATAATCTGTTTCAGTTAGGTGGGTTTGGCAACTGGAAACTAATATGGAAACTAGTGGAATCTATAAATATTCCAAAGAAACTGAGTTTCCAACTTTCAAATAGTTTCTAGTTGCCAAACGAGGTCCGATTTCGGGCAATTTAAAAATAAGTTGAGTACTTCTTTTCACATGTTCAACGAGAGCAACCTAGAAAAAGCTCAATTTAGAAACAAAAAATCATATTGTTATAGCCATAAAATTTGAATATTAAAGGTAAGAATGCTTTAAAGAAAATGCATAATTGGAAAGCAGTAAGAACCTAATTATATTTTTATTGAGATTTTGAATGTTTAAGGTGAAAAGGATTGATACTTCTACAACAAAACCTTTATCCCAAAATTTTAGGGTCCATACGGTTTACAAATTTAATTAACCAAACCCTAAGGTCTAGGAAAGTGCCCAGTTAATGGAGAAGTTGTATTGTAGTATCCATATATAAAAATAAGGAAGCTATACATTGTTGTACTTGTACTAAACATCGAAAAACTAAGCTTGTGTCATACATGAAACACAGAGAGAGTAAACTAGAATTCATATAATCAATTGTTTTTCTGTCGAAGAAATCTACTATGAAAGTCATTTACTTAGTAAGGAGATCACTGACTTAGAGAGAAAAAGAGTGATTTACATACGGTTTTTCGACCTAAAGAGCTCTTATGCTAGAGTTCAAAGAGGATAACATGGCGGGCTAAAGAGAAGAAACAAGTCCCCACTAGCTATATTGAAACTATTGAAAGATATGTACGGTGGAGTTATGATATATGAGTGAACCAATGGAGGAGATAGCAGAACATTTCCTATTACGTTGGATTGCATCAGAGATTGGCATTAAGTCCTTACCTTTTTTTAGTAGTTATGGATATAATTACTAGGTATATTCGGATTCGGTAGGAGGTCCATGGTGTATAATGTTCGTTGATGATATTAGGTTGGTCGATAAAAGTGGAGAAGGGTTAAGAGAAATAAGGGAGTACATATTGATGGACAAGAGATACTTAAAGAGTTGAAATGTTGTGCATAGGATTAAACCATAAAGTTTAAAATGGAGGAGTGCTTCTAGAGTACTTTCTGATCATTGGAGGCAATTGAAGTTGAAACGAAAACTCTATAAGACTAACCATGCTTTAAGGATCAGAGTGTTGAACAATTAAGAAACATGTTGAAGCAATTAGCATAGCTTAAATCAGAATGCTAAGATGGATATAGGTGATAATACATTTAAAAGATATGATAAGGAATGAGTGTATTCTTTGAAAAGGTGGAGGTGGCACCAAATGAGAGAATCAGGTTAGGTGGCTTGGATGCACGAGTAAGGAGTGATAAGATAGTAGTTAAGAGAGCCATAGGGACTAGTAGTAGGGCTAAATGAATATGAATTGAAGCCCTTAACAAAGTTGAACGGAAGAATAGGATTTGCGCAGCCAACCCCAAAATTTTGGATAAAGGCTTTGTCGTAGTTGTCGTTGTAACAAGGATTACCAATCACGTACAACAACAATATATAATTTTAACGTGCAATAACAATATATAATTTTAATGTGAACTGTATCCAAAGCTCGTTTTACCATGAAATCTCTCTACATACTAATATGCTAAAACAGTAAAACTTATATTTAACAACCTCAGTTTATCCTATAAGTTAAATTCTAACTTAACACGCTATAATCTGAAATCAAATAGATGACGATTTTACGTAATAATAAAGACTTTAATATAATTAATGACAATTTATAGTTCAGTTTGTATAATTATGTATTTTGTTTCTTAAGAATTGATATTATACTATAGAAAAATTATTTTACTTCTTCTTGAATATGCCAGTTATTCTAAAAAGAAAGATTAAGCTACTAAACTAACTATGCCTATATCACAATCTCCAAATATTATAAGAAACCAACCTGCTTCTCCAGCTCCTCTGTGACATCTTCAAAGAGGTCTTTTGGGGTTGAACCTGACGTATTTGATGATAGTGCCAAGTAGGGTGAAGAATCCTTGACCTGCAAAGCAAAAAATAGGCAGGGTAATAATAGTGTCTACAAGGCAAAACTTTTAATATATTACCTTCATGCAATAGTAATGCCAATGGGTTTTAGCTGTAAGATTGCCAGCAGCAACATCTGCTTCCATCAGCTCACGGAATGCATCACGGTTTTTGCGCTCCGTCCGACTTAATTGATCCTGTTTTTTTTTTTTTTACTAAATGTATCAAGGAGAATGTTCTGAATCTCCAAAGAATATTACGAAAATGAATATCAAACCTTCTGCATCCTTTTCTGCTCCTCTTCTTCCTTCTCTAGATCATGAATATACTCCTGAAAAACATGACAAATAACCGAAGTATCTCCTTAAAATCTATATTATATTAAAATCACCAACGAGTATTTGCCCCCAGACCAAATTCTGAACACTAGATAATATATAATCACACAATTACATTATAGCACCTCAAACTTGATAAACACGGGACATCTTTAGATGTTCCAGCCTTCCAGGCATATGTTAGATTCTAACTGGGAACCCTGGAGGAGGTCAAATAGGAAATCTGTTGAAACAGGAATGAGAACCTCTAATAATTTACTAAATTAGTTACACCTATACCTCCTTCGTGATTGAATCTATCTTACAAAGAAGGGGAAAAAAATTATAGTTCCACATGCCATGATATAGCTCATCCAACCAAACCGCAAACAGTTGCCACTCCAAAATGCTGCAATCATAGACAAGACCTTAAGAAGATATCCATAGCTTACTACTGAAACTAGTTGCTGCAGAACTGAATTTATCCTCCGGCTCCAACCTATCACCATTCTAAATGGATTAAGCTTTCTAATGTTGTGGTAGTAAAACAATATATCAGTGGATAGTCGATTGCCTCCGACTTCGCATCAACTGGGAGGTCAGACAAGTTACTGTTTGCTGCAGGGAATTCTTCAATAAGTTGCACTCTCAGCACCTGACTGTAACTTGGCTGAACTCTCGGTCCCAAATAGCAATATATCTGACTTCCTAATTGATGGAAGTCGACTAGTCATAAAATACATATAATTGTGTGTAGGTAATTGTGGTCAGCACCCGGGGGGAATCGAACCTCTAACCGTTTTTTCGGTCAGTTTTATGTCTTCAAGTGCTGCCACTTGGGCCAGAACTTGTTGATTATATATATATATATATATATATATATATATATATATATATATATAGAGAGAGAGAGAGAGAGAGAGAGAGTCTCTGTTTTCATTTTTTGTAAAGTAAAATAAAAACATACTTGTTTTCTTTCTGTTATTAATGTCAGTATAGGAAAAACTTGAGGTGAAGGGGGGTTGGATAGGATAATAGGAGTGGCGTAATAAGGCTGTCCCCCTAACTTTAAGATGTAAAGGGGATCATTTTGGGGGATTCTCGGGTGGAGAGATGTAACTACCTAACTTCAGGAGGGGGGTATTTTTGTCATTTCATATTAATTGTATATTGCTAATAATATATTTATATATATTGCATATTGCTAATATAGTTAGTGATTAGTGTTAGCCCATTAGTTAGACTAAGTGCTAGTGAGCCTAAGTGAACCCAACTAGACTTGTCATGACCATTGGTTCAACTTATAGTTAGTCATGGTTAGACTCATTAAATTAGGAGATGAGTGGAATATTCATTTTCATTAGAATTAGAGCATTTTCTTAATTAAATACCCTTCATGACAACCCAATGGGGACATTCTTGTCATTGTACATTTCTTGAGAAGGGGGACACATGGCCGGCCACATAAGGGGGGAGAGTTTCTCTCTCCTCTTCATTCTTCATTCCAAAATTTAGCCCCAATTTGAGGTTTTTTCCCCAAATCAACCCATTCCTCCACCAATTCCTCTCAAATCACTCTCAATCCCTTTCATTCTCACAATCAAAAGGAGCCTAGGAGCTTGGATTGCAAGGAGCACTTGGAGATGAGGAGTTTGGCTAGAAGCGTGTGTCCAAATTGTGTCATATTGAGTATTTCATTGGGAATCCATCTACCAATAGGTGTAACCCTCAATTCCCTCTCTATTTCTATTCCAATTGTTGCATTTAACCATTAGGAACCCTTTCATGGCTAAAGACTACCCATTGGAAGAAGAACTAGGTTCATATGAGCTATATTGTGATAATTACATTAATTTTTGTGGCCAAATTGGAAAAATTTCGAATTTGGACCATTAGGTGTTCGTAGGAATGTTTCCTTAATGATTTTAGAGTGAGATTCGTTTTTGCAAGTGTGTGCGTTTCCACAATTGGATATGAGGAGTGCGTATCACGATACGTCGTAATACAGTATCGTAGGAAGGGTATTTTCATGTGGTTTGGGCTATAGCATGCCAAATTCTTCATATTGCATTAAAGTAGCTATTATATATGTTATATATACTATATTTAGTATATTGGATGTGTTCAATGGGTTTTGGGAGAGTATCGTGGTGCTTTGAGATGCGTATCATGCATATCGGAGTCGATACGGGTGCGTATCTCAATTGCACACCAAGTGTTGTCTTTGTATATAGAAACACGTGTTATCAATATAATTAGTGTGTGTGTGTATATATATATATATATATATGCTAGTATATATGTATATATGTATATATATGTGAATGGATGTAATATTGTGAGCATGGAGGGAAGTTCAGGCAAACAGCATGTTGCTGTTATTGTTGTTGCTGTTGTGGTTGTATTGTTGACTGTGGTTGTGGTTGTTGATGTTATATGTGAGGTCAGAGGGGGGGGGGGGACAATGAGCAGTGGTGGCATGTGCTAAGATTGCACAAACAAGTGTGTGTGCAGTCTTGAGGGTGCTCGAGTGGAGAACTGCTAGTTGTGTCGTCGAATGATGGGGCTCGGGTGCTTGCCTGTTGACAGTTGCATTAGAAGTCAGCAGTGACAAGAAGCAAGAACAGCAGCAGGTAAAGGGTTGCAGGCCTTGCTTCTAAGGAATGCAGATATTGCCATAGTGCCTGTATGGCTTGGGCAGGGGTTAATGTGATAGAGCAGTAGCAGTAACATGGAATGGGGGATTAGTGTTCAGGTGTTGGGGGTGCTCAAATCAGGATTAGCAGGACCAGTTGGGAAATGCTACACTAGGCAGTGGCAGCACCAAGGTTGGGAACCATGGTGCACTTGTACACTGCCAGAGTTGTCTGCAGGCCATCAGAATGTGCACTGCATGGATGAGTGTTCAGTGAAGAGCAAGTATGTGTAAGGGATGGAGGGAATGTGCCAGAGTAGTGTGTGGTCTTAGGAGTATCTCAGTGTTGGGGAGTTGAAGTAAGTATTGTGTATCAGTGCTAGGTGAGAGTGTAACTTACTTAGTAGGGTAGTGTAGCCTTGTGTACCAGTGAGGTGTCCAGTTCAGTGAAGTCTGAGTTAGAGTAGAGTGAGGATGTGAAGGGAATAGGTTATATTGGTATTATGTGATATACTGGGTTAAGTATCTTGAGTGAGTGTTAAGTTAAGATATTGGGTTATAATAGAGTATCAAGGTATTGGTTAGGGTATTGATGCATTAGGAAGGTAAGGGGGAAGGGGGGGGGGGGGTGTTTAGACTAAGGTATTGGTAAGGTAAGTGTTAATAAGTATAGGCTAAGGTAATAACTATATACTAAGGTAATATAGATAATAGATATAAGTAGTATATTACAAGTTATAAATATAGATACTTAGTAATATTAGCTAGTATAGCTAATACCTTCAAGGTATGGACCTAAAAACCTAGGTATAGTCCAGTATCACCTAGAATTACCTAGTTTGCCTTGTAATCAACTTAGAAGTTAAATTTGAACCTAAAATCAAGGTATCAACCTAGTTTGACCTAGTTTGACTAGTATGACCTAGTATGGACCTAGAAATGACTTGGAGACCAAGCATCAAGCTATTATAGCATATTATAGTTCCAAAACACTATTTTGACTTGATATTCATATTTAGGTCCTTGAGGCCCTGTTACGGATACTGTTTGACATTCCACCCCGGATTCTAGACGAGTACATTCTCTGATAGTTTCCTATATCTAGTAGCTTCTATTAGGGCTGAGCAGAAAACGGGTCTGGACCGAAAACCGGACCGATCCGACCCGAATAAGGGATTCGGGTCGGGTGTGAAAAATTTCGGGTCGGGTTCGGTTCTGGAAAACCCATTAAACGGTATTCGGTTTCGGTTTCGGGTGGCGGGTTCGGTTTCGGTTTAAAACCGAAAACCGATTAACACGTACAATTACGTAAATACCCCTCTGTAATTTCACTCTCTATATAAAAATCTAACCTAACCCTAACACTCTCTCCTCTCTCAAACTCTCAGAATCCTCTCCTCACGCCGCTCCCTCTCCTCACTCCACTTCCGAGTCTTCTCCTCTCCTCTCCGAGTTCCGACTCGCCGGTCCCTTCGTCGTGACCCAACCCTCGTCCTCCTCCCCTCCTTCCCACTCGGCCACTCTCGAGCCTCATCTCCCAAACCTCCCTCTCCTCTGTCGAAACCCTAATTCAAATCAACCTTAAAAATCATGATCTGAGTTCAGATCTACCGTTTAGGGACTACTTGTAGACCAGATCTACATCTATATTTTAGATCTGTAAGTATTATTTTTTATATTGAGGATTTGATTTATATTGAGGATTTGATTTTAGATCTGTAAGTATTATTTTTTATATTGAGGATTTGATTTATATCGTCTATATTTTTTTAGATCTGTAAGTATTTTAGACTGTTTATGTTCAGATCTATACTTTTGTGTTTAATTTATACTGTCCAATTTAAGATCTATATTTTTCTCATGTCAGATCTACATTTTAGACTGTAAGTAAGTTATTTTCATGTTAGATCTATATATTTTTCATGTTAGATGATTAGATCTATATATTTTTCATGTCAGATCTATATTTTAGACTGTAATTAATTTATTTTCATGTCAGATCTATATTTTTCATGTAAGTTCTACATTCTAGACTGTAAGTAATTTTTTTTCTTGTCATATCTATATATTTTTCATGTCAGATCTATATTTTAGACAGTAAGTAATTTTTTTTTCATGTCAGATCTATATTTTAGACTGTAAGTAATTTATTTTCATGTCAAATCTATATTTTTTCATGTAAGATCTACATTTTAGACTGCAAGTTATTTTTTTTCTGTTTATTACTGCACTTTATATTACTGCATTTTATATGTAAAATGGTATGTCACTGCACTTTATATGTAGCAATTAGCCAATGTTATTTCTAAAATGTATTACAGTTACTTTTTTTTATATTCTTAATAACTTTTGTGTATTACAGTAACACAGTTACTTTTTTTATTCCATTCTCAGTTGCTAACAAGTATGTGAAGAAAATTGCAATGATGATATGGCATTAGTAAATGGACAGATACTTCAATGCGTCATTTTTTTATGCACAATTGCCTATCTGAGCCTTCAAAAACTTCAAACCATACTCTCTTGCTCCATCATGCAGATTTTGGATATGACTATCTGTTTAGGCTTGAAAAAAAATTGAGTGTTTCGATTCTTAATAATCCACTATTCGGTTGTCGGTTTCGGGTTCAGTTACGGGTTGCAAGTTGCAACTTGAATTCCTATGATAATTCAGGTATCTTTTTTTTCCTTTATAGCAATATAGTTTACTTGTTTTATTCAATTAGAACTTGCTAACAAATATGAAGAAAGTGGACAATGATGAGATAGCAAGAAAAAAATGGACATATACTACACTGCATTTATTTATGCACAAAATGTCTATCTGAGCCTTCAAAGACTTCATACCATACTTTTTTTTGCTCCATCATGCAGATAAAACAAAGTGTACATCTTCTAGCTAGCCATTCTTTAGCTATCCCAGAAAATCAACTAAAGAAAGCCAAGTTGGATGTACTTTTAATTCATGCATTCTTGTTTCAAATTCTATTTTCTTTCTACAATTTCTTTGCTTATGTTGTTGTTGACTTGTTGTTCATTGTGATAAGATGCTCTGATGCTGGAGAAGGAGAAGGATTGGTTTGCCCATTCCTGGAGCTAATTCCCTGAAGCTAATTTGCTGCACGACTCTTGATTGGGGATGGCTTTACACATAAAAAATTTCACATTTATTTACTTGCCCAATTTTGTATTTTTACTGCCAAATTTTCCAGTTGTACTCTTGTCAACTTTTGTAATTTTGTAATTCTACTAGTATTCAATTTTGTAATTTTCTATGTACAATTTACTGTCCAACTTTCCAGAAGTTTACTTGTCCAATCTTTGTTAGACATATGAAAGTTTTTGTATATACAGTTTACTGACCAAATTGTATGGCTGAACACATTGTATGGCTGAACACATGAAAGTGTTTATTTTACTGTCTACTATGGTTCTTTTCAAATTTTGAATTTGTATGTACTAAAAATGGCCATTAAAAATATTGGCCCACTAAATAACTGACCAATTAAAAATTTGGCCCAGTAAAAAAATGGTCCCATTAACAAATACCGGCCCAACCGATATAAACCGAATAAACTGAAAAACCGAAAAAAATAATTCGGTTCGGTTTATTTCGGTTATGTATATTTTCGGTTCGGTTTCGGTTGGATTAATTTTTAATTCGGTTTTACTAAATTCGGTTCGGTTATAACCGAAATAACCAAATACTCACCCCTAGCTTCTATGTTACATGTACTTAGTGCAGTTATACTTGATTCCTGACACGATGGTACACGGATTGGTATATTATGGATCCCCGTCATGAGATATTTTTCGTGCTACTCCTGTGCATGATACCCCTGTGCAAGTTATCCTTGTACATGATACCCATGTGCAAGTTATCCTTGTACATGTTATCCCTGTGCAAGTTATTCATGTGCATGATATTCCTGTGCTGGTATTTCGACTTGCCTTGTGATTGTGACGTGTCATGATTTGGATCCACTATGCTAGTCGGGGGCGGGAGAGTGTTAGTTAGATATGTGATCATATCCTTCCCTGTACAAGTATTCCTATACAAGTATCATGTTAGTGTTAATCATACACTTCACGTATGATTAACTAGGCCATCATCCTTGTTCATGTTCCCAAGCTGATCACATGTCGAATCTAGTACTCAACACACTTAGTTATTACAGTTATTCATGTTTCCTGTACATGATAGATGCTCCATTATTCATGTCTATTTACACTATGTATCTTATTTCCTATTTCATGTTTCTTGCTATTACTCTCCATCATGTATTTCTTTACTATTTACTATTTTATAGTCTTTATCATTTATTTGGAACTGCTGTTAGAGGTGTCCTTCGCTCCAATCCTGAGTGAATAATATTTTTCAGTGATTGTTGTGCTCTACATTCCAGGATTTCATAGTGAGCT
Source organism: Iris macrosiphon (assembly GCA_036927795.1). NCBI lineage: Eukaryota > Viridiplantae > Streptophyta > Magnoliopsida > Asparagales > Iridaceae > Iris > Iris macrosiphon. Next base: position 156,454,152 of record JAYESA010000008.1, read on the forward strand.
AAAAGACATGACTGCTCTCACACTGTGGATCTTGAGGTGACAATTGTAGAGATCTAGGCTGGTGCTTCTTATTCCATATCATGTCTAGTTTTATTCCTTTAGAATGTTATTTGGTTTATCCTTCTTATTCATTCCACCTTTAGATTATTGTGATTGAGTACATGATAAAACTAGTTGTATTAGTTTGATTGATAGCTAGATATTGATGATCTAGACAGCGTTCTACCGTCGATACTGCGGCGTAGGCTGGACGTATCCACGTACCCGTGCCCCGATCATGCGGGTGCGGGTCGTGACAAAGAAAACATAGCTATCAAATGAACGTCCAGGCTAGGCTCAACACGATGATGGGAGCCTTAAACCAAGACAATGCACAAACTAGTACCTAGGCTCAAGACGATGATAGGAGCCTTAAACCAAGGGAATGCACAAGCCGGTACCTAGGCTCAAGACGATAATGGGAGCCTTAAACCGGGGCAATGCACAAGCCAGCACCTGGCCATAGCAGAGGGATGCCTAGGCCCTATCCCTAGGAAGCACGGACACTCCAACAATGTGGGTTCTGTCGTGTCAGACATGTATCTGACACAAACCGGACACTCCAAAATACACTATGTCATCAAAATAGGTGTTGTGTCCATGTCTCGGTGTCCTTACCGCGTCGTGTCATATTCATGTCTGTGTATCATAGTCCTAGCCCCAATCTGATATTTCTTTTACAGATTTTCTTTATTTTTTCCCCAACCCTGAGCAAGAATCTTTTTAACCCTAAAAAGACTACTGAAGCCACATCACCAGGGAGTCTATCCGCTACACCAGGTATTATTTGCCTTCTTCCTCTTACTTGTGTTCTGTTTTTACTGTTTCTTCTCCTTTTCTGTGACTTCTTCATCTAATTTTTTCTTCCAATCCTTTTGTTGTTTCTTCCTTTTTGTGCTTATTCTTCTGTCTTCTCCTCCTCTGTGCTTTCTTGTTCTCCTTCTATGCTTCCTTCTGCAGTTTTTTCTTCTTGTTCTTGCTGTGTTTCTTCCATTCCCATAATAGTGGTTAACATTATATTTATTTAATAATATTTTAGGAAGTATGTGTAATTTATTATTCTTTGTAGTTTTGAACATAAGGAGCCTCTCACTGCCTTAAGTCGATCTGGCATGAGGGTAACAAATGATTTGGGTAAGGTGGCCATTTGGGTTGCAAAAGTTTTGAGAAAGGGACTATCATCAGCCAGGTAATACGGGAAAAGGGAGAAGAAAGTGTAAAGTATTTACACCTCCATAGATTTTACACCCAATTGCATCACACAACTGTGGAGTAGAGAAACTCTCAAGCCAATTGACAGACACAAAACAATAGTGTGTGTGTGTGTATATATATATATAACCTACCAAAGCGATCAAATACCACAATTCACAATCCTCACTAGTCACTATTGAAAGTGATGTATATATCTTACAACATCCATGAATAAAGATGTAATTTGAAAAGTTCTAGTTCATGCATCAAGTAGTTACGAAATGAATGGTTTTAAGGAGAAGAGACCACTTGATGCATGGATCAAAAAATGTTTATCCATACAATTTTCAATGTATATTGTTAGGGCATTCAAATCACTTTGAAATCTATAGATCTTGAATCTGGGGACAAGCATTTTGTTGGTGATTGTAACCAAACCTGGGAGTATCAAAGTCACTAAATCACTCCATATATTTTGTGAAGCAACAAGATCGTAAATTGTGGGCGCGTAATTGACACCTTACTGTTATAATAAAGATCCCAGCTTATGAAGGCCGGGTACTCCTCCATTTGGAAAGTTTAGCTCGTACCAGATACCGGTACTCTTTGGGCACTCATGGGTACATACCGGATAAATAGCCATATATTTATTTATTTTTATTTTCAATTTAAATTTTGGGTACTTGCATCTCCTTGGGTATTAGATATGAACTTGTCTTATATATATATATATATATATATATATAAAATTTAAGTACCCATGTTGTACCCTGCATCTTGCATTTTTAGAAATTGCCGTACCACCGTACAGAGTAAGTATTGTACTTGTGCTTCATAGATCCCAACTAACCATTCAAATGAAGTTTTTGATGAAAACTGTAAACTGATAATAAAAAAATTGACTAGTTAATCTAACATTGCAATAAAGCTAATTAAAACTTATTTAACAAAACTAGCCCGAACACTATGTTAAGACTCATGTGACTTATGTTCAAAAAATCTTTCTCAAAAAGGAGTTTATTGATAAAGAAAAAGGGCAAAAAAACACAAATATTGGTTAAGAACTTTCAAAAAGGAATTTATTGTTTCTCAGATTAGTATTGTCACTTCATGTTACCTTAATCTAGATTGTTGGGTAAGCTAAAATGTAGAATAGCTTATAAGATCATGGACACAAACATTGATTATTTAGGTAAAAAAAAAATTCAGAAAAAGATGATAGTAAGAAGAATAATAACCCTTGTGTATTTTGATCTTGTATAATCCCCACACAACTTCAATATAGTCACAAATAATCAAATTGATATGGAAGAATAACTCTATGCCAACACTTATTCACATAATAACTTGTAGTTACTGAGGATCTTCTTCAACCAATTTTGCTTCCATTATTACTATAATGGAAGGGATTAGAGGTGGTGGTGTTGCCATTTAATATTTGTTCAGATTTTGGGTATACTGAAAATTTGTTCGCTGAAGTTGTTAATTTATACTATAAATTATTCAAGTACAATTACATTATATTATGCTTATAAAATAGGATAGGATCTTCTTCGCCAAATGCATTTGGTGCACGTGCAAGTTTACTGGTATAACAAGATTGTGAAAGATCACCTGAAAAATCTCTAAACGATTAATGAGATCGAGACGAGAACATCTTTCATCGTCCTCCAGACGATCCTGCACTTTTCTCCATTGGCTGTTTACCTGCAGATAATAAAACAATAAATACCTTTGTAAATGAGACTTAACACCATTCTAGCTTGATAAGGGAAAATAATATTTGCTTAAAGAATGGACCTTGATAAAGTCGCATGATTCAAGAAAAGCTTTATATTCAATTATATTTCGCTTATGCTCCTCAACCGCCTTTGCCCTTTCCTTCACAAAGATAAAAAGTCACCAAAGTAGTCAATGACAGTTCATAATAAAACTTTTCGAAAATTAGTAATAACCAGATAACAATAATGTTATAACAAGAAAAGAACGCATGATCATGACCAGCTGCTTCTGTAGCAGCCTTTGGCACGAAATATTAAGGACACATTCAAGATGGTGTTAAGGATCAAAAAGATATGGAGAAAGATAGCAAATTATAATATCTACATGATGCAAAGATGGTTCATTCATCATAATGTCTGGTCCAATTTGTACAGTTACATCCGTAGTTTCTTCTGAAAAACGAATATGCTATGTTTAGTTAGGTCTCATAACAGGAATAAGTCACCCCTTCAAGGTGGATAGAAGTTAAAGGTAACATAATCAGGAGAATGATAGTATAATATTGAGCAATAGCAAGTAGCTCCATGATCTAAAGATCAGAAACTAAAACATCGTAAAGTAAAGAGGTACATTGATTACTTGGACAATACGAAATACAGGAGCTTGTAAAACGCCTATGCTATATAATAATACAAATTTCACAAGTATGCTAATATGGAGGTGTATACAAAAGAACTCCTGATTAAATAATGCACAGAATTTATTTGTTCGGGTAGAAAAATCCTAAATTACTTGGTTTTAGACTTTTAGTAGACATGGCTCTATCTTGGAAAATAAAATAGTGAAAACAAATAACTGGAGAAAAGCTACATAAAAAAATTCAACTTAATAACATGAAACAAGCTTGTCCTCTCACATGAAATTTATCCAAATCTGAAAAATCCTCCAACAACAACAAAAAAATCCCAAATTTATGGAGTGAAAAATCCTCCAATCACTAAAAATTTATCAAGCATGAAAGTTAAAGGACACCAAGTTACAGGACACTAAACAAAGAATACACCGAAGTCGAGCTACAATTATTTAATTATCCAAGGTATTTAGATCAAAAGAGGTTCAGCAATGACTTTTCAAGATTTAGAGGTAGAAGGAAAACAAATTAGTTAATTCAACACATGAGATCATGTTGCAGATTATAGTCTGTTGTAGCATGTTGCAGAGTATAGTGTTTCTGTTATACCATGTAATCATAGAATACCAAGAACTGATGTCAAAAAGTTCGTAAGCATAAGACTAGCCATGCTTGATGGATCTGTATTATTGATTGTCCTCTACTACTCGGAATGATTGGTAGGAAAGGCAAGAACACAAAAATGACAGAAGATGCCAAGGAGTAGCTTGTGCATCTTACTTGCTTCAAAGGATTCTACTTCTTGTGTTTAGCTATATGCCATCATCACCTATAACTTGCACACTACATTTTGTGTGCATATTTCTAAGCAGAGGGTACTTATTCCTCAAGACTTTAGTGGTATCCGTCCATAAATGCAATGGAAGAAATCATTTGGAGCTTGACTTTGTACTTCTTTCATCATAGAGAGATTGATTTATCAGAAATGTGTATGTTATAGGACTCCCTGTGTTAATATCATACCTTCCGAGATAAAGTCAACTCCCCAGGCTGCTCAGTGCTCAGAGATAACTACCATTCCCGACAAGCAATCCTACCATCTTGCCCCTTCTTGTAAACTGTAAATCTAGGAGACTTTTTTAGGGTTACTCCTTGATTGATTGACCTTAACCTGAATGATCAATTTGCTATGGTTTCCTGACCATCACCAAACCTACTAGGTTTACGGCGGAACCCATCTCTTCTCCATAAATCCTGGGTTAAATCACAGACTTAGAAAAATGATGTCAGTTTGACATTTGACCATAACACTTTTGTGAGGCATCTCAATTTGGAAATGTGAAACATAACCCACAATTTTGTTGGGAACAGGACTAGATGATGGAGATGATCATGATGATGGATTATCACTAAGAAGTTTCCAATATTCCATTGTCATCATTATCCAAGTATTCTTTCCTCATAATGGGTAATAAGCATAAAGAGGGGCCTTCACAAAGTTTTGCGACTGGCTGTCAAAGCTATAAGCAAAAGAGGTGCTTTGCCATAAAACCTACGACGGCTAGAAGGTAGGTAGACCTACCTTTCTGGTCATGCAGGTTAAGCTCATGCAACCAAGGAGCACCATTCATTCCCCTAGAATAATAAAAGAGTCTAGAAAACTTACTCGCATAAAGAGGTTTAATTGGTAATGGTCAAAGAAAAAATATATTACTTGTTCACAATAAAAAAAATTACTTGTTCACGATAAAAGAAGTAGTGCGTTGCTCTAATATAGATAGGAATAAAAATGAGGTCAAGGTGAGTACAGTGAGTACAGTGAGTACTGAAGAGAATATTATTACCATATTACAGGGCTTTGAAGCTAATACCCACAAGCAATCCATCAAAATCAGATAGAAGATTACACAACTAAAACTTGAAGACAAACACATGAAAAGGCATATTCTTTTGGATGGTTGAAGACTTTGTCATGTAAAGGCAGTTGAAAAACTATATAATATGAAAGGTAAAGATGTAAAATTGATAAACCATGAAAGGCAACAAATAGAGAAAGCTGAGCCTGTATCCCAAATATTTAGGGTCATCATGAGAAGCAACTGCATATAAGAAAAGAGAAAAAAAAAACACTAGGAAGAATTTGGGTGATAATTGAAGTGATGGTTCCCAGTATCAGGACAACTGTACACCAGGGAGGTAAGCCTAACCTTCCCTGGAAAGTCCCAAAATTGATAACCCCCACCCCCAAGTTCCTGACAATTATGGGAATTTATCAGTCAGCCAACCACTGAACCACAATCAAGTTCTTCTAGCTACATTAACATTAGCAATTGAGTAGTTAACCTCACCCATCAAACCTAATTTTCATCTAATATGTTTACTGTACAGCACACACAAAATCCATCTTAAAGTCAAATCTGAAAGGTAAGCTCTTGGCCCCTTGGAACTTAGCAATATAGCTTCCACAGAATTACAAGATAATTGTTAGATTCAGATTTAGTGCTTCTACGTATTCATCTTTTAGTCCTATTAAAGCCCCTGGCACTACATTGAAACTCCAGAGCTAATGCGAGGGTTAAATGTTTATCTTATTCCAATACACCTCCACAGTTTGAATGCCCGCTTTGAGCTCACAGCTAAATTCATGCAGCATTACAAAAAAAAAATTATAAAATCCACTTTAATTAAGGACGAGAAAGGTTGAACCTGGGTTGCTCGAATACCATGTTAAAATCCTGCCATATTTCTGGTGCAAGATTGAGGGTTAAATATTTATATTACTCCAAGAAGACCCACATCTGATAATGTATTAAGAGGAAACTACTCATCCTATATATGGTTCCAAACCTCCTAAATAAAGTACACTTCTCTTTCTCTCAATACATGGGTATCAGAGCTAAGTTAATCCTAAATTTGGTTCTCTCCTCCCACTTAATTTTCTCTTTTCTGTCTCTACAATAATCTTCATCAGAAAATTCATAAAATTATCCACATCCACAAGATTAGACCAAAGAAATCCACAAAATATCTGTAAATCAAATACATACAAGATAGTTACTAGGCCTTCCAACTGTTAGATCACACAGTTCAAGCAAGCAAAACATAAGAAACGAAATTACCATTTTGCTTCACAACATAACAAGGTACATCATCTTACTCATTTATAATCACTTCAAAAAAATCATGAATGCAAAAGCATAAGGTCAGAACCTTTTTCTGCAACTCCACTAGATAATTCTCAAATAGATCCTCACGATCGTGTGGGCGCTCAACAGCATCAAAGCGTTCATCATCTTCAAACATGGTCACATCTTTGCTGAACAGTAACAGGTATTTTAAGTACTCAACATCTAAAAACAGAGGCAAGTCAACAAAGACGATATGAAATCTGATTTTATTAAACTGTCAACTATAGGCCTGCGACAAGATTATTGTGCTGGTTATTGTGCTGACACATCAAGCACAGTAACAGAACAGACCTCCACCGAGAAGATGATGTGAGTTCTTCGCATTCCTACATTAATGAAATATAAGAAGACTTTAGAAATGAGTAAGTTTCAAAATACTAATAGAGACCCTTGAACTAGATTGTAGCTCACTTCCAACATTCTAGTGAAGTCTTCCCGAGCTTTTTTCTGTTTGATGCGCCTCTCCTCAGCTTCTTGTTTTTTCCTTTGGCCCAAGTACTGAGAGTATAAAATGAAAAACAATTAACATAATGAAGATTATTAGCAAACACAAAAAAGTATGGAAACTATTGAGGATACTTCTCCAGATAGAAGACCATTTCAAAGAAATGCATACCTCATTAAATGCTTGCTTCCTCTCTCCAAGTGTCCTTAGAGCCCCATATCTCTTGTCATTTATGATCATTCTCATAGCCTAATAACCTTTGACGTCATATTCCAACATAAAAGATCAAATGCAGTTAAAAAGGAAAATAAAAAATAAAAAACCTGCTCCCACGTCCAGTCAGATTCAACATTTACAGATTCAAGCAGCGATTTGAAGAAATTTTTAGCTTCCTGAAAGGATATTAATAATAAATTCCAACCTTCCTTTCTAGTGAAGAGGAATCAAAAACATTAAACCAAATAAGATACCAGCTTGCTAGAAAAAATGATAGGTTCCTCATCATCCGGTTTTTCTTCCAATGGAGTAACATTAATTTTCCCAGTTATTGGCATCCCCCTTTTTGCTTCCTGTGACAAAAATCACATCCAAATATTATAATAATAACAACAATAAAGCCTTTATCCCAAACATGAGCTGACAAGTAAATTGGTTACGTTGGAAAGACGGGAACTTCCTGATCCACTGCCCACATACATTTAGTGCATGGTGTACCATATTATAGTCTCCCTTGAATTGAAAAGCTACATAAGTAACATTCCTTGATGAAAGAAGAATGTCAATAAAAAAAATGGTTTTAACATATTGGGTACAGATATGTAGGACATTCTGATTCAATGTTGCATGGATTTGGCCATTGGTTGTTCCTTCCTGTGTCTGGTACGAATCAGGAACAGATTCAGGTAGAACACAGCTGGATACAAGTCTGGCCCAAAACAGTGTTGACTTTGGGCAGGATTTGTCGTCTATGGCCGGATTTGTCACTGTTCAGATCATTTGTTATGTGTCCTCCCTAACAGGATCAAGGAGAGAAGAGATTAAAGGAAAGAAAAAATAAGCTACAAAGAGGGAGAGGGGAGGGGAAGAAGGAAAGAGACCGGAGCTTACTCGGACATCAATGCAGATCAAGAACTCGAAGCCACGGCAAACACAACACCGATCAGAAAATGAAGATGTCGACCCAGATCCTCGACATTGCACTCCACCTCTGGCACGAGTAAGCTCTACAGATCTCTGAGAGTTTACAAACTCAGCGCTGGATTTGGTGGAGAAGAGAGAAAGAAAGTAGCAGAGTTGCAACAAAAGTGTATTTCTTTTTAGGTTTAAGGGAATGGAAGCTTTCTCTTATACCATTTTGGTTCCGCCCTTTATGGTTTTGTAAGGATTCTGTCATCGGGGTTCGATGGAATAGAGGAAAAAAGAGGGAATGGTTATTCTAAAAGCCCATGTGTCTTAATCTCAACCTTTTGCAGATGATGAAATAGATGAAGAAAAGGAGATAATATATATATATATATATATGAAGCGATAAGTAATGTGCAAATATATATATATATATATATATATATATATATATATGATAAGATAAGTCAACATCTACTACCAACTTAAGCTCGAGAATTGTATTACATATATCACTCCAAACTATGTTGGGGTCTGGCTCACTGCATGTTGATTCTCGATTTTGCTTCTGATGCAACTCATCGATCCACTCCTCAGACCGATCTCCATCGCAAGCTCTATGGACTTACAATCAGTACCACGATCCTCTTGCTCGAGTAAATTGCTCATCCAAATCCGGTTCTCAATTATCCGCTACCTAAATATTCGGTACATTTTTCTTTCATATTTAAGCTCATATCGTACCTAGGGAATTCAAACCACCGACCTAGCTTACTGAGTCTAATTCTTCAAGCCGTTGCCACTTGGACCAATAATTGTTGACAATGTGAGTGTGAGTGTGAGTGTGAGCGTGTGTATATATATAAGGCTAATTTTCACTCATTGAACTTTGCACTAGGTTTAATTTAATACCATGGCAAGTTTTATACTTTTATCACAACGATACTTTGAACTTTTTGAGTAATTTCATTTTACTACCCTTCGTTTGTCCATCGTCATAGACTCATATCTAATCGATTTAAGACAATCTAACCCTTAAGGAAAAAAAAGATACATCTCCAAACCTAACCAACATCTTCATCTTCTTTCTTCTTTATTATCCCTAAACCCTAACACACCACAATTTTCCTCCCCCCTAAACCTTGACCAAGATCATCCTCTTCTTCCTCCTGACTAAACCTTAACCCATTACATTCATCTTCTTCCTCGTCCTTAAATCCTTGCATACATCCATCTTCTTCCTCGTCCTTAAATCCTTGCATACTACCATTATTTTCTTCTTCCCCTCCCCTCCCCTCCCTCCGTATTGGCACAGTCGCTACTAGTCTCCCTCCCCATGGTAGGCTCTCCACTTTGGGAGTAGGATGAGTGATGGGTGAAGGAAGAAAAGTAATAGGATATATCGAACATTTTGCCTCTTTTTGTTGACTTCATAAAGTTCATGGAATTAAAATGAAGAGAAAAAAGGGTCGAGGTATATTGTGAATGAAAAAATGTCATGCAATTAAATTGAACATAGGGAAAATTAAAGATATTAAAGTGAAAAGTATATATATATATATATATATATATATATATATATATCAAGGTTCAAAGTATCGGTATCGGAATCGGTATCGGACCATTCCTATGAGTATCGGGATCGGCGGTATCGGTAGTATCGGCGATTTCGGATCGGAGTATCGGATTTTTTGGTATCGGAAAGCAAACAACTATTAGTAAATTATTAACATTTTCGAGAATATATTTTATACATTTATGCATAATTTAAAGTGTTTCCAGTATTATTTCTTAGTATTTTTGATATTGAATGAAATAGTAGTCATCATTGTCGATTGATTTATATGCGATAGATAAATTTCTCTTTTATATGATTTTACAACCTTACTATGCTTTTACACCCTTGCTAATTGGTTTTTTAATTCAATATTTTTTGCCGAATTGACCGAAAAAGAGACCTCTAATGTCGGTATCGGTCAGTATCGGATATCGGTCGGTATCGGATCGGGACATGCCAAACGGTATCGGTATCGGCCGTATCGGATCGGTATCGGCCGATACTTTAAACTATGATATATATATATGTATATATATAAGGGGATATTAGACAATGGCTCATACTGTAGAACGAGTCATTACTATGTTAGACCAATATAAGAAGTTTAAAAAATGAAAAACATATTGGATCATGTTTAAACTTCTCTCCTATTGGTCCAACATGACATGGCTCATTTTACAATATGGGACATTAGCTCATGTTTTGTATTCCCATATATATATATATATATATATATATATATATATATATTAAAAGACTCTTTCCGTGTAGTTTGGATGGTGCTCCCGGGTTGAACAAGCTTATACGACATAACCAAGATGTAAGTTCATTTGCGTGCCGACCGGCCTTGTAAATTTTATGGCAACGCTCTCTTTTCTAAAAGTTACTTTAGAAAAGAAGAAAATATTTTAATAGAAGCTCACTTTGTTTAGAAGACATCCCTTATGTATCCATTGTAATCTATTCCACTTGTAAGAAAACTGAAACATAATTCTAATGAACAAAGTTTCATTTCCACTTATCTCCCAAACTGATATCAAAGCCAGCCTTCTTACTCTTTCCTTGCAAATTTTTTTTTCATGTCTTGCTAAATTGACCTTTGTGTATTTCCTATATGAGATGTTTTTATCATGGTTATTTTCATATTAAGTTGGTTTAAACTCATATATCCGTCTTTCTGAAGATAAAACATATACACTATATGGTCCTAATCAGGTAGGAGTGCTCGTAAGAATACATGTGAATATAGGTCTTGGGTACCCTACTCCAGAACCAAAAGAAAAGTAGCCTTTAGGAGAAAGAACTAGTCTCTTATTAAAGAACAATTAACTTACCCTTCTCATATATGAAATGGAAAAACCTTTTGAACATTGCAGACAAAGCCTTAGCTTTACAAGAAATATGTATCGACAAGAACTATCATCTTCCGCCTCTAGAAAGATGAGTGCCAATTCGGTTCTCTTATTCATCGGTCCAATGCACTAGGCTCCTCTCTCTCTCTCTCTCTCTCTCTCTCTCTCTCTCTCTCTATATATATATATATATATATATATATATATATATATATATTAAAAGACTCTTTTCTAGTCTAAGAGAACTTTGGACATTGCACCTCGGTTGGACAAGCTTAATCCGCATAACCAAGATGTACATTCATCTATCAACCAACTGGCCTTGTAAGTTTTATGGCAACACCATCTCTTGTTCAAAGCTACCTTGGCTACGAACTCGGCACAGAATCAAAGGGTTGATGTCACGCCCCGATCTCCCGCAGGAATCGGCCGTCCCCGCTAGGCGCGAATCACCGCGCCAGCGCTCCCGTAGGACAATCGTTCCTATCTGGACGTAATGCCGCACGAGCACAAGCTGCACCAGTGCAAGGCCATGATCCGAACATGCGATAAAATGACTAAGCCACAGAGTCGCACAGATAGTCCAAATGCAGCGGAATAAGAAACGAACAGGCGATTGGTAACAAGTTCACAGAGTCGTCAATAGCGGAAGCATTGAATAACACAAGTATGGAAGTAAAACAAGCACTTTATTGATATTGAACAAGTATTACAAGCGACGCTAGGCCGAGATTACAAGTCGCTCAAGTCCCTCTCTCTCGAAACGATAAAAGCGTGCCAAATGGCTACATTTGTGGAATGATATATAGGCGATATTCCAACATTATGTCTTGTATATGCGCTTCAGCTCCGGACGCAACGCTCCAAGGCTCCAGAGCGAACTCTATGTCTTAGCTCGCACGAAGGAGGTTTCCGTACCGAACGAGATTCTTCCGCACCCTGCAAACAATCTGGTGGGTTATCAGTACATGAATGCACTGGTGGGGAGGTTTCTCGCCAGCTCGACAAATCCAAACACGTTATATAGGTTTCGTGCACCATCTATTAAGTTATCTTTCTAGTCTTACCTTAGGATCAGTTTCATGGCTAATAAAAAGCCTAACTCATGTGACAGTGCATCGTGCGATATAAGAGTAACACGGTGAGACTTACCAACTTACCATTTGTCCTTCTTTGTCCAAGGCAACCAAGTCAAGCACGAGTATATACATAATGAAATCCAAAAAAAATGCATAAGCAAACACAAATATCACGGACGAAGTTCTGACTCAGGTGCACGAGTTACACGAATACTCAGGTGTGTTGCAGAAGATGTTCAAGTGTTCAAGTATGTACAGATGTCTTTTACTCATTATTCATTCAGGTGTTTCAGATTACCAGGTACGATGCAATGACTCGCACGCGAATTGCCGCTAAGCGGGGATGACTTAGTCTATATGAACAGGAGGTCATTGGCTTAGCCATAAATGACCGATTTATAGTCTCGTGACGGAATGGGGTACAAAAAGCTTGATACAAGACGAGCAATTCAAGGCGAACAGGCGATACGGAAGAGCCATTGCACGTCATCCTGCCGATTCATGCGACTATCAGAAGGGTAGACGGCTAGTCCAAGATAGTATGCCCTACCAAGGCCCGAATACCGTGTATTGCCCTGCCCAAAAACGAGGTCGCATACCAGAACCGAAATTGGCAATGCAATAAACAAGACATTCCTCCTAGGCCGGTACGATCCCGGTGCCCCGGTGATCGTCCGAGGAATCAGATACCTCGTGCACGAGTTGTCCGTGACCATGCAAGTCTCTACTGTTAGGTCTCTTGTTAGGTACATATTCGGGTCGGATTCAAGTTCAAGTTCAAAATTGTTCATAAATATATCGACTCCCCGAGCCGTTAGATTCAGTGCAGGACGAGTGTTGTTTAACTTGTCATGATGCAGTCCCTAGTTCGGAACTGCCTCGACGACCTAATGGTCCCGAACACTTTCAGGTTCATTCTTGCGCGGAACGACTATTTGATAGTCTTCCGGGGAACTTAATTGAATGCAAGGCGAGGATAGTGTTACACGGTCGTGGCATGAATTTACAGGACGAGCATAGCGGATATATAAAATAGACAAGCATTGAAACACTATGAATATAACTTAAGAAAACATTCGGCATAGTGTTACTTGAAAACATAAGCGAGTACGCTAGCACGAGTCTAAGGGCTAGTGCGAGGAGTAAAACCGTACAGGGACATTATCGGACGACATAATCCATAAGGTAAGCAGTGTAAACAAGTAAAGCAGTGCACTACGAAGCATATACAATGATCTAGTCGAGGCATAGCGGGGTCTACTTTACGAAGCTAAGGTAGCATGCGAGGGTCCGATTATAAGACAAGTTTTATTTCCATGTTCTAACACAAGCAATACAAGATGGGATTATTCTCTTAGCTAGGTGCGTTGTATTCTTTATTAGCATGCAAGGGTGATTCACCTAGCGACTAGCATGTATCGTCCACATTTTAAGTGTGCAGGCTAAGCAAAGACAGGTTCATCGTAGCCATCCACCTTAGCGATGATTCGCCTCGGTCGAGCGATACTCCGAGCGAGCCTTTGAAAGTCTATGTCTGAATTCCTGAAGGGCCAAGTCTGGAATACTTTACCTCAAACGAGTCTTCTCGCTGAGCAAGGCGGGTCGGGTCGTTGCGCTTGTGTCGTTTGAATCGGCTGTCCGCTTGAACGGAACGGGTCGTTATAGTTGATGCATGTTTGACATGAAATTGTTATCAATTCTCTTTTGGAGCTTTCTCATGCTCCACACCCTATATATATATATATATATATATATATATAACGTCACGTCTCGGTTCAACACTTCGCAACCAATCCAACCAACTAATATATATATATATATATATATATATATATATATATATATATATATAATATCACGTCTCGGTTCAACACTTCGCAACCAATCCAACCAACTAAGAATTGTTTGGATTAGTTGAGATGCAACACTTGGTTTCGATTGGAGATTATCGATTAGTTTTTGGCTATGTTCCTTGATTCAGAATAGATTGAGGTATAGTGCTTGGGTAGGCCTGCCTTAGTTCTTAGTTGGTTCCTTGGTGCTGTAAGTGTTAGCATGTCTAGTGAGTTGAGAAATGTGGTTTTGTGCGAAAATGTGGTTTTGTGCGAGGCATGTTGTTGATGGAGATAGAGGATTGTTGGGTAAGTTTTGGAATGGTTGGTTTGAGTTTGGTAGTATAAGTTGCTCATTAGATTTGGCTAAGACGTGAGTGGGCTTGTATTGATTGAGAAATGATAGAAAGTTGTATTTGATCGATCTTTAAAGTTATGCAAGACATATTCAAATTGGATATAAAGGAAGAAGCTTCGTGGGTTCATGAGTTGTTTGAGTATTTTGATGCAGTTATGGATGTGAAGAGAAGGCATGCGCATAAAGAGAGAGTGGATGCAGATGTGCTTGTTGTGTGTAAAAGGATTTGTTCAGTGTTGATCAGAATAAAAGGTGCTTCGTGATTGCCTTGGTATTAATCATGCATGTTTGGATGGTCTTTCTGCCATGGAGTCGACGTGGAAGATTGAATTGAAATTTAGTAGAAGTTGCTTAATTGGTCAAGTGATGCAGTTGAAGAAGTATGTTCTTGTAAGTTTCAAGTACGAAACTTTTTCTGAGTGGTGTATTATGTAATGTCCAACTCCACTTAGTGCATTAAGATGGTTTGTTGCCTCGAACGACCGTTTGGACTTGAGTTCATGCAGAGGATTTATTCAAAGATCTGCTCGGTCGAGGCAGATAGACGTTTCTTCAAAATAGGTGATTTGTATCCATCTCTTCTTTACCTTCACACTTAATAAATGATGTAGCTAGTCTTTGATTCTGTATGCCATGAGATAGTAATGTTAAGTAAAATGAACCAAGATAGATTAATGAGAGTAATGCTATTCTTATTAACCTATTGTATAGAATGTGGATAACTGTATTGTGTGTAGTGATGTAGAATGATGTATCCGTTGTCATAGAATGTGGGTATTATACTTTTGTTATGAACAAGTAGAGTAATGTATTGTTGTACAGTAAGTAGAATGTGGAATAATTGTATTGTGTATAGAGATGTAGAATGATGTATCTGTTGTCATAGAATGTGGGTATTATACTTTTGTTATTTACAGTTGAGAGTATTGTACTGTTGTACAGTAGGTAGAATGTGGCACGGTGCCACGGAATGGTCGGATTGTGGCTTGGTGTCCCGGGATATTTAGTATGGAGCATGGTGCCCACGTAACTATTAGGAGAGGGTGCGGTACCCGGGATGTTTAGGACCTATAGGTCGCCAATCGAATCATTGAATGTGTATGTAGATAGTGCAAGAACAATCGTTTGTGTGAGTAGAGATGTCCATTGCTTTGTTTATGTTTCGGTATCATGCATGTGTTTATAGTTTAACTGTCCATGTATTTGTATGATCATGGACAATTTGTGCACAAAATTTTGTTCCTCGAACGATTGTCGGGGTACTGGGATCGTGTCGGCCTAGGGGGAACGGTGCTTACCTATTAGCATGGGGTATTGCAGGACCTTCAGTAGGGATTGCGACCCTGACTGGAAGGATGCATCGCAATACGGATATTTCGGGATCTTCGGTGGGGCTCACAACCTACACGCGAAGTGATTGTCGTCTTACTAAGAAAATAGTCCAATATGACTTGTGGTGCCAGTAACCTTCATATAGTTAGACTGCATGCTAATGTCAATCTGCTTGCAGGCCTATCGAATAATTGCAGGGACTAGTGCACGACACTTATATTTTATGAAGGCTACCAATTGTCGTCTGCAGGGACACCCTTGTAACACAATTATTTATACTATGAATGATATCATTGTATTGACAGTGAAGGATGGTACGTATTGGGTAAGATCAACTTTGTTGGACACATATGCTCATGAATATTTAGCTGATCCTAAGACAAGATTAGAAAGACCATGTATGTTTGCATCACTCACTTAACCAACATGTCAGTTTTGTCATTTTGTGGAGTGGGCTACAGACCACTCACCAATGCATTTTTCAATATACTGACTCCCACCAGATCTCATGTGCGGAGTTTGCTTGGACGTGTTGAGACATTGGAGCTCGGTTGGGTACTTGAAACATTGCGGCTAGATATGTTAGCTCTGTATATAAAGGACATAATATATGGAACATCATGGTTTGTATAGTTCTTGAGTTGTAAGCCGTATGGCATGTTTCATTGTATTGAGACAGAGTGATTGTAATGAAGTTGATATTTGGCTTCAAGCAGTAGTAATTCCGCTAAGAGATTATCAATAAAGAAATTTTATTTTGTATATCTTGTGTCGACTCAAATTTTATGCTTAGTATTTTCGCTGCAATGACTTTGTATCTTAGATGTTCTATCAGCTGTTTTGGTGTTTTGTCTTGTACAAGTGCAATTTAGGCTTGTACGGCATCACTTCCAGTGACGACTTTCGGTTCTGCGGAATCGAATTGTGACATTATATATATATATATATATATATATATATATATATACCAATGACATCTAGCTCAAGTGGCTAGAGTGGAGACATAAGACCCGAGTGGACGATGTTTCATGTTCGAATTCCAGTGAAAGCGATCATGGATAATTACACCTCTTCCAAATATATATAGGGATCCGGATTACAGAACTTGAGCATCCTTGTATGTTTTCAGAAACAGCAGTCGTTGGATAGGGACGACAATGAGGCGGGTAGGGATCGGGGGCCATCCCCCCATCCCCGCCCCCCGAGTAGTTTTCGAATCTCCGTTTCCGGTCGGGTTCAATTTTTTACCCTCATCCACGTTAAACAATGCACTCCCCGTCCCCGTCCCGTTAAGACTTTCGGAGCCGGATTTTTCCGTCCCCGTCCCCTGTTAACATTTTTTCCTATACAATATAATATAAAAAACTGTTTTCATTCCAATTTTTATATATTGACTGGCAAGCGTGTAATTAAAAGAGATTAATGTCTAACTAATACCAATGAGTATAAGTAATCGGGGTCAGGAAATAATATACCCATATTCAACCTCGAACTAGACCGGAATTTTTTTTTAATCCCCATCCCCGTCTTACCCCTGTCGAAGAAAATAACCGGGTCCCCGTCGGGTTAGGAGAAATTGTGATCCCTGGTTGGATTGTCTTTTTTGACCGTTCAGATTATATCTGGGTAGTTAAAGGATCTAATCTGAACATTCAAAAAAAAAAACAATCTAATTATTGTTATTTTGAAAAACATGTGGGGATGCTTACGCGTGGGGATCTATATATATATATATATATATATATATATATATATATATATATATATCCGAGCAATATAGAGGAGATGTAAGATTTATTAAAAACTTTGGTAAGTTGGCAAAGATTTTAATGTTTTCAAAAGGCATGAAATATAGTTGAAAGATCTGCTAGTTTGTGTTTATATTATGTTCTAGGCATCCACACTGCATTGGCTTCTTAAAGTTTTTAAGAAAAATTCAAATCCAATATTTGTATTGTGTTCGCATTCGTGAAACAGAGGAAAAACAATTTAGAGGGAATTATATTCTTCTATTAGCATCATCATCATCCAGGCCTTCCATCAGAATAGGGTAAAGATCCATACAGGATTTGACAAGGTGGTTTTATGATCAGTTGTCCATTTGACGTCAACTCTCCATGTTGGTGTCAAATTCCTAACCAAGATAGCTGTAAGCATGAGAGGGCCGGACCACAAATTTTAGACGACCAGTTAGCAAGTAGTTAGACCTACCTTTTGGATTGCAGTTTAAGCTCATGCACCAAGGAGCGCCCTCCAAGTTCTCTTTAGACTATAGAGAGTCTACTCAAAAAGGTAAGATAATACAATTTTCTATAGGAAATTTTATTCTTCTAAACCATAGAATATATTAACAGAGGATTAAAACTTTAACCAATGGAAAGATCTTCCAGCAAGCAGTGTCATAGATATAAGAGGAGAACAAAACAAGAGAATGGCTTGAAATACATAAGCAACAAGAAAATAAAAGCAACGGAGATCCAATGAGCAAGAAAAAAAATGAATACTCAAAATTGAACAGAAAGTGGGAAGAATAGTCAATGAAACTTTGACATGATCAGGTGAATGCAGAAATGTATTGCTCGTAGTTGAAGTTTATAACAAGCATAAGGGGAACTTTGCAACTGTATCATAGTTCTTTTGGAATAGTTGTTTGTGCACCTCTTGGGCAATCAACACTATTTTAATGACCAGCTCTAAATAGCTTATATTGGTGGAAGTCACGACAAAGAAGCTAGTGCTTAACAAACTTGAAAAGTCATATTAAATCAATCATCGTGAGATAAGTCATAAATAAAAAAGAAACAAATGTTTGACGACATTAATCCTCTGAAGTAACTCCCTGAAACATAAAGCAAGACTTTCCCTTTATCCATCATATCAGCTAATCTTATTCTCTTAGTTTTTTTTATTCATCTTCACGAAATAGCATAGTTCAATGCATAACTAGGATATAAAAACAAACAACATTCTTAAGTAAACTTCAATATGGATATACCTCCGAATCCTGGGCAGAAGCTCCATCAAGAACAGGTGGAACATTTGGCAAAGCAGCGCTCTCATTACTGCCACTAGCATTTTAAGAAAATGAGTTTTTTTTTCCATTTAGGAAAACCAGAGGGAAAGAATTGATGAAATAATGTATCCATACTTTATAGTGTGTACGGTAGCAACCACTGCACCAGGTCCCATGTTTACAGAAACAGATGGAAATGGTGTAACAGGACTACCAATGTGTGACACTCCAACAGCATCCAGTGTTCCAAAGGAAGAAACAGGAGGAGCAGACTGTACAACAACAGCTGCAGTTGTTCCTGAAGCTATCATAGCATGTGGTGTGACTGAGCTAAAAGCTGACATTGGAACTAGACTAGATTCTACCGCAGGTACCACTGGAGGAGTCAAGACACTTGTAATGGTTGTAGAAGCAACCTCCGCAGAAGGAACGTTTAAAGGTGTAGTGCCAAGAGAAGATGCCCCAGCTGCTTGCTCCCGTGCTAACTGAAAGTACAACAAAATTGAAAATTAACAGTCCATAACTAAAAATCAAAAGCAATAACCTAAAAAATTAGAGCATTTAATAAAAGGACCAAATTGAAAACCTTGAGATCATCAGGAAGTGTCCACTTGGATTGTTTCGTAACCTTGTTATAGTAATATCTGCAAATATACAACAAAAGGATAGGTTACAACCATTTATTAATGTGACTTGTGCAAGCTCAAGCCGCATGAAGGATCTGACAAGGAAAGAGGAAGAACTCACTTCCGTCCCTCTGAAGTAGTGAATTCTTTCCATTCGGTTGATGCATCAGCCCTCTGTGATAATTAAAAAGTTAACTAAGCCGGAAACATTGACATTAAATACATTAAAAAAGACGAGGGGAAAATAGATAACATAACAAAAGCAAAGTCACTGATAAGGTCAGAATTTAAACATTAATTTGTATCCAACCAACATATAAACAACATATGGGGAAAGGATTTTGCACTTTGTAACATTATGCAGCATATGTAACAAACTCTTAGTCTCACTCTTAGTCTCAATTTTACATGGTAAGCTTTGGCAGCTACTTCAAACTGAAAGCCTGCTATTAAAGGGTCAGTGAGCCAAAGTAATCGTAATGCTCTTCAACAAATCATAAGAAAACTGACAAGCAAATGTATTTGCAGCTAAAAGGCTAGCAGATTTCTACAGATCCATAAGTTAAGATTCTTGACAGCTATAGAAAATAGAAAAAGGTGGGTTATTCAATAATGGATGTTCAGAGTTTGAAAGCAAGGTGCATGGGGAGTATGCAGATCTCCGAATCAAAGCAAGGTATTGTGTTTTTTTAACTCCCAAGTTAGCACACAGTTGCAAAAGGAACTCTGTTACATATAGACTGAGCAGCTGAGCTACTTTCTCTAGAAGCTAGGAGTTACTTATGAACTGCATGATGTATAGAATAAAATATTTGCCAATCAATTATATGCCTCAAATTTTATACGTTTATTGTCAAACAAGTGACAATAAATCGGAAGTTAGAGCTTAAGGTTAAACACGACCAAAATAAAACATTCACAATATTTATTATGCGATGTAGGAAGACCAAGAACTACCACAATGTGGATAAAATATAATAAAAATAACAAAAATGGATCAAGGCTATGGCAAACATCAATTGTTTGCAAGTTATTTTGATGAACTATATCAATAGTTTGGTAGAGAACATTTTGAAGAAAGCAGTAATTGTAAAATCTTCAAACATTATGTTCAGAGGTAACATGTATACAATTCATGACCCTATCAATGATGTCACAAATTTACAATTTATGGCATCCTGGAATATAATGTAGTCAAAGAAAGTCATTAAGTGATCATCTTAAAGAGAGCCTATGAATACACCAACAGACACAAACCAGTTCACAGCCTCCAAGGTACATAACAAATTGGAGAAAATAACAACTGGCTTTTCAATCGATGTAACTTCCAGGAACTTATACCTCACCTCAAGATTGCTTTAAACTGATAATTTGGCTATACATTTGACTCAACAAGAATTATAGGTTGTGTTGAAGCTGTAGTCCGGTGGATTGGATAGCATTTTACAGTATTGCAATCTTAGTAAAGTCTGGATCTCATAACGTCAATAATGTCCCCAGAAGTAAGACATAGGCAAGTGGATATTGGAGCTCTTCAGCACACCACCTGAAGAATCCTGTCTGAAGTGGAGGTCGTACTTTATACAAAATTTTACCATCTTTTCCTCAAGATAGTTAGGACTTCATAATCTTATACAAATCGTATAGCCTGCCCTTGGGGCTCACATAAACTCGACCCGCATTTATGTACGCTGAATAAACAAGCTGTAGACTTGTAAGAGTCCCTGTCCAAACAGAATTAAGAATATACAGGCATTTGCCTTGACTTACCTACATTTGGTTAATAAGAAATGAGAGAAAGGAAAATGAAACTTGATCCTATTTAGTGGGATCCGATTTGTACACGAAACACTTTCACTTTCCTTTCCCTTCCCTCACTTTCCACCAGACAAATTAATCCTTAATAAACAGGGAAAGAGAAGGACGGTGGAAACAGTAGATGCTCTAGTTGTATAGATTACCAACTGAATGAAGGAGAATACATGAAAAGCATGCTCTTCAGGACTCTTTCCATGATGTAATTTATAACAAAATGTACAAATCATGTTATAATGGCATCGTCAGACCTTACTACATCTTATGTTTCTCTAAAGATCTGACCTCATGTGGATAATGATTGGATAATGATCACACACTCTCAATTGGATAATTTCTTGATGGCAATAACCAAAATTCACTATGACAAGCCTTTAGCAGCACCATATTCAGTCTCTTCCCAATAGATGTTTTCTAAAGTTCAATTGCCAGAGAGTGCCTACTGACACAAGGATGTACCAATCAGTAATAAAAGGATACCTTCTACAGAAGCAGTTATATAAGGAATTTGCATCCAACGCTATCAAGAAGCATTTAAAATTTCATACTAACTCAACAAAGGAAAGTAGCATGCATAAAATGGCATAAATACATTATAGCTCAGAAAGGAAGAATACAACAAAGTTGAAGCCTTTACCCCCAAACATTTGAGTCTGGTTGTTTGAATCCTTTTCTTCCATTCAGCTTTGTAACACTAACAGAAATCATATCCTGCTTTAAAACTCCAATCCATGTTCATTAAGGCCTAGCTCTAGTCCTAGCTCCTAGCAGCTCCTTTACCTACTATCTTTTCGGCGTTTTTGCTCCTTGCCGAAGCATCTTTTGTTCTTTGTTGCACATATCCAAACTAGCTAAGACCATTCTCTCGTCTTGTCCTCAATTGGCACCCCCACCAAGTTCCCATGAATACATTCATTTCTTATTCTATCTTTTAATTACTGCCACTCTCCGTCTTAGCATTCTCATTTCAGATAAGCTACTTTTCTGGACACATTTAGCAAGAAAGAATGTACCCATGAAAAGAAGAAATAATGCCCAAAAACCATTTGTCTCGGTCAAATTTAGAAGCTACTATAAGGAGCCAGGATTCTAATGGAAATAATGAAAAATCAAAATGACAAAAGAGAATAAAAGAAACTAAGCATGGCCAAGTATGCATAATATTTATCATATCATACCTCTCATGTGCGTAAAGATATCATGCACCTGGATCAACTTCACAGAGTTATTGAATTAAACAAATTATTGAGCATAATTAATGATATTCCTAACCATATACAATTAATCAGAGCATACATGGTAAAAGAAATGGTCATCGTATTGTTTTGTTATAAACATAATTCCACTTGTGAGGATACACAAAAGATCAGATATCCCATAAGCATCTAAAATATTGCCAGAGAAAGGACACAAGCAACATTCACTTGAGGAAGAAAATAATAGCATTTAACATCGTATTAAATTAAGATACAGATCATGGTTACAATCTTAATGCATAATTGAGCAGGCATGCAAATTATTAAGTCAGACTAATTCTAACTGTATGGATTCAAGGATAGAAATGTATACTTATTTTGTAATCTCAATGCAGGAAGAATAAATTTCCGTCGTTCAAATCACAAGAAACAACTACACAAACAACATGAGCAAGTAATGTCAATTGAGTAATGTTGTTTATGTTGTCTTATTCATTTGATGAGGCTTGAACCAAGGTTCACGGTATCGGAATCAGAATCGGAATCGGTATTGACCTTCCTATGAGTATCGGTATCAACGGTATTGACAATATCGACAGTTTTGGATCTGAGTATCGGATTTTTGGTATCTGAAAACAAATAATTATTAATAAATTTAGAGAAAATATTTTCAACATTTAGGCATAAATTTAAGTATTTTCTCTATTGTTTCATAGTAGTTTTCAAAGTGAATGAAATAATAGTCACTCTACGATAGATAAATTTTCTTCGTTTACATGCTTTTACAACCTTACTATGCTTTTACATCATTGCTTATTAGTCTTTTTCATTCAATTTTTTTTGCTGAATTGACTAGAAAAGTGGCCGTCAATGTCAGTATTGGTCAGTATCGATATCGGTCGATATCCGATCGGCACATGCCAAACCGTATTGGTATCGGCTGCATCGAATCAATGTCAACCGATAGTGCAAACTATGGCTTGAACTACGGGAAATTGATATAATTGTAGTGAAGAGTTCTATGAAGCGTAGCAGTTTATGCTTAATGAAGAAAGTAACTTTTTTGGCAATAAAAAATCAATTGGTGCAGTTCAATAACTCAAGAATATTAAACAAGATAGATTATTTGATCCCGAGATTTCCGAAGTGATTGAACACCAAAAGGTCATTTTGACTTGATAATGCAGAAACCAAGCTTAACTAGAACATGACATTAAGAAGTGCAGTTTATAATCAAAAACACAAATTATAAACATTTATGTCTGGCTATTGTCCATCAATAGTCGGTTTGCAGTTAGTAATGAACCTTTTAAAATTTTATAAATAAAAAGTAATATGCAGGGTTCGCCTCGTTAGGGAAGAAAGATGCGCATGATGGTGATAAAGCAGATGTAGATGCGCTTTTACATAGATATATAGACAAACACTCAATTATGCGAGATTTAAGCACACATTTGGACCAATACTAGCATCTTTGTAAGTGGATTATTGTTAGAACTAAATGTGTATGCTATTTATGGATTGCTAGAGCAAAGTTCAGGTAGCTATTAGCTAATACACTACTGCATAATGGGAAAGGGAAAAAGAAAACATTAAATACCTATTGATTGTTTTGTTACCATAAAGCATTTATTCTGTGTGCGCTACCTAATTGTTTCATTTAATTAGGCATGCGTCAATTTGAAAGTTCCAGAGTATCAATAAGAGGCTGTGAAGCAAAACATTTGAACCCCAATATCCAAATTAAACTTTTTAAATGTGTATGCTAATTATGGATTGCTAGAGCAAAGTTCAGGTAGCTATTAGCTAATACACTACTGCATAATGGGAAGGGAAAAAGAAAAAATTAAATACCTATTGATTGTTTTGTTAGAGCAATATGTACCATAAAGCATTTATTCTGTGTGCGCTACCTAATTGTTTCATTTAATTGATTATGCGCCAATTTGAAAGTTCAGAATATCAACAAGAGGCCGTGAAGCGAAACATTCGAACCCCGATATCCAAATTAAACTTTCTAAATGTACATAGGCAATGCAGCAGGCGTTGTTAATCCCTAATTTCTATTCACCACCCTACACTAGTGTCATAGAAGCAGGAAAAAAAAAATCCCTTTCATCATGAAAATAATGGTAAATAGCAACAATTGCGTGCCTTGAGAAAAGTGAAACCTCGCCTTCATAATGACCAAATAGAGAAGTCATTTTTTTTGCTCCAGACGTGCCAAAAGATATCTACAAACCAGTAGAATAACACAGAAAGAAACAGAGGATCCGCGTCAAACAATTTTCTTCAACTTGAGTACAGTTACAATTGTCAGCATTCATAAATGTAACGATCAGAGATAATAGCTCGCATGGCGACAAAGCAAAGGGATTACCATTAGAGAGTATAAATACATCACAGATCCCATGACTAACCTCTATTGGTGTCATCAACTCAGTGGGTTTTTCCCAACTAGACTGCCTGGTTTTCTTATTGTAATAATACCTGGATGAAGATAAGTAAACAAAGCAGATTGAATAACTGAAAATGGAAATAGCATACAACCAAGGAAGTATCAAACATCGGATACTCGCAATTAAGTATTAGCAGGATAATAGGAGGTACGCAAAGAGCATCTATATATAGCTAGACAGAAATACCTTTTCCCATCTGCAGCAGTATGCACTTGCCAATCCGAAGCGGCCAGCTCACTCTGGGCAGGTTGTGGACCTTTCACCTGCGTTTTACAAGGGAAAAATAAAATGAATCAACAATGAAGAGTACAAGTGAACAAACCAAACAGCAAGTAACGGAGCGTGAAGAATCTCACAGGAGGTACAGCAGTTACTGCTGGGGATGAAGAATGTTGCGCGACCGGCCTTATAGGCGTGCCGCGAGGTCCACTGTGCTGCATCTCGGATGGAGGCCAATGTTGTCCAGCTCCCGACACGACAGCCACGTGCAATTGCGACGGCGGAAGGTACGGTGGAGGGGCATTGACAGAGTTCGGTGGCTGGCCGCAAGATGTGGCAAACTGCAACTACATAAAATATATGTCATGTAATAACTAATAAAAAAAACATGTGTTTCGTCATATGTCAGGTTTCGATTCTACCGTGTACGCCGAGGAAAGTGCCATCGGCGCGACCGGTGGGGTCTGCTGCATCTGCAACAACCCGGAACTGGGCTGCATGCTCGAATGGACGTACGGCATCGGAATTGCCTGCGACGAGGGCAGGTGTGTATAGTGGGGGAGCATCCCCGGGCGGAACTGCCGGGGAGCTGGCGGGTTGAAATGGTGAACCGGCTGAGCCGGAACAACGGGTCTAAACTGCAAAATTCCCAAATCGAGGAGGGTGTCAAGAAAAAAGAACACATCTTTGAGTCAGCAAAAGCCAAGAAAGGGGTTTTCTTTTCTTACTTGCATATAAATGGGCGGACCGAAATTGTGAGGAGGTCCCGAGGACTGAGTATTGTTCGCCATTTGTAAAATATTGCTCGAGAAGCAGGAAGCGCTCCTGCTATTTCAATGCAAGAGCAGAAATATATCAGGGTTATATGTAAAAAAAAAAAAAAAAGATCAAGATTGGAAGAATAACAAATTAAAAGCACTTACTGCTGCTGATGCCGCCAGTTCCGCCGACCGCCACCGACGACGATGGGATGGCAAAATTAGGGTTTCGGCGACCGCTATTACTTACTCGATGGTTGGTTGACGAAGAGGAAGAAGAAGAAGAGGGAAAAAAATGGTTTTTTTTTGGGATGGGTGGTGTTTGATCGAGAGCCCTAACCTCGAAGAAGTAACCGAAATATTGATATACATACAGACAAATAAAACCCTCGTTTTTTGCATGCCTAATTCTGTACCCGTAACAAACCTGGTAGCCGCTGTAGGAACCGTTTGGTTCAACGAAACCTATGATGCACCGATTGTACATGGATACAAATACGGACACAATACAATACGAATAAGAATAAGGGATACAAATATTTTTAAATAAGTATAAATTTATGTTACATAAATGCGGTACACACAAAATATATATACATATATTATTTTTTCATGTCCGTACAACATAAAAAAATAACAAAATAACTATGAATTTGTCATTGACTCCCTTATCGGGTGCGTGCATGCGTGAACCGCTCACATAAACATGGAGTGCTCTTCCAAACGAGCTAAAAGTGCTATCTACTCCGTTTTAGGAAAAAATGGAGGAAGAAGAAAAGAAAAAAAATTTGGTGCATGGATGGTGTTTGATTGAGAGCCCTAATCTCGAACAAGTAACGAAAATATGGATACATACAGGCAAATAAAATTTTCGTTTCTTTGCATGCCTAAACAGATGCAGTTGTACTCTTAACAAAACCCGATAGCCACCATAGGACCGTTTGGTTCAAGGATATCTATATTGCAGCGATAATACATGGATACAAATACGAACACAATACGGATATGGGATACAAATATTTCTAAATAAGTACAAAGATAGTTATTTACGTTGCATGAATACGGTACAAATACGATATAGATACTAACATTATTTTTTTCGTGTTCATGCAACATAGAAGGAAACCAAAAAGAACTGTGAAGTTGTCATTGACTCCCTTATCGGGTGCATGCGTGAACCACTCACATAAATATGGAGTGCTTCTCTTCAAAATGAGTTAAACGTGTTATATGCTCCGTCTTAGGGAAAAGAGGACTATAGTTTGTCAAATATAGTAATTATTTACCTTTTAAACGTGGCAATTTTTTTTATAAGAATGCTTTAACTTTTGGAGAAGTTGGTAATGCTTGTGCGGCATATTTCAAGATGTAGTCGAACTTACTTCATTCCCAAAAAAATTAATTTTTGGTCGTGAATAAAAAATGAACTTATCTTCAAGACATGTAACAATAACATATGAGGGAACCTCTTCGAGCTGATTAAGTTCCAATATATCATGTTGTTAAAAAATATTTCTATGATACCAGCTTAGCAACTACATTTATGTTTATACTGATGTAATACCTCGCTCCCACTTTTAGCGTTATAGTGGGTTCGCCTACTTATTAGCTTGACAGTATGGCCAAATTGGGCTCAGTCTTGAGCTATGATTGCCACGTTGAATCATAACTTGTCCCTTTGGATTTGATTTGCCTTGGTTGAACCACCACTACCAAAATATGTCAAATTTGCGACATTTTTAGCGACATTTAGTTGTGACGTCGTATATTTTATAAATTTAGCGACGTCATTTTATAACGTCACAGGACGTTGTTGTTAGAGACTGTCTGCGACGTTTTGCAACTACAAATAATATTATGGAATAAGATGTCGCCAACTGTCGTCAGGTGTCGCTATTATTTGTATTATAGCGACGTGTAGCGACTTTATTTTCATACGCTGCTAAATATTATAAAATCCGCAACGTTTAGCGACGTGACGTCGCTAACGTTTTCATATAGGTTAACAACGCTCAAATTTTCCATCTCTCCAAAAATTTTCCAAAAATTTTGAGCACCCGCGCGACCTCCCCCGTGACCCCCTTCGGCTCCACAGCTCCGGCGCCGACCGTGCTCCCCCTCCGACCCCGGACACCCCCTCCTCCACCGAGCTCCTCCTCTCCGGACACCCCCTCATCGGTCAACCCCCTCCTCTCCGACCACACCCTCCTTAGGTAAACCCTAACCCTAACACGGACACACACACACGCGAACACTAACCTTGTCATGCCCCAATCCCAAATATGAGGAACTGAGCCACGTGGTAATGGCCAGCGGGTACACTCCGATGGGCTTCCCAATCTAATGGACCCGTTGGAGCTCACATAAGCTGTAAAGTACAATGATATAACCCAATAATTAAATATTAAGTAATATAACTAATCTCATCCACAGATATAGAAATGAAACACATAGAGAAAACAAGTCTACTAATGTGCAGAAAGGAATTAAGTCTGGAAATATATCATAATACAACCGGAAAGAGTCACGCGGGAACAAACCCGCTAATACAAGTACTTGAATGAAAGGAAGTGCAATAAGATAACTAGAACCGATATCAACTAACTAGATAATGATACTGGATCCATGGTGAAGACGCTACCAGAGATCAGGTGAAGTCCTCTGATGCTAGTCCTGCTCCTGGATATACTCCCAGTCCGTACTCCTCCGGGTAATCCTCCTCGCCTATGCCTGGAAGGGAACCAGGTCCTCAGAGGGACGTAACAAGGTACAAAAATAGCATGCCAAAGTAAAACAGAAATGAAACATGTGATACACCGGATGGTAATCTAGAGCAACCGCCTACGTGAGACACAACCTGAAGACAATGTTCGACACGTGGGCTTTCCAAATATAAATCCGTAGCTCCGGGAACGGAATCTCCCGGGGTGCATAGTCGTACGTAGCTCCGGGAAAGGAATCTCCCGGTAAATAAAATCATAGGTCCGTAACTCCAGTCACGGATATATATGGTAATATATATCTGGTAATATAAAGTGTGCGTAGTAGCCCAAGCGTCTAGTAATTGTCCTCCCCTCTCAATGCGGTCAAACGAGACGTATCCGCAGCTTGCTGGGCCTGAACCTCTATCTATACAGTCTGGTCATACGGAATTAACTGAAACCAATCGCGATCCTATAATCATCACAGGTTCCGGTCACGCTGACACTATCAGGATACATGAAGTCTGGCAAGATGACAGTGTCTGAATGTGTCATAGGGTTCCGATGTAACCAAGTAGGTACATCTAAGGTATCAGAAAAAATTATCTAACAATCGATACTAGAAGTTACCGACGAACGTCAGCATCCGGATACGATCCGGACGCTAAGTAACGATTTCGGTCCAAGGACGTACTCAATGTACAGATAAAATAATAAAAGCATATCTGGTACTGAAATACAATATGATAAGGTACACTTGCCTGGATCCGGAAGCTGGAGATGAGGCTCTGGTCCAACGTCCAAGTCCGAGGAGCCCAAAGAACCTAGAAATAATTTGGATAATAATTAATAATTAAGCTCATAATCTATATTATAGAGGAAGAGAAATATATTGATAACATTTCACATGTACGAAAATATAACGATTGCCCAAAATTCAACTATACTTGTATATATATAAACCTAGTTTATTAATGTAATACTTCCACAAGGATGTATTAGATTTCCTAGTCCTATTTGGAAGTCTACACATGGACTAAAATTTTGATACTACCAAAAAACTAGGGAAGATTCCACACCAAAGATATTTTCTCCTTACCAGACACAAGTACCTCAACGATCATATTTTTTCAACCATATTTGATACTTAATCCTTATAGAGCAGCAGGATGTATATTTCTAACCCACTAGGCATATGAAAATGCAAATAACACAATATTTTATACTTTATACATAGCTTTACTACCATCAGCCCTTACCATTTGAACATACTCCACCCTCAATTGTTACAAAAATATAACACTATTTTTGTCTTTATTCTGACTAACCGACTTGTCTTTTGGTATTCTAGTATATAACATTTACATATCATATAACGAAAAAAAAAATTACGCGGACTCAAATGATTAGAATTAGTCTACTGACTTTTATTTAGAATTATACTTGCATACATTAAATAATATATATAAAAATTTGTGCCCTATCATATAAAGTCCGGCCGACACCTAGAGCCATAATATAATATCCTATTTAGCAGTAATGTAGTCTTTATAACATTATCACAATGCATGTTCCGATGTACATGGCAACACACCAACCACTTCTCTGTATTAGTTTCTTCTCAGGACGCATCCTGCTCGCCTACTATAACATAGCTGTGCCATTGGACCTGTTGCATAACTTAAAAAAAAAAAACATCCACAGTGCCACGAGGGCTCCCGCTTACGCAAGCTCGACCCCTTAAATATATATGGTGAGTCAGTTGCGTGACTTGAATACAATAATCCTTCTATTGGAACTGAAATGTACCTTCCCATATAAACTTAGCTGAAACAAAGAGGGCCATCTGCCTCAAGATCGTTATATCATAATTACTTTACACAGCTTATGTTCATCTGCTCAGGGTGCAGCTTGTTAACCACCCCAAAAGATGAGGGCTCGAACAAGTTTTCAGAAAGAAAAAAAGAAAAGAAAAAAAAAGAATTAATCTGTGGTTACCAACCGAAACCCTTTTCGATCGTATGGTAATTTACAACAAAACAGTATGATCCAGGAACCAAAGTGTTGGCTAAAATCATCCCCATCCAAGTTAAGGTCCCTTGCGCTCGCTCTGCGATCTTGCATCCCCATTATAAAACTGAGATGACAGTCAGGTTCTTGTATGAATAAAAGACACGCGTTGATTTCAGGTGGAGGCTTCTCTCATCTTGTGCGCTCGTAGCTAATAGATAGGGGGGATGAAGTTCACCCAGTCAGAATGTGCAGTGTCATTAGTACTGTCCAGCTTGATCTGTCATGTCTGGTTTGGTTGCTGCAAAAATGGGACAAAAGTTTCAAAATTGCCAAAAACCTATAAAAAAAAAAAAACCAGATCAACTGTAAGATCCCGGAACAATATGTCACTATATTGGCATATGTATAAAGCATTCTATCATCATCTTCATCGTCGTTCAAGCCTTCTTCCATCATAATGGACCGTCTATGGAGCATTAAGAAAGCTTCGTAAAGGATTTGACAAGGTTTCTATGACCTCCTGTCGACAGCACCATCTTGGTGCCAAATTCCTAGACAAGGCTGCTCACCATGAGCATAAGAGTCATGATAGATATATCTATCTTTTGGATATACAGTTACAACTCATGCAACCAAGGAGCACTTCCAAGTTTTTCTAGACTATACAATCTAGACAAGGAGGTAAGATGATAAAGTTGATACAGGGAGTTGCATTCGTTTCTCTGGCACATTAAGCCAAATAGTGAATTTGTATAACAATCCATATAGAGAGTATATGAATAAGCTTTCTACTATAACTTAAAATTAGATTCATTATTCCAACTCTATCAAGTCATGCAATCAATTGCCTAAATCTATGCCAAGTAAATTGCCAAACAAAGTTGCAGCATTCAACAGTTCTGGTTGAAGAAGTTACTGCCAAAAATAAAATGATTGCAGAAAAATGGTACAAGGCATCTAATTAAGATTGCAATCCACACGAGTTTGCCAACTTTCACAAGGGTTGCACGGATGAAGGTAAAGGTTTGCCTACAATTTCTAAACGTCGCGCATTACTCTTAGAGTCTAAACAGGATAGTGCAAGGATTTTACATGCTTCTGAGCAACATAATTTTCGAATATGAGAAACAGATAATATCAACAATGTAGGTCAAGAACTCACTTGGGGGAAAGAATGATCATCGAACATAGTAACATTGCAAGACCCAGATGTTGAAGCCCATGATTGAATGCTGGCATCATAATCAAGCTTAGCCGTCTGGAAGCTGTTCATTTGATAATCTACTTGCCCATCCTGTATGTTAAGCTCTCCGTCGGGTTTGAACTTCTTCTCGCTAAGCAAATGTAGACCATAAGACTGGTATGGATATTGTCCTCCTAAATCTAGCTTTAAGCATGAATTTTGGCTCAACTCATTCACTGCTTCCTCATGGACTTGTTTGCTAGAATCTGTTTGCTTTCCTGTGGTGAAGTAACCGGTAAACCCTTGAACAGATGCGTCTCCAGAGCACTCGATATCTCTGATATACACAGCAATTGCATACCATTAGCGAAGATATGTACAAGTAACTCAATTGACAACTAAGCAAGGCATGCTCAAAATGATATGAACTGTACTGCAATTAGCAACTCAGCAGGATACTTGAACAATTAGTATAGCTGTCTACAACATTTGACCTCTGAACCAGTGACTGCATCCTAGTTTCTATGGAATTATTGGCATAAGTATGAACAGAGTACTTGAAAGTTCATTATAAGGACCTATCCGTAGCCCAATCAATAAGTCTTCAAACAATAGATAGAAGCAATAAATAATAGGAAAAGATAAGCCCTCGGGATGAAATAACAAACTTCAAAGTCAACAACCAACTTGACGACTTGGATTGCTGAATTAATGATGGGAAAAAAAATCTATTGAAGTCCTTAAGAGATGGATATCCCAATTGTGAACCTTCCACATAGGTTTCTCTAAATATATCATTACGGTTGCTTTGAATAGAAAAGTTGTTAAACCATACATTTATTCATTTGGGGAACAGATAAAGCTATGGATACTCTAGAGAGGGAATACATGAATGAGAAAGACATGCAAAATATATGCTCACCTTTGTGAGAGCAGATTAGGATCTTCTGGGAGCAGGAGGTGTCGTGTGTCGTTATGGTGAAGCCATGACATATGTGACGGTTGCTGCTCGCCCGTCATTTCCAATGGTAAATGCAAGGTATTTTGGAACTATGTGAACACAAAATACCAAGAAAAGTAAACGATTCTTTAGTTTGGATCAACAATCAAAAGAAAAAACATTTACACCACTATACAACTGATACCTGTCTAGCACATTCTAGTGACATAAGCTGCTTCTGCTTTTCCAAGTTGTCCTGATATGTGAAGTGCTTTGTTAAATCCATGGAAATATAGGAAACACATTAAACCATATAATTAACCAGGTAAACTTTATATACAATAATGGTACTCCTTGATCCACCTGTTTACTGATTTCAAGTTTAATGATTATCATTCAGCTTTTGCTTTTGGATGACGACGATTCAGCTTTTGCCTCTATAATTTGAGCATCACAAACTTAATTGTTCAAGGTCTATAACTTGTGCTATTATAACTTGGATTGTGTCTATAAAGAAGGATTTGGTGTTTTTAATGCTATTGAAGGCACAACCCTTCACAGAACTGCAAGGAAGAAAATGATTCAAATAATAGACTCAATAAATTTGGGATAAAGGCTTCGTTGTATCTAATCCTTTTGTTCTAGTTTATAAAAAAGTTTGGACATTTTTTCCATCTTGCAACCAATATATATATATATATATATATATATATATATATATATATATATATTTCACTTTTTAATTAAGTGTGGTTTGGATCTACTTGGATCCTATCCTTGTTTTATATATTTTTTGCTGAAAGATGCACTTAGATAAAATATAGCTCGGAAAGCCTTTATCCCCAAAATTTCAAGATGGCTACATGAATCTTGATCTCCCATTCAATCCTGTTAAGGGATATCATGTCTCACAAATTAGCAAAAGTCGTATCCTTTTTTCACAGCCTCAATCCAAGTTCTCTTAGGTCTACCGTAGATTATATAACAAGGATAATGTTACAATATACAAAACCTATTAGTAGTTAAAGCATTACTCCAGAAGGCAAACTATCAAATCAAGATTTTGCTTGGCCCCTATAGTTCACAATTCTCATGACAGAACCTAGCCTGGAGTGTGTAACCAGTGAGATTCTTAATATAGGGCATTCAAAAGAATCTAATCTAAGATCTTCCAAATGGATGTAATACATCATGACATTGTGATGAAATTCCTTGGCAGCTAATCAGCAATAAGAGAACTAGAATAATCTGGTTAGCTATTATAAGCATTTAGCCTAGGAATTCACAAAGTGACATGTATAATGCTTTTATATTGCGTGCATGCTGAATTACCAGAGAACAAATTCTCGTATAAATCAAATAATGTTCATTAGTAGAAATATACACCTTCAAAGTGTATGTACCTTTTGCATCTGAATTCTGTTTAGAGACTCTCCGAGAGATTCTTCCATTGCCCTGATATAGTCGATACTATGGATATTATCAGGATCAATCCAATAACTGCAGTAGAAACATTTCAGTTGTTAAATATGACAAATAGTCAACACAGTTAAATAAATAATCAATAGCATGTTGGATGGCCAGCTATCCCTATATACTGGTGGAAAGTCTTTTCTTATGAATGGATCGCAACAATCAGAACTGTTTTATATAAGACAAATTATAGTGAGATTACAACTCCAAATAAGCAGGATTCTATATCCATCCCGGATAATATGCTAAACTTATGGTTCTATTTAGTTCAATACATGCCAATAACAGCCCACATCTAAAGATATGTGCAAAACAATGTATTCTACCAAGTTAACAAACTAGATCCAGTGCAGAATGAGGAACTACCATATAGCAAAAGACCAAAACAAAACTAAGGACACCAGGATCAGTCCATATCTGGAGTAAGGTTACAACATCCCTGGCTTACTCTTACACCAATGGCTAAAATCCGAGTGTCAAGACTGATAGAGCACAAATGCATGTCATGTGCCTTTAGTAGTGAGAGGGCCAGACCTACCCAGAAGATGATAGTAGAACAAACAAAGCTGTTTAGGAATGGAATTCAGATCACCCTTTTTGTTTTATGTCTGGTTTGGTGTCAAGTTTACAATGGCCCTCTATGTGCTGGTGTCAAGTTTCTAGCCAAGGAAACTAGTAGTAGTGGCAGAGGGATTTATAAATGAAACCTCAGTACTCTGATAAATTGAAAAATGCACAAAACCCTAGTGGAATCACATATGTCATAATATTAAATATTGTGAATATTCAATAATCAGACCCTAAGCTTCAGTTAACAAAGCAATAATCCACATAATGAGCCATCTTAATATTCTCATAATGCTTTTATATATAGTTGAGCAAATCCTAACCAAACATGGGAAGAAAAATGAAACAAAACCCTAGAAGAGACTTTGAAATACTTTAATGTTTTCTGACTAACGACTACTGGTTCACAAGGCACTTGGTACCCAGTTGTGGTAGTTATATTAGTGATAGTGAAAAGCCTAACAATCTGATTTTCGGGACACACCCAAACCAGTTAGCTGGTTTTATAAGCATAGACATTATCGGGCTAGAAAACATGGACACTCCAAAATGGTTGACATATCCATGGTGTTCAGGGTCGAATAAATATTGGGCATGAAGCAGATATAGACACATGGGCACACCAAATCAAAGTCATACCCACATTGAGTCATCTTGTGTCAGTATCCACGAGACATAGGTTTCAAGTTTTTCCAGAAATTCCCATCCTCAATCAATTCCTCTAGTTGGGAAAACTCATCCTCGAATTTGAACAGTTTGGAATGTTGCAGAACAGTCGAAATTAGCAGCAGAAATCTATAATGTCCAGGCAGTTTGACTCTGTATGTTTTCACTAACTTGCCAGAACACTTCAAATGGTTTATCAGCAAAATACTATAGCCTAGCAAACTTCCCTAGAAAGTCTCCCTAAAGCTGAAGTCACACCAAATCTCCTTCCTGAAAGTTTACTAGCATTTTGTGCCTGTAAGCAACATCTTTACACTTTGTGTTTCTCCTCCTAAGCCTCACTCAAACTTGTCCATGGAGTTTCTTGATATTTTCCATCTCTTCAGCATCTGCTAACTTCATTAGTAACTGTCAAAGGTCTCAAGTCCAGTGGAGTACTCACTTGTGACTATATACCGTCTCCAAATAGAATCCTTCCGGTCGATTTTAGTGGTGAAAAGTCGTAAGCAACCATCTGTGGCAACAATAATTCTTGGTCTCATCTGTTCTTAGCTTCTCATCAACTTTCCCACCAGGTTCACCATCACCTTAAGCCCACCAGTTTGAAGTGTTTACTCGCATCTGATTCAGTTTTTTACCGTAGAGTTCACCAAAAGTGTTCAGCGAAGTATGGATCTCAACCTGAAGTCAGTTTTTAGAACACTGAAACATCATGATCTTGTTGAAGTTAGTTCAACAACTCCCGAGGCATCGAGTAGATCACTCTGTGGGGTAGAAAATCTGCCATTTCAAAACTTGTCAACAAGAGTCAGTGAATAACCTAATACGAAGCCAAAATTGACGCCTCCCAAGCAAGGTTTGCAGTAAAGGCAGATACCAATACGTATCGGCCATATTGTATCCGTTTTAGCTTGTTCCTATCTGATACTGAACCCCACTGGTATAGGCCATTACTGATCAATACCGACATTGGGGTTCTCTTTCCCGGTCATTTATGAATAAGGGAAGAAAGAGAATCAACACAATCATTCGGTCATGCCGAAGGTCAACATGCTACAGTTTGTCATATGATTCCTTATCGACCCATTGTAACAGCTACAATTCATCGAAATTGTAAATCTACAAATTCACAACATGCATCCAACTTAAGATTATTCCATTTGAAACCATTATGGATTGTATTCTATCTAAAAACAAGTAAATAATCAATAGTATCTATTGCAAGTGAACGATTCTTCAATGTTGAATTTTACTCCATTCAAAACTAATGAGAAACAACAAAACGTACAACATCAAAAACGTCCTAATTTGTGGTGCAGAATATTTGATTTCATCAAATCTTACATGCATGAGAAAATACAAAAGGCGGTCCACCATACAAAAGGAAAAAAAAACTAAACTTAAAGAAGTAATGTATCAACCAAGAATTTGCATGGACAATCAATCCAATTATGGAAATCTTAAAACAATTTTGGTATCCGAATATGCAAGTCCGAGGCTACTAGTAATCATTAGGGCCGACAACTGAGAAGTTGGTGCATCGAATATGTTGAACTTTTTTTTCCCCAAGGAAAAGGTGAATTCTCTAAGAAGAGCATTCAACCAAGTGAATGCATTGAACTTATAAACACATATTGTCAAAAATTTGTGCAACAATAAAGGATTCACCAATGAGTACATTGGTACAATTAGAGTTTGCATGCACACACTGGATAAAATTGCAAAAACACAAACATAATAATACATATACATACCGAGAATGTCAAAGTTTAGACTTGAAGAAATTTACATGCACAATACACAAGAAACTGCATGGTAAAATGCATATAAACTATATGAACTCATAAAATCATTAACCTTTTCAAATTGGTTAGCGCATGATTACTAATATTAACTCATAGAACTATTAACTTCATATTTGACACTACTCATTCTCAAGATACTAAAAGACCAACTGAGAAGAAAATATAATGAAAGGATCAACTAGATTAAAAGAAGTATCACCTCAATCTCTTTTCTACTTCAGATATCTGAGCTTGCAAAGACTGTGAGTGATTAGTCAGCTCCTGATCAAAGGCTTACCATCAAAACTGAATACATGAACAAAATTTATGCCTATAAAGTATATATCTGTGATCTTTGTGATGCATACCTCAATTGTTTGACTGCAAAAAAGAGGGAACTATATATTAGCAGTTTGATTTCAACAATATAGCCACGAACTCTAAACTTAGCACACACCTCGAACCCAAAAAGTCTTGTATGTTGACATCATGATCCAACTTCTTGAATGTCTTCTTCAATGCCTGGAACCCCCAAAAAAGAAAATTAGTATTTATGGACTAAATTATAGATAATGGTTGCTTGCATATTACTCATTAGGTAACTAATATACACATCATTCGAAGCAAAATTTTCAAATAAACCTCAGTTTCCAGTTCATATAGTTAGCTCCAAAACCATTTTAGTGCATTGATTGTGCAGGTATTTTTTTTTGGAAATCAGCCTAGAGTTGCAAGGGAACTTTAGCCTTTACAAACTATGAATATCATTATTCTAAGAAATTAATTATTTTATTAAAAGAATTAAAAGTACGCATTTATCATGTTTGTATACATATACATATGCAGTTAGAGTATGACTACAATTTGATATTGCAGCCTTGTTTGCAGTGTAACTGTGCAAGTTATGTAACCCTCCTGCACCACCAAGAAAAGGCATGTGGTGCAAGCTCATTTGTTGGTCTCATATCTCAACGCAATCCCACGACCCATCCACACACAAGAACACATTGTTCCATAGAATTGAGTGTCATAGGTCATGATAATGTATGAATTCATAGGAATATATGTGCAACAACAGTCGCAAATTGAGGCTGTAGATGGATGGGAAAGAGGAAAGTTATTAACAAGAGAACTTGGGGTTTTCCTATTTGATTGTTGAGAAGATATACAATGCATGAGGCCCCAAAAAATTCTAGTGGACTATAAAATAGAATCAACAGTGTTGGTCCGAACCAATAAACTGTACGTTACTGGTTCTGCAGTACATGCTGAAATCTGCTTCTAACATCTGGTTTCTGGTTCTTACTCATCTATAACACGACCACCCCCCCCCCCCCCCCCCCCCAACCACCACCACCACCACCCACCAAAGCAAGGTATATATATATTCCAGGACAGGTTTTCCCTATATTTTCCTTTGGTAAAGATGTTCGCCAGTTGTTATTCTGAAATAGTACAGATCATGGGAAAAACTATATATATATATATATATATATATATATGGGGGTAAAGGTGCTTATAGCTTGACCCTGTCCAGACCCTACATAAGCGGGAACCTCGTTGCACCGAGACACCCTTTTAGACATTGGGTCGCAGCTTCTCCCGAATGAAATAACAATCTACTCCAATGTGCTTTGTTCAATCATGGTGGACTTGATCACTAGAAACAGCACTTTCTGCCTTGTTATCACTATACAGCCTAGTAGTATGATTAGGCCTTAGGCCTTACACCTAAATCATGCAATAAAATCTACAACCATAAGCCTTCTGCGACTCCATGTTCAAGAACACATTACTCTGTTTTTGCACTTGACTTGGCACATATGCAGGGTTTCTTTCCATGTGGTCAAATTTCCTCCAACAAAGGACCACTAGCCCGCTGTGGATCGCCTGTCATCAATAGAACCTGCACAATCAGCATCCTGTAATACATCAACTCGATGATCTGACTGTTCTTTGTAAAAAAAATTATCCAGGATGTTTCTTTAAGTATCTGAGTGTTCTCTCTACCGCTTTTAAATGAGGAACCCTTGGTGAATGCATGAATTGACTGACTACAATAACAACATTACATATGTAATGTTGTGCGAGTGACAAGAATTCCTACTAAACGTTAGTACTACTGACATCCTTCATGAGATCTTTT
The DNA here is from genome assembly GCA_036927795.1 of Iris macrosiphon. Classification (NCBI taxonomy): domain Eukaryota; kingdom Viridiplantae; phylum Streptophyta; class Magnoliopsida; order Asparagales; family Iridaceae; genus Iris; species Iris macrosiphon. Next base: position 156,493,564 of record JAYESA010000008.1, read on the forward strand.
TTCAGCACTGAGATGGTGAATTTACGTCAATAGGAGAATTTGTTGCTGTGCAACCGAACTTTTTTGCCTTTCTTCAACAAGTCAAGAGTATGATTTCTCTAATGGATGAAGTTGCCCTCCTTTGACCAGTATACTTCAATTCTATCCAAACTACCTCCAGGTTTCAATCTTAATCTCAAATATGACACTAAGAACTGTTTTACAGCCCAACCCCAGATGATTTATTTGCACTAATGACCTTATAGTCCACATAAACAATTACTAGACTGGTTCTCTCTCTTTTAACAAGGTATGGCTTGCACAACTCTGCATGTTTTTCAAATTGTCTCTTAGCCACATACAATGTAGAGAACCATGTCAATAAGGACCTTTTTAATCCATAAACAGCTCTCTGAAGCTTATAAATATTCCTCAACTATCCACTGAAAAAGGTTTCACGCTTCCTCTTGCAAATCGCCGTTCAAGAAAACAATTTGACATCAAATTGGATATTTTTCCACTAGAGTTTTGCAACTAAAGAGAGGGGTATCTTGGTATTATACTATATTACTACTGGAACAATGGTCTCATTATAACCGACTACATAGTTTTGGGTAAAACAGTATGCCAAAAACCTTGCTTTGTATATCTCATTTCCAGCTGTTTTATGTTTAACTGTAAGAATCCATTTACATCCAAATAGAATCTTATCCTTTCAGCAGTTCCACTAACAACCAAGTTCAAAATTTTCTCGCATGCCCTCATTTCTATATTGTGGAGACGAGAGATAAGAAATATAGTTTGAGATAGAATGAGCACCATGGGTGGCATATCAAGATCAATGTTACCACAAACAGAAAGTTACGCTACGTGAAGGAAAATAGGAGCACGAAAATGCCACTTGGTATAGAACGTGACAGTGGAGTATGCTAACAAAAGATGTGGATTTGGGGGACTATTAAAGGCTTAGGATTAGAATTTAGGCTCTCTCTTTATAGGGTTAGAATGTAGGATTATAATTTAGGTCTCTTTATACGTCATTAAAAGTTATGCTACATGAAAATCCCCCGAAATCCAGGTCTTTACAGAAAGATCAATGCATATCTTATCCAAGTCTAATAGTCTTTGGCCAAAGCAAATGGGAATTAGATTTCCATAAGGAGAAGACTTGAATGAATTAGAGTGATGATAAATTCCATGGGTTTGACAAATGACTATACCCTACATGGAATTGATCGAGACATTAGTATGACAAAAGGAATTGATTACACGAGAACTTGTATAATCGGGTTCGTGGATAGAGATATCGAAATCGGCTAAGGTTGTCGTGACATATTGCTAGGTGTTACTCATGAGTTACCAAAAGACCTTGAAACACGTTAGCAAGCAATGTTCTAAAAATCGGGCTAGACGGCTGCCCGCCGCACAGAAAACCCCCAAATCGTCGGTCCTAGGCGGCTAGGCGGGCCTGTTCGGCCTAGGCGGCTAGGCGGGAATTGAAATGAATTTTTTTTTTGAAATATCAAATTTCCAAATTTGAAATTTGAAATTTCAAAAAAAAAAAATAGATTTTAGAAAAAATTCAAGAAATTTCAAAACAAATATTCAAATTTAGAAATTTTTCTAAAAAATTTCAAAAGAAAAGGAAAAATTCAATATTCCAAAAAAATTAAAAAATTATGTGCGCCCGCCTAGGCGCTATTCGGCCCTCCACAGCACCGATTCTACCTAGCGATTTTTAGAACATTGTTAGCAAGAGTGCTAACGAAGTTTTCATGATGGCGAAATAAAATAGTTCAATTTTCATTTCGTTGTTTAATTGATTTGGACCTGATGAGTCATACACAATAAAGCTTAGTGCAATTTTGACCACTATGGATTTTTATGTGAAAAAAAGGTATTTACAAAAAAAGTCCAAAGACAATTATTTAATTACTTATAATAATTACTAGCATTATTTTAATAAGTAATGAATTAGTTGAATTAAATACCTTTCTTAGTGAGGACTAGAGTTGCTTGGGCTTTAAGGTAAAGCCACCTCCTCAAAGGGGTACACATAGGGCCTTAGAGTAGACCCTTTCCTCGTATAAAAAATAAGAGAGCTCTTCCAAAGTACAAAAAGGAACTCCCAAGATCTATACTAAAGATTATTGGTATTCTTCTGGCCTACTAAGACGAATCTCTAGAGGAGAGAACGAGTGTTCAAATTATTGAAGCTTGGTGTACGATGAGTCAGCTGCGACGTGGAGATTGGAATGCTTAACCGCACGGAGATACAACAAAACCTCCTCTAGTACATTCTAGATTAATTATACAATTAGATCTCTACCATAATTTCCGTTGTGCAATTATATGATAATTAACTTCAAAGGTACCATTCTGGAACATATCCATTCTACATTGTGAAGCAAAAAGTTCCAAAATGGGAAGAGCATTTTATGGCAACTCTGATCTAGATGGACTAGTAATTTTCTTGAAGGTTTTTGAGTAGCAATAGGAATGTCAAGACCATTCTCATTCTGTAAAGCAATATGAGAGATATTACTAAGTCGAATATGTCCAGTTGGTATGGTCATCTGTAGCTTGTATTCCTTTCCCCTAGTGTAAACAATTAGGCCTCATAACTTGGTATAATACATAATAACGATGATGAGAGACTCCAGAACTAACTAGTCTCTTAGTGTACTGTGGGTGTGAGTACCGTGGTGACAACTAGGATTGGTACAGCCTTAGGTGAACATACCAACTCTCTTAATTTATTAGTTCAGTAACCTCTCTCTTCTTGCTCTGTCTCTCCTAGTGGGTCTTTGAAAGAACTAAATATATTGGATTCATGGCATGCATCTGGATGCTGTATGGAGAACTGCGAGCAAGGATCTTTTTGTCTTTACAAGTTGCATGTCATACTTTAGATATGAATTGAAGCTACAAAGATTCAGAATCTAATACACTTGTGAATCTCGTGTCTCAAAATTTACCTATCTTAAGATTTAACAACTATTGAAATTAATAAATCTTTATAATATAATCAAGCTAGTTCTATGTATTTTTCGTATTTTTTGAAATGAAAATCATTGTACTAAAAACAAACCAGCAGATAATATTGTCATTATGCATTATGCATCATGCAGTCTCCATTAGGACCCATTCTCCTGAGCCCAACCATGTTTGAGTCAGCATCGATGCACACTAAATTGCTCCTCTATCACTACTATGCACACCGCCACCCCCTCATTACCACCACCACTTAGCTAGCTCTCCACTAATCACCATAATGGTCATTCAAGATTTCTTCTGTTGAATACGTAGTGCAACTGTGAGCAACCTCCATAGAAACACAAAGCAAAAAAATTCACAATGACATTCACTTAATCAACTATCCAAAGGTTGGTCCCAAATTTATAGGACAAAGTTAATCCCTGCATAGTAGTGCCAAGTTTGTTATAAACATTCATAAGGTCAAAGACGAGAAGATAAATAGGCTATTGGCAGAAAGCATATTTTAGACTAGAAAAATGCCTAGACGAATAGAGAAGGTAACAAGTGCGAGTCAAAATATAAGATTGGACTAGTTAGGAACACATTTCAGAAAAAGAAGGGGTATAAACTGAAGTTCATATGCAAAGACTATTTAGACCAATTTCTCTAACAAAAATAAATATAAAGAGGCATTTTCTATATTGATTCGGTGAAAACATTGTATAAGCAATATGATTTAAGCTTTCCTCAACAAGAAGCTTTGCATAATACGTTGATGCTAACTGCAGTAACACATTTCTTGATCTTACCAGGGGCTACCATTTCATAATCTATCTTTAACATGTATTGATTGAGAAAGTTACTTACAAAACATCAAAGAAGATAGGCATACATACCTCTAGGCTTTCCAACTTCCTGTTGAAATAAATCAAAACTGCATGTATCAGTGAGGTCCTAGACAATTTATCCAGATGAAATTAAATGAGAAGTTTGCAGGTCATAAAGTTATGTTGCACCTCTTTGCCCTCTCCTGTGGAGTTAACTGAGCAAACTTTGCAATAATCTCCTCAATGTTACTGAAAGTAAGGAGAATGTCAGATATGGGAACAGATATATTTAAATTATTTTGAGTTGTAACATACGGAAAAAATATAGTTTGTGTTTGCATGCATAGCAATGGAAGTGTGGTGTATGAAAACTGATTTTTCTTCATAGAATCTAGTATGCAGTCAATATACAAGAAGTCTGACCAGTATACATGGTACCATACATGTTCATGCCATACTCTATGTTTTCTGAGATTCTAGCCCATGATCTCCGCTAAAATTATACATGGTACCATATATGCTCATGCCACACTCTATGTTTTCTGAGATTCTAGCCCATGATCTCCGCTAAAATGCAAGTTGCAGTTTTGCACTAAAAGCGGGTATCTTCTGCCAAATTCCGTTATGCAGTCAACAAAATAAAGCAAACCTGTCTATTCAGCTGTATTGTCATCAACTTATTACTTGGTCGAGAAATTCTAACAAGAAAGTCCGTACTGCCATCTTCCTTTGGCTAACTTGTAAAAGCACCATCTTGACCAAAGATAACTTTGCTAAGCGCAAACGGTTGGGACCAATTATCTGCCGACTTTGCAATCACCACATGAAATCGGTTGAGAGTCTACTACTACTTTAGTGTAGAGTAGTGTTCCCTATTTGGGAGGCATGCAAAGCTCAACTCGGGATTAGCGGGCACCCTGACTCTATTGCGTCGATATGGGGATTTGGCTTTGGAAATCACGGCAGCTGTTATTTGGTGGGGTGTCTGGTTGGAAAGAAATAACACAATCTTTAATCAGAATAAAAAAAAAAAAAAAAAAGCATACCACACCTAGCTAAGAAGATCATAATTTGGGCATGACGACCCAAGGGGCAACGAAAATAATAAACCCTGGACAACAGAGAGACATACAAGGCCATTCACGCGTCGACGTCTCGGGAGCACAAGATCTCATGTACCTGACCTTGTTCACCTTTTGAGATTCTTTGGCCAACTTGTAACTTTTTTGTGAGGGGTTAGCATTTTGATATCAATTTTTTCCTTCTTCTTCTTCTTCTTCTTCTTCTTCTTTTCGATTAAAACTCATCATTAGAATTAGAAGCGCTTGTTACAATTTCACGGAACAAACCCTTTCTCTCAGCAACAGCTTCAGCCGCGTGTATGTCCAACTATTCGCGTAAACACACTGTTACTCCTAAGAGCCAGAATTATACTTGTGTTATACACGGTTCTACATTGGCCAGACATGGTACGGTATATTGGACACGTTTCTACATTGGCCAGACATGGTGCGGTATATTGGACACGGTGTTACATTTTTTTTGTCGGATTCTCATTTTTTCTAGTATATTGGACACGGTTCTAGCCAGACATCGTAGCGGTATGCACACGATGAGATATGGACATGCCAATACCGACGCAACATTTGTTAAAAAAAAATCAGGACATTTTAAGTGGGTAAAACTAAAATCCTGGCTCCACCCGTGTATACATACACACATGAATGTGAGGTATCGCGAGTGAGTAGTGCATACCAATAACAATATCATGCACCACAAAAGAACTAACTCAATTAATATGCCTAAGGAAGATGAGGGAAGGAATAATTATTTATTTTAATTTTGGAGATGGGATTAAAATGGGGGGCTGACTGACCTGCTGTGATCCCCGAGGCATAACGTGGGCTTCCCGGTGGGGGAGAACATGAGGAGTAGGATGTCGATGTCGCAGAGGATGGAGAGCTCCTTGGCCTTCTTGAGGATCCCGGACCTCCGCTTCGAGTAGGTCACCTGCCTCCCGCTCGTGTTGTCCAATCTCTTTATTTTCAGCTTCACTCTTCCCATTCTTCTTCTAATTACAAATTCTATGACAAGGAAGGGATCGAGCAGAGAGAGAGAGAGAGAGAGGAGAGAGAGAACAGAAGAGGGGAGAAGAGGAGAAAGGGTGGTGGGATGGGATGAACGGTGGAGGGGTGTAAGAGGAGCTACAAAAGCGGGAAGGGAGAAAGGAGGAGAGAGCAGAACACCAATCATATTAAACCAACCCAAAACAAAAACCAAGGTTTAGTTACAAGGATCCACCAGTATCATTAGAGGTGTACTTAGGTGAGATCTCCAAAAAAAAAAATTCTGCCACAAGAGCACGAGCTTATGTTGTTCACTCGAAGGCATTTATTAACGGTTTGTTATAAAGGCACTACAAAGTAGACTCATGTCTAGTCCAATATTGATGTTAATCCATTAATGAAAATATTTTATTCATACTAGTCCAAACTTTACTCAGGACTGCCTAACCTCTACTCCTCCCTCCTCCCGCTTCTCCCCTACCCCCTACGTCGTGATCTCCGGCACGGAGAAGGTGCTCAAGGAGGAGGAGGAGGAAGGATGAAGAGGCGAAGCTACTCGAGGAGGAAGACAACGAGGTGGAGGAGGACGACGACATGAGGAGGAGGAGGAGGAGGAGGAAGACGACGAGGAGGAGGGATAAGGTGTTCGAGGAGGAGGAGGAGGAGGAGGAGGAGGAAGACGACGGAGAGAAGGAGGCGGAGCTGCTCGAGGAGGAGGAGGGGGAGAAGGAGGAGGAGGAGGAGGCAAGAGCAGTCGCCTCGCGCAGACACCCTCCCCCTCCGGACTGTCAAAATTTTGACAGTCCTACCGATTTGAAGGACTGTCAAAATTTTGACAATCCTAAATAATTAACATATTTTCTTTAGAACTGTCAAAATTTTGAGAGTCCTTCCAGTAGGACTGTCAAAATTTTGAGAGTCCTTCCTATTGTTAGAACTATCAAAATTTTGACAGTCCTGGAAAAAAAATTTGGTTTGCCCTGATCAAGTTTGGAGAATGGTAAACTTGTAATTATCTAAAAAAAAATTGGGTTGTCCTGAGTGTATTTTGTAGTACCTTTATCAACAGCCTTATTAACTTAAGCATGTCAATTTCATCTATCTAGGTGAGCATTCGGTTTATTCGATTTCAACCGAACTGAAATAATCAAAATCGAATAAACCAAAAAATTAAAAATCCAAAATCAAAATCGAACCAAAATTAGCCAAAATTGAACCGAACCGAACCAAACCAAACCAAATAAGCTATTCTGTCACGCCCCAGTCCCAAAATTATGTGGAACCAGTCCACGTGGCATTGGCCAACTGACACGTCTCCGAAGGAAAATCCAATTTATTGGACCCAAAGAGACGTGCTACGTTGTCATAAAATACTAACAAGTCTAGTACTAGCATATAACAGGTAACATCTAATCTCATCCATAATATATCAAGGAACACTGAAATCAGTACTGGAATATAAGTGCTAAGTCTGAAATGAGTTTTTAATACAAATCCGATATGTCTGGTGGAAACAAACCCACTACAAAAACTAAAACAAGAGCGCTGAATATAACATGACTAGAGCATCGACTATCTAGATAAAGAGGCTCCGGCTCTACATGGCAAGTCTACTCAAGACCAGAGGAACTCGGATGGCAGCACCTCTAACTCCTCCTCGGATGCGTACCTCGTCTCCTGCCCAGGTCCGTACACCGTGGGATAGTACTCCTCATCTAAATCTGGAAGGGAACCAGGTCCTCAGTAGGACATAACAAGATACATAAAAGCATGCCATATATAAATACTGAATAAAATAAAGGGTGAGCTAACCATCTAAGTGTATGCAATTGTAAAGACAACCTTGGTACGTATGGGAAGGCGTAGGCATAACGTCCAACGTCCTCTAGAGTGTGGTATCTGCAACGTCCATCATTCCGAAGAATGAGGTATCTGTATATATATAACGTCCAACACTCTAAGGGACGTAGTATCTGCAAGTATATATACGTCCGTATCACTCCGAAGAGTGCGGTATCTGCAATAAAGGAGGTAGATGTCCCATACGCCTACTAGTTGTCTTCCCCGCCCAATGTGGATATACAAGTCGAATCCACAACATGCATACCACGTAGCTATATGTCACGTCACAACTTTCTAGATAATCCTGACTACGTGCTAAACCGTGATGTGTGTTCCATGCACCGGTAGCTAATCGAGTACGCGAACCCGCATCCCAACATGAGTTACAATCGTGATGCGTGTACCAGTGTCAGGGTCTAGGAGGATATCAGAATACCCTCGCATCTGTTGGTGAGTCTAATAATGTCTAAGTCAGTTATACTACGTATCAACATATTTGTCGATTGCACCCGAGGCAATCTCAGGCGCACACAGTTATATGTATTTTTGTAACAGGAATATATGCAACAATTTATAATTTAAACAGTAGAATTTGGCAAGGTATACTTGCCTGAGCAAGACTTCGTATAGTGTACGTCCTGATAATGGGTGTAAGTTTTGGTAAAAGAAGTGGGATTAGAGTTTTGGGAAGTGTTGGAATATATATAGGGATAAGGAGGTGTAGAAGCATGAAAAATACGCTGTAAAGTTATACGCAGTATTTCAGTGCTGGGCGGCGTAAAATATGACTTCAGAGCCATCGGCGTACAAACAGAGCTTTATCGCTAGTATAGCGTAAAATATAAGCTCTAGGACAATCCGCGTAATGCAGTATTTCCAGGCTGCTTCAGCGTAAAAAGGGTATTATACCACCTTTATGGCGTAAAACTCATCCGCTTTTAATGCAGCATGGAAGTGTACGAGGAACGCTTCGTATTCCTCGAATGAACCTGTCAGATCAGGCAGTGAACCTGACTCCTGACAACGAGTACTGCACAGCTATCCAAACGACGGCTGTAATGATGGTGCGACACACAGACCCAAACCGTCGTTTAGTGACATTTCCCTGATATAAAACGCTTTTACGCATACAAGGGAATATGCTGCCTAGTTTTACACAGGCAGATGTGAGCTTTTACGCTCAGCAGAAGACAAAACAAACTGCCACGTCAAAAGCTGCTCTTCGTACAGAGCTCGAGGCACGTCTCTGCATTTAATGCTCAGAATGGTGGCAGATCTCTGCATTTAATGCACGAGATTTGGTTATATCTCCAAAGACTGGGCAAGCCATAATTACGGCTAATACGTCCACATCATCACCTCTGCATGTTACGCCATCAGGCTATTTTCAGTTATAGGAGCACGCTGTACTCTATCTCTTTGAAATACGCCTCCGGGCTATTTTCAGCTATAAGGAGCACGTTGTACGCTATCTCCTTGAAATACGCCAACTCAGGCTATATTTGCATTTATGCGTGATAAGGCTATTTGGTCCAGAATACGCTCAATGCCTCAGTCAAAGAAGGAGGATCAGCTATCTTTTACGCTAGCTACCTATCCATGCAGCATCAGGCTTCTACGCCTACAAGGCTTCTACGCCTATTTGGCTTCTACGCCAACCTGACAACTATTTGGCTTCTACGCCATGGTGACAGTTATCGGCTTCTACGCCAACCTTTTCTACGCAAGGGGCAGTTACCTACGTGGCTCGCATGCCGTGATCTTCGCAGCAGTTATACGCATTATCTCATGATGGGACACGTGTCACACGCTTATTCAGAAGATCATCTATACGTGGGTGGCAGTTATTATAACCGTCGCGTAAAAAGTGCCATACTCTCCACTATCCGGCTTCTACGCCGACTAGACGGTTACTGTCACTAAAAACCCTATAAATAGAGACCTTTATTGACAGAGGTCGAAGGTCGAAAAAAGATCGAAGAAATCGAAGAGCAGAGAGAGAAGAGCTCAGACAGAGAGTAGTGATCGACGATTTTGGCATCGGACATCCACTCCCTCTTGCAATCTTTGAAGCATCTCCTTCTTCTACAGCACTTCTTCATCATCGTGTAGTCCAAGGGACAAAGTGATCGACTGCAGACCAGACTCCTATAGCAATATTTACCCAGATTAAAATTTGTACTTGACATCCTCGTATAGGATTAATTGTACTTCTTGTTTGTAAACCTAAGAAAGGGTTTTGTATAAACCTAGTTTTATTTCTTCCGTTTATTATCAAACACAAGATGGCGACTCTGCTGGAGACCTCTTTCTCATCTGACGATAAAGCAATTGCTCAACACGATGCAGTATCAGTAGGATCAATGAAGAAGACCTTGGTCGTCCAGTTCGACCAGTCCGCCTACGAAGATATGCTTCGAGCAGGGGGTAGCTCTCACTCTCTCTCTGTCCAAGACAACAGGAAACTGCGTAAGGTCTGGATGCCCAGGACATCCCCTAGCATTCCTGCCGACTCTCCGGTTTCTCCGACCAACCAGGTTGTAGCTGCGCAACCTTTGCGCTCCGCGCGTAAAGCTCTGTCTCCCGTCTATGACGTGGTAGACAAAACTTCTGACAATGCCTCAGTGCTAGTCCAGAAGTCTACTCTGCGCCCCGCGCGTGAAACTCTGTCTCCCATCTGTGACGTGGCAGACAAAACTTCTGGTGATGCCTCAGTGCTAATCCAGAAGTCTACTCCACGCTCTGCGCGTAAAATTCAGTCTCCCGTTTGTGACGTGGCAGACAAGATTTCTGATAATGCCTCAACGCCAAATCAGAAATTCCAATCGTGCTCTGCGCGTAAGAATGCATCTGCCCTCCGCGGAAAAGCAGATGGTCCCTGCAATTTACGCAAGGAAAAATAAATGGCAGACTACTCAACTTCTCGGCCTTTACGCCAGCAAGAGAAGAATCTGTCCGCTCTCCAGATTACGCGAGAAGCGAATGGCCGATTAAGGGCTTCCTCAGTTTTACGCCAGCCTGAACAGAGTTCCAAATTATGCCAGGTGAAGCCCCTCGGCGTAAAGAAGACCCAGTCTGCGGATAGATATGCTCCTCGGGGATCATGTGCTGCTCATATGGCTGAACTATTGTATTCCTACGGCAGGAAAAGAGTTGGGGTGCCCAATATCCGCACTCCAACTGATATAAAAAGGATGTAAACTCCCTCGACCAGATTTCAGTAATTTAGGATTAATTTTTTAGCTAATTAGAATTTCTGTAACTTTTTAAAATTTATTTTGTTTACATATCCTATTGATTGTGCACCTGTACCTTACACAATTAATTAGAGCATTATACTACCTGTTATCCCTAAACAAAGTTCACATACCTGCCCTAGACATGTTAGCCTACTTTTTTTGTATTTTGTGCAACTCCCAGATACCTTGTTTGGTGCGTCATTTTAGTCGCACAAATATCGTTACAAACGTACGTATTTATTTTCTATTTAATTTTTTGCTCTTTACCCATCTCTGTACCCCTAGGGATTTGATGACCAATAGGCACCTGTTTTGCCCAAACAAAAATACGATAATATTCTACTCTAATTATACTACAATTAGTGTATTGACACCGTAGAAAAATTATGGCCCTACCTGCCTCTAAATAATTAGAGAATACCGTGCGCAGTATTTATTAAATAATAAATACGATGACCCGTATCACCAAGAAACCAGGCCCTGCCCCTGCCCAGACTCACCCCCATCCCCTCAGGACTCTCCCACAGCTTTTCCCTCTCAATTCTGAGCATTTTAGTATTTTCTGGGAACATGGTATTTTATCAGACAAATTGCGTAATTACGCAAAATACAATTTTAGGACTTTTATACAATTTATGAAATTACAGAGTTTTTTATGCAAATTTCTAGATGAGGTGGCATCACCTCATAGGCTGGTGAACCTACACCTGACACGTGTCAAAGTGGGGCCCACTAAATATCTGAAAATATCAGCCTATTACTAAATTACCTAACTATCCTTGAACTTCCCCCTAATTACAAAAATGCCACTCCCCCTAAACCTATATAACCCGACCCCCCCTCTCATTCCCAACTCACTCCATACCCTCTCCGGCCACCCTCCGCCCACCGGACCCCTGCCCAACCCCTCGCCACCTCCTTGCCCTCCTCCCCGACCACCGGAGCCCCGCCCTAGCCGACCGCTCCGCCGCCGGCAGCCCCTGCAACCCAACTCCCCCAACACCATCACCCACAGCCACCACCACCCGAACCACCCCCACCACCGTCTCCGGCCACCGTGCACCACCACCACCACCACTCGACTCGCCCCGACCTCCTCTACCGGACCACTACTTCCCCTCCGACCCACGACCACTCCTCCGCCGCCGGCAGCCCCCGCAGCACCACCAACCCCCTAACCCTAACAGCACCCTCTCCACTCTGACCACCTCCAGCCGCCAACACCGCCACCGTAGACCCCCGCCACCACCACCAACCTCACCACCACCCTCCCCTCCGTCGATCCCCCACCCTGCACCGCCGCCGCCTCCTCCGCCGCAGCCGCCGCCGTAGCCTCCACAAGCTGCTGCTGCTGCTGGCGCTGGCAGCCACTGCTGCTGTTGTCACTCCTCCGGCCAGCCACCGCCACCTTCGCCGTCGTCCTCCCGCCGGCGACGAGCCAAGGCCCCCACCTGTCAGTTAGGTATACCCTCTGACCCTATATATACGTATATATGTATAAAATACTTATATGTATATATATATATGTATATATATATGTATATATATATGTATATTTATATATATATGATAATATATAATATATATTATATTATTAATATACTGAACAAATACAGTATATTTATACTGTTTATATTACTATTATATATTATATATACATATGTGTACTACTATTATATATGTATGTATATATGTATATCTATGTATAATTATATATATATATATATATTTATATATATATATATATCTATATATATATAAATGTATTATAAGTATTATATGTATTATATTACTAATATATATATTTATACATATATATATATATAAATCAGTGTTATATATACACTACTATATATATTATATATATAATACTATATACATATACATTTATATTTCTGCATTTTCTTTCCTGTATATATATATATATATGTATATATATATCCATGTATATCTAAATGTATTATCTATATATATAATATATTATATTATTATTATTATATACTAAATTGTTGGATAATACAGCATATGCATATGCATATATATATATATATATATATATATATATATATATATATATATATGTGTGTGTGTGTGTGTGTGTGTGTGTGTGTGTGTGTATTTACATTCCTGCACTGCCTTTCTTTATATATATATATATATATATATATATATATACATATATATATATATATATATATATATTATTAATATATACTATATATAATATAATACTGGATAATACAGTACTTATATACGTATTTATATTTTCTGCACTGTCATTTCCTTTTTATTATATATATATATATATATATATATATATATATATATATATATATATATATATATATATATATATATATATATATATATACTATATAATACTCTACTGGATAGTACAGTATATTATATCTATACATTTACATTCTGCACTGTCTTTTCATTTAATATATATATCTATATACATATATATTATCTATATATAATATATATAATATAGTACTGTATAATACAGTACATATATATATATATATATATATATATATATATATATATATATATATATATATATATATTTATACTTTCTGCATATATATGCTATATAAATATATATATTACTATATATACTATATCTATATGTATATATATACTCTATATATATGTGTATACTATGCTATATATATATATATATATATATATATATATATATATATATATATATATATTGTCATATATATAAGTATATATGTACTTTTATATTATACCCATGATAGTCACGAACCCTGTATGTTTTAACAGAAAATATCTCCAGCACAGCCAGTGACCCCCTGTCACAAGCACCTTCAAACCTGACTCGGAGATCAGGTTTTCAATACTATCAGGGAGTAGGCAAGTATACCTTGCCAAGTTTACTGTTTAAATTTAAATATTGTTATATGTTCTTGTTCCTGAATTTCATATGACTATGCGTACCTGAGACTACATCGGGTACAGTCAACAGATACGTTAACACTTAGTATGGTTAACTTAGTCTCTACAGACTTACCAACAACGGTGAGGGTATCTTAATATTCTCCTAGACCCTGTCACGGAAACACGCAACAAGGTTGCATTACATATTGGGATGCACGTTGCGTATTTGATTAGCTACTAGTACGTATGACCTGCATCACGGTTTAGCATAAAATCAGGAAAAGTACGACTTGACATTTAGTTACATTGGGTGGGAAAGATAACTAGTAGACGTATGGGACACCCCCTCCTTATATTGTTATACCTTCGTACCATGATGGTCGATTGCAGAGTGCCCTTGAGTCAGGGGGCATATGACACATATACTAGCCAGTCACCACGATTGGTAAATTAAGTCAGCATATGTCTAGCCGACACATTCCCATGCGTACTACAAGGTCTTTATTGCATTTCACTTAGATGGTTAGCACCCTGTGTTTATTTATTTATTTATTCAGTATTTACATACATGGCATGTTATTTTTCTGTATCTTGTTATGTCCCACTGAGGATCTGGTTCCTTGCTAGATTTAGACAAGGCTTTCTACCCCACGGTGTACGGACCTGATCAGGAGACTAGGTGTGCTACCGAGGAGGAGTTAGAGGAGACACCTTCAGAGTCTGCCTGGACCTAGAGGCTTGCTTACCTGGAGATGGAGCTGTTTTCCCCAGATAGACGCTACTTAGTCTATCTTATTTTTCTGCACTATTATTAGCTTTTGTTATGGGCTTGTTCCCATCAGATGTACTATGACTTTATCAGACTCAGCTATATATATATCAGCTCTTATTTCCTGACATTTTATTGTGGATGAGATAGATTTTACCTGTATTAGACTTGTAGTATTTTAGGACAGCGTAGCACGTTCTTTTGGGTCCATTAACATGGATTAAACCCTTAGTGACGTGTCAGCTGGCCAATGACATGTGGCCTAGTTCCTGACATTTTGGGACTGGGGCGTGACAAAGGAGGAACAAACCTTCTTTCTCTTCTTCTTCCGTTATTACTCCTGACTTGCGTGAATTTCTGATCCAGAAACGCAAAGACAAGAGTCATAAACAGGCTTCAGTTCCCCTAACTGTCAAACATGGAGAGATCATGTGGGAAGATGCATCAACATCTAATGTCATTATGACATATGGGCCACATGAAGAATCTGTCTTTATTGTTCCTCCAACTCGCGACGACCAGCATCCAATAGTCTTCGGTCGCATGCGGAGCAGTCCGATTATACAAGAAGAATCTCACGAATCTAATGCTAGGAAAATGCAAATCCACAGGTATAGCCCACAAGCTTTGAAGATTATACAAAGCATGGGTTATGATTTGAAGTTGAAACAAGACCTCAACTATGGAAAAGGCAGACGAACACCGTTGCATGGTAATCCTTACTGTCAACAAACTCGTTTTGGGTTGGGGTACACTGTATCTCTTGCAAACTCCAAACCTCCAGAGGCTGATCCTGTACAACCAGAGGCAGATCCTTCTAAATCAACTTCAGTGGACAAATGCCACGACATGTCTGGGGGTAGCCTACCTCGACAAAATAGGGCAGTATCCAAAGCTGGGGGTAGAATTCCCTCTGAGTCCGAAGATGATGCGACGTTGGCGATCTTCCCGGAAGACCATAAAACTCAGGCATCGGGAGCCCGAATGCCAAAAGGGACTTTCTCATTCAATGAAGATGACATCATTAAAATCTTCAATATGTTGATGAAGGAACACAAACTTCGACTACCCAACATCAGATACCCTGAGAGGGCTGGCAAAGTTGATGACCCAGATTATTGTCTCTTCCATCGGTATATTCATCACCCTACAAAGGCCTGTTATATACTAAAAAGGAGAATCCAGGAGTTGATCGATGCCAAGGTCATCACTCTGCATCTGTAAACGAGGGTACTATCACTGCAAATTGATTTCACTTTAATGTGATAATTTGCTCCCTCAAAAAATACCGGATGATGAATCCCTAAAGTTTTCCCAGTAGATTCTTCAAGTCTATCCCCACTCAAGAAAATCACTCTACAGTGAATTTTTTAGACATGAGTTCATGTTCATATTACCTCTGAACCATTGTCCAAATATTTCGTTATTTCCCCAGCTGGGTTTGTCATGTTCATATTACCTCTGAACAAACCTTCCTGGTTTGGCCATCGATTATTACATCCATATTACCTCTGATATCGGTTGTCATCTCAACTTAACACCCGTACTTAACTCTAAGTACGCCAGTGGTGTTAGGTCTACAAAAACTGCCATGTTCATATTACTTCTGAGCAGATATGTACCTCCATCCCCAATGGAGTCACAACTCAAAAGTTTGTCATATTCATATTACCTCTGAACAAACTTTCCAAATTTTTGGCTATCGATTATCACGTCCATATTACCTCTGATATCGGTTGTCATCTCAACTTAACATCCGTACTTAACTCTAAGTACGCCAGTGGTGTTAGGTCCACAAAAACTGCTATGTCCATATTACCTCTGGCAGGGCTTGTCCTAAAACTTATTACTTGCACTCTCGTGCGCAAAAAGTAATAGGTCCACAAAAATTCCCCTGTGGAATGCCCGCAATGGAAAAATGAAATGTCATGTCCATATTACCTCTGAACTATCCTTATTTTCCTAGCGAAGAGAGAGTCAGTCTCTATTCATCCCTACAGAGTTGTATTTTATCGCGTCTATATTACCTCTGTCAGGATTTGTCTCAAACCTATTACTTGCACTCTTGTACGCAAAAAGTAATGGGTCCACTAAAAATCTTCCAGTGGGATATCCTCAACAAATACGGTATCGTACTACGTCCATATTACCTCTAGTACAAATCTGTAATTCGTACAAACAATCATAAAGAAATAGAAGGGTCCTTATATGATTGTAAATGACGCTTACAGATTAGCCAAATCTAATGGAAATTTGGCAATGGCTACTATCAACTGCAAATTCCTGAAGAAGTACTATACTTGATCTCCTTCGTTTAACGGAGTATGACGAAGATCTTATTCTGACGATACCATGCACAAAGGTTAGCTGGATCATATTCTATCAGGTTCATGTGACCTCCGAATAGATATCCTTAACTAATTTATAAACCTATCATGTTAATGATACCTCTGATAGTGTTTAGTATACAAATTTAGTTGGATTATATTCTTTCAGGTTCATGTTAACTCTGAATAGATTTACATTCAGCAAAACCTTAACGAAAGAATGTCATATTAATGATACCTCTGATATCACTTTCACTATAGCCTATCACATTCTAAAATGATGGGCCCACAAAGTCAGAAAATGTGTCTTTATTATCTCCGAAAAATTATAGGAGAAATAAGAAAGTACATCATTTGGGAGGAGCAGTTAAGTCGCGAATCTCCTGCGCCAGAGTAACCATTCTCTCATCCCTGGAGTTCAAAACGTCGGCACGAGCCCGCTCCAACCTTGCCGCCTCATTGTTCAAAGCAGATAGTTCGGATCGAACATGTACAAAACCTGCGTGGATGACACCCACATGCGTCAGGTTCTGTTGAGCAGTCTCCATTCGACCCTTCAGCACATCTCGAGATGCCGACAAAGAGAGAGCCTTCTCCTCTGCCTGAGCGAGTTCATCTTTCAATTTGCGGACCCTCGCTGTCTATTCCTCATATTCGACTTCGCACTGAGTCATATGGGGAATGACATACTCTAATTCGACACGCTCTTGATCCATCTCCTGCTGCTATTCCTGGACGGATTTGTTCAGAGATTCCATTTGCCTAGCAAGTTCGGCAGTTAAAGAGTCATACCTAGCTTGAACGAGACTGTCGATGCTGCCTCGAGATAGCTGCAAATAATCGTTAATGGGTTGTTCCAAACTATTAACTATCTGCTCCAGTGTATCAGCTCTCCCAGCGTCGTTGAAATCTCTGATCGGCGCTATCGCAAACTGGGAGGACCTACTCAAAGCCTCGAAGCCTAGATTCTTCTCCAGCACCATTGATATATGCGTTTTCAAAGTGGTGTAGAAAATACTAGTATACTGCTCAATCAGCATGGCGAGATCCGAATGGACGCTGGGAGTGACTGCAATATCGGCGAATCCCCCTCCAGGAATGACTGCAGACGATGTTGCCATAGTCGTCGCCTCAACAGATGGTGCGACAAAAGAAGAAGCGCCAACAACTGACGAAGTGGCCGGCGTACTCAAAGGAGGCATTGTCGTAATGACAGGCTCATCCTCCTCTCGAGATATCGGAACCATTTCGGGTGAGCCGGCACCCGAAAATGTTTCCTCTTCAAAGTCAGACACCTCCGTGTCATAGACATGGGCGAAAACAAAATCGAAAGTTGCGTCGACACTGTCCTCCCCGTAGATGTCTTCCCCTGAAAAGAAGACAAAAGAAAGTTAATATCAACATAATGTTAATTTTTCTAAAAGAGGCGTAAAGATGATATTTACCCATGGCCGATGGTATATATGTCGCGTCTGCAGCCAGTACAGCTAAATCATTTCTTAATGATGCTAAGCGAGCTGTCATACCTGGAGAGGAGGGTGCACCAAATGACGACTGAGGGTAGTCATCCAAGTCTTCACCCAAATCCAATCGAAGTTCATCAGGTGGAATCTCGCTGGGTATACTTACAGACACGGCAGGGGTTTCTCCCATTGCTGGTTTGGATAAAGATATCTTTATTTGGCTCGGCCTTGAAGGCGATCTCGTACCACTACCTGAAGCGGTAGCAGCGACAGCAGCCTCGAGCAAAGATTCTCCGGCACTGCCAGCCGGAACTGTGGAGGTTCCCTCTCTAAAAGGCGAGGAACCTCTAATAAAAGGATCGTCCCCAACAGGGGAAACAACAGGCTCTCTTCTAGGAGCCTCATGACTGGAAGTCCTGTCAGGACCATTAACAGTCTTCTTTTTCTTGCGAGGGAAAGTCTTCTTCAGAATAGGAGCCCTTCGCTTACCAGAGATAACCAGAGGCTCTGCAGGTGGAGGTATTTTACCTCTCGGTACTGCCAACAAAGGCTCATCTGGATTGACAGAATCTTCACCCTTGTCAGAGGAAACTGATGGGACTTCGTCTCTTCCCGCTGACTTAGAAGAGGGCATCCTAAAACTTCTACACATATCAAAATCGCGATGGAAGGTATTGGTTGCCACATAAAACTGGGCATACGAATGGAGGATGCGTAACTCCATGGAGAGTGAAGTCGCGGGCACGGTAAAAGCTGCTCCAGTGTAACCCATTATGAAGTAACGCCATCCTCTCGCTCCATCAATAAGTCCACCCCTGGACTTGAAGCTGGTGACGGCATTGCCCACGTGCAATTGGTCATACCCAAACTGCCTGGCGAACCGACTAGGCAGGTAGGGCTCCAAGAAGCATTGGTCTTCACTTCTGTACAATAAATGGAAAGGTCTAATGCAGACCAACCAATTAAAAACTTCAGAAGAAAGAATGGTCTTCCTTTCTCCTGAGTCCTGAAGCCTGCTCCCCTGTTGATTGAGATGTACAGTGGGGACGGTGCAGAAGAGCTTCCAGCTATGAGCAAAATTCAATGCTCGTCGACAGTCTAAAACTGTGGTCACATTCCAGGTAGAATTCTTGTAATTCAACAAGAAATTACTCCCCGAACTACTGCCAGGATCGGAAGACATCACCCTGGGGTTATGGAGAATTAACCATTCCATCAAATACAAGAACGGTAATTCCACCCTGGAAAAGCTGTCACGTCGTGTTTCATCGGCAAGCAGCCCATCAGTAATGGCCCTCAGGCCAGCTTGTATGCGGCATACCATGGCAGGAAGCAAGCCCAGTCTTGCCCCGAATATCAGACGTACTGCAAGCCATAAGGTGTTGCGGTGAATACGATCCGAAGATACAATGCCTGGTACTACCAATCGGCACAGCCATATAGAGAGGAAGCCAGCCAGTTGAGCTTCTCTTGACAGAGGCCTGCGGCAATGCCTCAAATAACTGTAGGCTTTAGTGCCTGCAGGATATTTTCCTATCCCTTCGTCGAGAATTTGATCTGAAGCCCCAGCGTCTTCAATAAGGTCATCGACTACTTGAGCACTAAGCACGCTCAAAAAGCTCAAAGGCCTATCCCTGCTATCCACGACTTTGTCTGGCTTAGCAGTCCTGGCCTGATGGAAGAAGAGGTAGGACGCCCATTTGTTGGTATGAGCCAAATCAGAGGGCTCATTATAGAAGGCGGTGCACGCTAAATAGTGACACATCAGCTCCTGGTACACTGCCACTACCCGAGGGTCTGTATCCCCCAGCTCCCGGTTTGTGGGAACATACTCTTCATAAGGAGTATCCCCCATTGGCAGTCTTAAAATCTCTGCCATTTCGTGAAGGGCCAATCCCAACTCCCCCAGTGGAGTGGCGAAAGTCCCGGTGAGCGAGATATACCGCTCCATCAAAGCCAGAAATAGGTTGGGGTTGAGAGGTAACCCAACACTGGTAGCACTCACAGCCGCGTACAGACCAATGCTCTCCAGCTCAGTCTGAAAATGCTTCAGGGCCCAGGCAGCTAAACGAGCCCATCGAAGATTTGTAGGGGTAACCCACCCATTGGTCCGAGGATTAACCTTGGGGTATATTCCTCCATGCCCCATGAAGTCATTGCAGAAAGTCGGTAATTGGACTGGTTGGAGCAGTGAAGTATCTTCGCTCGGGACACTGCCCGGATACAATCCCCTGAACGGCATGACCGGGCCGGAAGGGCGGCTTACAAATGACCCTTGGTCGGATCCTTTCTGGTAAAATATCTTCCCCGGCTGGCCGTGAAAATTAGGGGTCAGAGTCCACGACATCCTCCTGGGATGCGTGGCATGGAAGAATACCGAGATAGGGTAATCTCTCAGCATCTTGGGCAGATACAGGACCAGGCCCCCGGTAGAAAAAATCCAGTTTTCTTTCTTGGGCTTCGTCTGGGATTGTTTGTCAATCATATCCCCGAAGAGGAAAGCCGGTTTTATGTATTGTGCCCCGTCTATATACGTCAGGGGCTCTCCGTTGATCATGCTCAACAACATTCGCTCTCCTTGAGACGATATCAGGATTCCCCTTCCTTCAGGATATTGGGGTCCATAAATAGAAAATATCACATGGGACAAATCCTCCAGGTAATTGGAGTGCAGCATCCCAGCAGCAGAACCCATCACCTCAGCCAACGGAGATATATGCAAGTTAACTACAAAGGGCAAGAAAAACACGTCAGTTTCTATACTATACCTCATAATCTTGCAGCTTATGCCAAAGAGCAACAGTCTGTGCTTTTACGTCAAGACTGTAAAAACTTGACTTTTTACGCTAGAATCTCATTCCAAGACGTAAAATTCAAGAATGGCAGTATACACAAAAATCTGACAGTCTGTGTTTTACGCCAGATTGCCAAAATTTGAGTTATTAGCCGGAATTCTCATCCAGGGCGTAACACTCAAAGTTTGTAGTATACGCCAAATTTCGACAGTCAAAGCTTTTACGCCAGACTGCGAAAATATGGAGTTTTTACGCTGACACATTAAAAATGTGGGCGTAAAAGATGAAACATCTCTGTGCATCATCTTCCTCGAAGAGGCTATCAGCACAGAAGATGACCTAGCGCGTTCACGTACAACGTGTGCGAAGGGTTTTCTTCGTTCTTGTCATCCCAAAAGCTTTACCTATAACGCCCGGTGCACAGCTCGTCGGTGGGGCACTTCGTTCAGAGCGCGATTCGCCCTGCCCGATGGAAGTCGCTCTTGCTGGGACAGAGGAGCGAGAAGAGGAGGCAGCCTTCTTTCCCTTAGACGAGGAGATTGGTTTTGGTGCCATTGCTAAAAAAAAACTCAGAGTGCTCAGAGAAGAAACGAAGGAGAGTACTCAAAGAGACGAAGGTTTTCTTTTGCAAAAGACAGATGAAAAGTTTTTCTCTGAAAGCCTTAGGGTATTTATAGAATTCAGATAAAACTCCTCGAATCCCTAACCAAATCCGATATTTAATATTCGATTATGATTGGGGACTACGTCAGCCTATTACTCAGGGAAGGTGAACAGTCAGCAATTTAAAAAGTTTTCGTGCAGAGCAGATTCGTGATTTTACGCCAAGAAGCTTTTTACGCTCGGGAAGCTTCAAATCTATGGTTTTACGCTCAGAGGCTATAAGTCTATGGTTTTACGCCCGGATGCTTTTACGCTCGGTAGCTTTTATGCTCGAGCGGCTACAAACCTACGACTTCACGCTCAGAGGCTACAAATCTATGATTTCACGCTCAGAAGCTTTTTTACGCTCAGAGGCGACAAATCTACGACTTCACGCTCGGAAGTTTTCTTTTCAGAGGCTATAAATCTACAGTTCTACGCCCGGATGCTTTTATGCTCAACAGCTTTTACGCTCGAGAGGCTACAAACTTACGATTTTATGCTCATCTACACTACGGATCTATGACTTTCCGCATATCTTAAAATACGCAGGCCAGAGTATGCGTATATCTGAACAAATCTCAAGACGGCCAATTACAAGGGTTCACGAAGGAGATACTCCTCCTTGGCCTCAAAATATCCCAAGTACCCAAAGCATACAGAGTTCAGCATTGAAAATGACTCTTCTTCTTGGGTCGATTGGAAGTTCATCCAAAATCCAGTCTGAATATTTCCTCTACAGTTCAAGATGGCGATTCAGTTTTTGACAGCTATTTCTCGTCCTATTTTAAGGGATTTTTGGGAAATTATTCTTGAAGATGATGGTCTGAATAAGAAATTCTTCTTATCAGAGAAGTGACAAGTTCAGAATTCTACGCAATCCCTCGTTCAAAACAGCATGACAGTTCGGATATTCGACTTAAATGCTAAGCAGTTTTCTATGCGTCCTCAGTTACGCGTAAAAGACAGGACGGGACCAAATACTCTTTTTTCAGAGTCGGCGTAAAGTTATTCAGACGTGTCGAAGCTACACATATTCAGACTTCATCACAGCAAAAAATATGGCAAATCATCATATGCGCAAAAGAAGACGATTTTATTAAATTATGATTACATATGAGGGAAATCCAGTCTACAAAGGTTTTTTTTCATCTTCATGATTACATATGAGGTAAATCCCGTCTATAAAGGGTTTCTCATCCTCATTTAAAGATCACGCCCAGAATCTGTTCTGTCAGGTTCTCGCATTGGGGGAGATCTTTATCCGTCTTCTACAGCAGTTCATCGACTCCCACAGTCGATGAACAAGAAAATGATTAATGGCGGAAGGATACACAATTGGGCCTGTATAAATTATTCAAGAGTCCATCCTCCATAGGCCATGACAGATTGAGTTGAGGTGTTAGACCCAACTCAGTACTGGAAGACAAGGCTAGTTTGTCTGCCCTCGTCCACGAACGACGGGAGAAAATACAGCTTGCAAGCTGTGTGGTCGAATGTGACCCTTCCTTTCTCCTGGACGAATCGCCATATGAAGTTGCTGATTATCCCGAGCAAATAAAGCTATGATATCCTTCCATGATCCATCGTTGCAGAGGACATTTGCTCGAAGACGCCTTCTTTTTTGGCTCCTTACATGCTGGAAGAGCATGACCTTCTTCTTCCTTAAGTCGACCCGACGAACTCCGGCAATCATCTCTGTGTGGTGAAGGGAATATAAGAAGAACAGGTTAACTCATCAGCCTTTATATAGGCAAAAGAGAACACACCGAATCCCAACAAATCCCCAAAAATTTGCCAAAAAATCAGCCTCGAGGAACGAGTCAGACTTGACCGTTTCATGCTTCATTCAAATTGTAAAACCCCCTTCCTAGAAAATCGTATATACCATTTATTTATTAATTATTAAGTAAATTGTAGTAATTAGGTCCAAATAGGAGAAATAGATTTTTAATAATTTTTATGTTAGGTGTTCGGGCACTTAGAGGACTTATGGGACCATCAGGAATTTTTCGAAATTTATTCCATGTAGGAGACCCCTTGAGCAGTTGCTAGCCTAACGATGTGCAATACCCTATTCTATAATTTTTCTTATGTGTGAATATATATATATTTAAAGAAAAGAATTAAATAAGTATAAGAATAATAATCATACTAATAATAATAATATACTTAGTTTACTAAGCCCTTAGGAATCCTTAAGCAACTATTCCTCAACAACCTTGCACTTCCCTTTAGCAATTGCTTCAGCCGAGATGTCCCAGACCCTTCCGCCCAAATTGACCCGTAGCAATAGCAACTTAGTTGCTATTTCCCTTCAGCGGCAACTCAAATCCATCCGCTCCTTCCCCTCTCTCTCTCTTAATATATATATATATATATATATATATATATATATATATATATATATATATATATATATATATATATATATATATAGTTAGCTCTAAAACCCTAACCTAAAACTCCAGACTTCCTCTTCCCATCTAGAGCCGTTACCGCAGCCAGATAAGCCTCCCCAAGCCATCCAACCATCCCGTCGACGCCGACATCGCGAACTGCAGTCTCCCACTCGAGGCACCTTCGCTCCGACGTAATTTCCTGTCGACTCGCTCGACCAAATGCCGTTCCGTTTTCATAGGTATGATCTTCCATTAACCCTCTCCAATACTTGTTTTATAGTCAATCTCGGAAAATGTGTGCCCCTAGGTGAAAAACAGCGCCCAAGTCAGCGCGAGCAGACAGAATTTTGCAATCGCAGAATTCCAGAATGACCACCCATATTGCCGAGTTCGTATCTCCCACCACAGAGATCTGAATTCGGTGATTCTTTTTGATACCTGTAGATTACATGACCTAGTTTATTTTCTGTATAATAACTTTGTGCTATTAGTTGCTGTAGACAAAATTGTATTCGTCACAAAACTGCGCGCACCCACTTTTTTTGGTTTTCTAAAAGTTGGAGATCGGAGCGCGCCCTGCCAAACGGGACCGCCCCGCCGTGTGCCAAGTGTATCGAATGATGCACGCAGCATAATCGGACACGTGAAAATTCGTGGGGACTGATTTGGACGCGTGTGCGCGCCGGAATCAGGCCGTATCCGCGAACACATTCCGTGTCGCCACTTTTGTGGAACTCGCGCGTATTTTGTGCACGCTTGTCAGATTGTAACGAAACTTGTGCCACTGGACTCGTGGTAACACGCTGGTCCTGTGACCCAATTTTTATGCATTTCTGAGACGGTTGACCAGATCGCCAATTGGCGGGCCCCACAGTTGACTTTTTGGACCAAATTATGTTCGGCTCATCGGAATCCAAATTTGGACATACCGTTGGGATCGTATTGACATTTAAAATTGTTTGACCCATAGTCTGTCCCATTTAGAGACTGTTACCCTCGGCACGCTTTTCGGTGCAAAGTGGGCCACACGTGGAACCCTCTTTGGCACGGAAATGACCTTTTTGCCCCTGTGTCCAAATTGGACGTAAGGACAGGCGTTCCTAGCAGTTTGATATCTTCTGAGACTGTTGGTGATATTTATTATAGCTTTCGGAGTAGTACCTACCGGATCCACCGATACCAGGACGACAGTTGATATTCAAACATCAGGCAAGTGTACCTTGCCATCTCTGCAGTATTGTTACCTATTTTTCTTACTTCATATATTTATTGTGCATGCTTAACCTAGGACCGTTTGACATACTTAGCGTCCGATTATCAGTCGGGTGCCAACATCGTACGCGGTGTTGGGTAATGTCATCTAGATATGGACATACGTGACACTTTATCTTCTCGTACTTGTCTTACCAAGTACACTTTGACCTAGGACACTGATCATGAGACAGGATCTTCCCGAGATGTTCGAGGTGATTCTGTATAGGACTTGGCATAGATTCTATATTCTAGATACATTATGACTTGTGCATTAGTTATGACCCCGCTGACATGGACGTGAGACGTTATGTTCATGATTTGCGTGGTTACATTGGGTGGGGAGAGACACACAGACTACAGGCTAATTATATATATACACCCCTACTATTGTGAGGCCAAGACTCTGAAGCCCAAGCTTGGCCCATTACTCATTATTACTGCTGCTACCGGCTCCCCGACACAGAGCTGGTAGTATGCTTCAGCCTGAGTTCTAGTGCTGCTCTTATCTTGCATATCACTTAGCTGGTTATTCTAGTATTCCCTTATTGTTCCATCTATTGCTGGATAGTTTCACAGGCTACAGGTTGATTATGTTAAGCCGGCTACTCAGTATCCCGCTGAGCTAGACCACCTCTTGACACCACTACTACCGGCTCCCCTACACAGGGCTTGTAGTTGTTTCAACCTGAGTACTATTGATATATCTTGCATTTATACAGATGTTACATACTTACCCTGCTTATCTTATTATTTGCTGCACTGTTTATATTATGGCATGTATTATTTTCTGTACCTTGCTATGTCCCCTGAGGACCTGGATATGGATTTTGTCCCCAGATTTTGCAGACCAGGTTTACCCCGAGGTTTACGGGACCGCAGCAGGAGGAGCCGATCCAGGAGCCGTACCACCATCTGAGGACGAGGTCTTAGCTGAAGACTTCTCTTGAGCATCCATGTTCATGCTCAGTTTTATTTATTATTTCAGTCTTTTATTTTCTGGTCTGTGGAACCATTGTACTAGATATTTTTCGGGTTGTTCCCGAAGTACTTTGTGAGACTTGCTGATGATTTACATTCCTTATTTATTCTGTGGATCATATTTTTATCTTGTGTGGATGAGATTAGTTGTGCCATGATTGTCGTAGATTTGTTTTACAGCTTAAGTATGCCCTGATGGATCCAATAAATTGGGTTTGTCCATCGGTGCGTACTGCTGGCCATTGTCACGTATCTAGTCCCACGGTATTTTGGGACTGGAGCGTGACATAGTTTTTGTGGTGGCCCATGCAGGTCTACGACTAAATTGTTCAGTTTCAACTTAGGTACTGAACCAGCCTGCCCTGAGGATAGGATAAGTTATAGGATCTCATCCATTAATTGAACCATTCTTGAACTCTATATCGAACTCGAATTTGTTACTTGATTTGCATCCTGTGTTGATTCCTATGAGCGTTCTTACAGTTTATCTTTTGATATCAGAGCAATGGATCCCAGGAACGAAGATGCGATTCCTTTGGATATGCCACACGACGCTGTGGTTACTTATGGAGATGGAGTGACTCCTGGAAGTGGAGGACAAGCATCGCAGAGCGATCAAACCGGACAGCCTAATCCAAGGTTCCGGAGAGATGACATCCCACCTCCACCACAGTTCACTCCCCAGATGCCAGCTTTCCCGCCAGGACAAGCCATGGACGGGCAACAAATGTTCCAGATGATGTATGCTATAATGCAAGCACAACAGCAGATTCAGCAAGAAGCCCAACGTCAGGAGGCCGAGAATCTGAGAACCAGCCTGGTATCCGCATTGGAGCAGGCAAATCCACCAGCGAGGAGAACGACGACGGGATCAATCACCGACTTCCGTCAGCTCAAGCCTCGTACATTTTCTGGTAAAGAGGGACCAACAGAAGTTCATGAATGGCTCACAAATATTCAGCATCAGTTGGAAGCCGCTGAACTTTCTAGAGAGAAGTGGATGACTGCAGTGAGAATGCAGTTAACTGAGAATGCACATCACTGGTGGTTAGCAGAGGAGATGAGGCTCGGGCAGGACCAAGTCACCTGGGAAGAGTTCTTCAGACTCTTCAGAGAGATGTATATTCCCGCAGTAGCGAGGGCAGAGCTCAGAGATAAGTTCCACCGCCTTATCCAAGGCAACATGACAGTAGAAGAATACAATGCGAAATTTATTCGCCTGAGCCGCTTTACCCCGACATTGATTTCGACGGAGGAAGAAAAAGCAGAGAAGTTCTTTGATGGCTTGAAGTTCGAGCTTCAAAGACTGATTGGATCGGTAGCACCTACATCTTATACCGACGTTCTCGCAGCAGCCCGACGCATGGAGCGCGTCACCAGAAGGGAGTCGACCTTGAAGAGGCATATCACACCAGCACCATCGAGGACAGGACATGGGGATTCAGCGAAGCGGACCCAGAGGAGTATGCCTGAGAGGACAGCGCACAGGGCCATATCTCTCCCTACTTGTCACCACTGCGGCAAGATAGGTCACATTGAGAGAGAATGCAGGCGCAAGTTGGGACTCTGCCTAGCTTGCGGTTCTAACCAGCATCAGACCAGAGAGTGCACCGAGCGCAGAGAGGGAGCACCCAGATTAGCATTGCCTGCACCACGACCAGCGTATCCAGCCGTAGGAGCACAGCAGACAGGAGTTGGTGGAGTCAGACCACCAGCCCCAGGAGGGAACCAGCAGAGACCACCCCTGGCACCACAGGCAGCTCTGTTTCAGCAGGCTCAGCAGCAGCGAGGCCAAGCTCAAGGACGAGGCCAGGCATTCACTTTAGCTGTTGAGGAGGAGACTACAGCAGGCGAGGTCATCGCAGGTACTATTTTAGTAGCTTCATTACCAGCTGTAGCATTATTTGATTCTGGAGCATCGCATTTATTTATAGCAGCTAGCTTTGTAGCCACCCATAGAGTAGCTACCGCACCCCTTCCGAAGATGAAGAGAATTCTTACGGGAGGTAGAATTATTCCGGTTAGTGATGTCTGTAGATCATGTTCTGTAGTAGTCTGTGGCCGAGAAATGCGAGCTCAATTCCTGATATTTTCCATGCCGGACTATGATGTTGTACTTGGTATGGACTGGTTAAGTCAGTATCATGCAACTCTTGATTGTCGGCTTGGAAAGGTTATATTTAGACAGCCTGGAAATCCAGAATTTGAGTTTCTTCGAGGAGCAGTAGAGCAAGGAGTTCAGCCTACTCTTAGGGTATTATCTGTAGAAGGGGAGACAGGTTACCCAAGAGTCATATCAGAATTTATGGATGTATTTCCTGACGATCTTCCAGGTTTACCGCCTGATCGGGAAATAGAATTCACAATAGACTTAACTCCAGGAGCAGAGCCAATCACTTCATCAGTTTATCGGCTAGCACCTAAGGAGTTAGTGGAGTTGAAAGAACAGGTTGATGATCTTTTGGAGAAGGGTTTCATTCGGCCCAGTATTTCACCTTGGGGGGCACCCATATTATTTGTGCCGAAGAAGGATGGAACAGTACGGTTGTGCATTGATTACCGGACACTAAATGCTGTAACCATCAAGAACAGGTATCCCCTACCACGCATTGATGATCT
This sequence comes from Iris macrosiphon, assembly GCA_036927795.1. Taxonomy (NCBI): domain Eukaryota; kingdom Viridiplantae; phylum Streptophyta; class Magnoliopsida; order Asparagales; family Iridaceae; genus Iris; species Iris macrosiphon. The sequence continues at coordinate 156,522,655 of JAYESA010000008.1, forward strand.
ATTCGATCAATTGAGTGGTGCAAGGGTATTCTCGAAGATTGACCTTAGATCTGGCTATCATCAGATCAAAGTAAGGAAGGAATACATACCGAAGACAGCTTTCAGGACCAAGTATGGGCATTATGAGTTCTTGGTGATGCCGTTTGGTTTAACCAACGCGCCAACAGTGTTTATGAGCTTAATGAACAGAGTCTTTCATCAGTTCTTGGATAAATTCGTGGTGGTGTTCATTGACGACATTCTCATATATTCCAAGAGCCTTGAAGAGCACGAGGAGCATCTCCGAATCGTGTTAGAGACCTTGAAACAGGAGAAGTTATATGCCAAGCTTAGTAAGTATGAGTTCTGTATGGACAAAGTGCCTTTCTTGGAACACATTATATCAGGAGAAGGACTTTCAGTGGATCCAGAGAAAGTTGCGGCAATAGAGACTTGGCCTACACCAACATCAGTTGCAGAGGTGAGAAGTTTTCTCGGACTTACGGGATATTACCGAAGGTTTGTAGAGAATTTCTCGAGGATTGCAGAACCGATGACGAAGCTGACACGGAAGGATCAGGAGTTTATATGGACAGAAGACTGCCAGAAGGCTTTTGAAGAACTGAAGAGAAGATTAACAACAGCACCTATCTTGACTCTTCCTTCAGGGTCAGGAGGTTTTGTTGTTTACAGTGATGCATCAGGCAGTGGACTAGGATGTGTTTTGATGCAACATGGCAAAGTCATTGCTTATGCGTCGAGACAATTGAAGGTCCACGAGAAAAACTACCCAACACATGATCTGGAGCTAGCAGCAGTTATTTTTGCATTAAAGATTTAGAGACACTACCTTTACGGGGAGAAAGTAGACATCTTTACAGATCACAAGAGTCTGAAGTATGTGTATACTCAGAAGGAGCTTAACATGAGGCAGAGGCGCTGGCTCGAATTGATGGTAGATTTTGACATCGATCTGCAGTATCATCCAGGAAAGGCGAATGTTGTTGCAGATGCGCTTAGCAGGAAGCCTACTGCTTATTTCTTGACGATGCAGCCCGAGTTATTAAAGGATCTACAGGAGCTTCAGATAGAGGTTGTCTTACCGGGACAGAATGGCTTGATGGCTAATCTTGAGATTCAGTCATCACTCGTGGAGAAGATTAAAGAGGCATTGCCCACCGATGCTAGATTCCGAAGACTCAAAGAGAGGACAGAAGCGGGCATGCAGACAGGACGTCGCATTCACGAAGACGGGACATAGAGATTCGGAAATCGCCTGTATGTTCCGAATGGAGAATTGAGACAGGAGTTAATGACGGAAGCACATAGCTCTATGTACTCTGTTCACCCAGGAGGAACCAAGATGTACCGAGACTTGAGACAGTATTACTGGTGGCACGGAATGAAGAGGGAGATTGCAAGATTTGTAGCCAAATGCTTAGTCTGCTAGCAAGTAAAGGCGGAGCACCAGAGGACAGCAGGATTATTGCAACCACTTCCGATTCCAGAGTGGAAGTGGGAGCACATCACTATGGACTTCGTCACGGGTTTTCCCAAGAGTCCAAGTGGGAGAGATGCAGTGTGGGTAATAGTGGACCGACTCACCAAGTCAGCCCATTTTATACCTTTTAAAGTGGGTCAGTCTACAGAAGTTTTAGCTGATTTATATATGAGGCAGATCGTGAGATTGTACGGCATACCAGTCAGCATTGTATCGGACAGAGATTCGTGCTTCACATCGCACTTTTGGAGGAGCATGCAAGAGAGTCTTGGTACTCGTCTGAAGTTCAGTACATCTTACCACCCGCAGACAGATGGGCAGTCGGAGCGTACTATTCAGACCTTGGAGGACATGTTGAGGGCTTGCATGTTAGACTTTGGAGGATCATGGGAGGACCACCTAAATCTTGTAGAGTTTACTTACAACAATAGCTATCAAGCGAGTATTCAGATGGCTCCGTTTGAAGCATTGTATGAGAGAAAATGTAGGTCTCCTGTGTGTTGGAGTGACGTGGGAGAACGTCAGATTCTGGGATCCGAGTTGGTGGTCAACACCGTAGAGACAGTCAAGAAGATTCAGGGACACTTGCGAGCAGCGCAAGACAGGCAGAAACAGTGGGCAGACCTTCATCGTCGACCCTTGGAGTTCAAAGAGGGCGATCACGTCTTCTTGAGGATATCACCGACCAGAGGCACCATCCGATTCGGAGGGCGCGGCAAGTTGAGTCCAAGGTATATTGGACCATTTGACGTGCTCGAGAGAGTTGGAGAGATGGCATATCGACTTGCGCTACCACCTTCACTGGAGGGAGTACATAACGTATTCCATGTGTCGCAGCTCAGGCGATATGTGGCAGACAGCAGTCATGTCCTCGACCATTCAGAGATCACCATTGGGCCGAGCTTGTCATACCAAGAGCAACCCGTGGGAATCCTTGATCGTCGAGAGAAGGTATTGAGGAACCAGTCTATTCCCTTGGTTCGCGTAGCATGGAGGCATGGCGCGCCAGGAGAATCAACTTGGGAGCGCGAGGACGATATGCGCAAGCGTTTTCCGAACCTATTCGCAGACCAAGGTATGAATTTACATTGTTAATTTATATCTTATACCATCCTTGCATTCTATCGTGGCTTAATTTTAATTTCGAGGACTAAATTTTTACAAGTTAGGTAGAATGTAAAACCCCATTCCTAGAAAATCGTATATACCCTTTATTTATTAATTATTAAGTAAATTGTAGTAATTAGGTCCAAATAGGAGAAATAGATTTTTAATAATTTTTATGTTAGGTGTTCGGGCACTTAGAGGACTTATGGGACCATCAGAAATTTTTCTGAATTTATTCCATGTAGGAGACCCCTTGAGCAGTTGCTAGCCTAACGATGTGCAATACCCTATTCTATAAATTTTCTTATGTGTGAATATATATATATTTAAAGAAAAGAATTAAATAAGTATAAGAATAATAATCATACTAATAATAATAATAATATACTTAGTTTACTAAGCCCTTAGGAATCCTTAAGCAACTATTCCTCAACAACCTTGCACTTTCCTTTAGCAATTGCTTCAGCCGAGATGTCCCAGACCCTTCCGCCCAAATTGACCCGTAGCAATAGCAACTTAGTTGCTATTTCCCTTCAGCGGCAACTCAAATCCATCCGCTCCTTCCCCTCTCTCTCTCTTAATATATATATATATATATATAGTTAGCTCTAAAACCCTAACCTAAAACTCCAGACTTTCTCTTCCCATCTAGAGCCGTCACCGCAGCCAGAGAAGCCTCCCCAAGCCATCCAACCATCCCGTCGATGCCGACATCGCGAACTGCAGTCTCCCACTCGAGGCACCTTCGCTCCGACGTGATTTCCCGTCGACTCGCTCGACCAAATGCCGTTTCGTTTTCATAGGTATGATCTTCCCTTAACCCTCTCCAATACTTGTTTTATAGTCAACCTCGGAAAATGTGTGCCCCTAGGTAAAAAACAGCGCCCAAGTCAGCGCGAGCAGACAGAATTCTGCAATCGCAGAATTCCAGAATGACCATCCATATTGCCGAGTTCGTATCTCCCACCACAGAGATCCGAATTCGGTGATTCTTTTTGATACCTGTAGATTACATGATCTAGTTTATTTTCTGTATAATAACTTTGTGCTATTTGTTGCTGTGGACAAAATTGTATTCGTCACAAAACTGCGCGCACCCACTTTTTTCGGTTTTCTAAAAGTTGGAGATCGGAGCGCGCCCCGCCAAACGGGACAGCCCCGCCGTGTGCCAAGTGTACCGAATGATGCACGCAGCATAATCAGACACGTGAAAATTTGTGGGAACTGATTTGAAAGCGTGTGCGCGCCGGAATATGGCCGTATCTGCGAACACATTCCGTGTCGCCACTTTTGTGGGACTCGCGCGTATTTTGTGCACGCTTGTCAGATTGTGACGAAACTTGCGCCACTGGACTCGTGGTAACACGCTGGTCTTGTGACCCAATTTTCACGCATTTCTGAGACGGTTGACCAGATCGCCAATTGGCGGGCCCTACAGTTGACTTTTTGGACCAAATTATGTTCGGCTCATCGGAATCCAAATTTGGACATACCGTTGGGATCGTATTGACATTTAGAATTGTTTGACCCATAGTCTGTCTCATTTAGAGACTGTTACCCTCGGCACGCTTTTCGGTGCAAAGTGGGCCACACGTGGAACCCTCTTTGGCCCGGGAATAACCTTTTTGCCCCTGTGTCCAAATTGGACGTAAGGACAGGCGTTCCTAGCAGTTTGATATCTTCTGAGACTGTTGGTGATATTTATTACAACTTTCGGAGTAGTACCTACCGGATCCACCGATACCAGGACGACAGTTGATATTCAAACATCAGGCAAGTGTACCTTGCCATCTCTGCAGTATTGTTACCTATTTTTCTTACTTCATATATTTACTGTGCATGCTTAACCTAGGACCGTTTGACATACTTAGCGTCCGATTATCAGTCGGGTGCCAACATCGTACGCGGTGTTGGATAATGTCATCTAGATATGGACATACGTGACACTTTATCTTCTCGTACTTGTCTTACCAAGTACACTTTGACCCAGGACACTGGACACTGATCATGAGACAGGATCTTCCCGAGATGTTCGAGGTGATTCTGTATAGGACTTGGCATAGATTCTATATTCTAGATACATTATGACTTGTGCATTAGTTATGACCCCGCTGACATGGACGTGAGACGTTATGTTCATGATTTGCATGGTTACATTGGGTGGGGAGAGACACACAGACTACAGGCTGATTATATATATACACCCCTACTATTGTGAGGCCAAGACTCTGAAGCCCGAGCTTGGCCCATTACTCATTATTACTGCTGCTACCGGCTCCCCGACACAGAGCTGGTAGTATGCTTCAGCCTGAGTTCTAGTGCTGCTCTCATCTTGCATATCACTTAGCTGGTTATTCTTGTATTCCCTTATTGTTCCATCTATTGCTGGATAGTTTCACAGGCTACAGGTTGATTATGTTAAGCCGGCTACTCAGTATCCCGCTGAGCTAGACCACCTCTTGACACCACTACTACCGGCTCCCCTACACAGGGCTTATAGTTGTTTCAACCTGAGTACTATTGATATATCTTGCATTTATACAGATGTTACATACTTACCCTGCTTATCTTATTATTTGCTGCACTGTTTATATTATGGCATGTATTATTTTCTGTACCTTGCTATGTCCCCTGAGGACCTGGATATGGATTTTGTCCCCAGATTTTGCAGACCAGGTTTACCCCGAGGTTTACGGGACCGCAGCAGGAGGAGCCGATCCAGGAGCCGTACCACCATCTGAGGACGAGGTCTTAGCTGAAGACTTCTCTTGAGCATCCATGTTCATGCTCAGTTTTATTTATTATTTCAGTCTTTTATTTTCTGGTCTGTGGAACCATTGTACTAGATATTTTTCGGGTTGTTTCCGAAGTATTTTGTGAGACTTGCTGATGATTTACATTTCTTATTTATTCTGTGGATCATATTTTTATCTTGTGTGGATGAGATTAGTTGTGCCATGATTGTCGTAGATTTATTTTACAGCTTAAGTATGCCCTGATGGATCCAATAAATTGGGTTTGTCCATCGGTGCGTACTGCTGGCCATTGCCACGTATCTAGTCCCACGGTATTTTGGGACTGGAGCGTGACACAAAGTATTTCAAATTACGAGGAATTTGAAAACTTTGAAGGGGGTCTTGTAGAAGCATAAAAAATACGCTGTAAAGTTATACGCAGTATTTCAGTACTGGGCAGCGTAAAATATGACTTCAGAGCCATCGGCGTACAAACAAAGCTTTATCGCTAGTACAGCGTAAAATATAAGCTCCAGGACAATCCGTATAATATCGTATTTCCAGGCTGCTTCAGCGTAAAAAGGGTATTATACCGCCTTTATGGCGTAAAACTCATCCGCTTTTAATGCAGCATAGAAGTGTACGAGGAACGCTTCGTATTCCTCGAATGAACCTGTTAAATCAGGCAGTGAACCTGACTCCTGACAATGAGTACTGCACAGCTATCCAAACGACGGTTGTAATGATGGTGCGGCACACAGACCCAAACCATCATTTAGTGATATTTTCCTGATATAAAGCGCTTTTACGCATACAAGGGAATACGCTGCCTAGTTTTACACAGGCAGATGTGAGCTTTTACGCTCAGCAGAAGACAAAACGAACTGCCACATCAAAAGCTGCTCTTCGTACAGAGCTCGAGGCACGTCTCTGCATTTAATGCTCAGAATGGTGGCAGATATCTACATTTGATGCACGAGATTTGGTTATATCTCCAAAGACTGGGTAAGCCATAATTACGGCTAATACGTCCACATCATCACCTCTGCATGTTACGCCATCAGGCTATTTTCAGTTATAGGAGCACGTTGTACGCTATCTCCTTGAAATATGCCTCTGGGCTATTTTTAGCTATAAGGAGCACGCTGTACGCTATCTCCTTGAAATACGCCAACTCAGGCTATATTTGTATTTGTGCATGATAAGACTATTTGGTCCAGAATATGCTCAAGACCTCAGTCAAAGAAGGAGGATCGGCTATCTTTTACGCTAGCTACCTATCCATGCAGCATCATGCTTCTACGCCTACAGGGCTTCTACGCCTATTTGGCTTCTACGCCAACCTGACAACTATTTGGCTTCTACGCCATAGTGACAGTTATCGGCTTCTACGCCAACCTTTTCTACTCAAGGGGCAGTTACCTACGTGGCTCGCATGTCGTGATCTTCGCAACAGTTATACGCATTATCTCATGATAGGACACGCGTCACACGCTTATTCAGAAGATCATCTATACGTGGGTGACAGTTATTATAACCGTCGCGTAAAAAGTGCCATACTCTCCACTATCCGGCTTCTACGCCGATTGGACGGTTACTGTCATTAAAAACCCTATAAATAGAGACCTCTATTGAAAGAGGTCGAAGGTCGAAAAAAGATCGAAGAAATTGAAGAGCAGAGAGAGAAGAGCTCAGACAGAGAGTAGTGATCGACGATTTTGGCATCGGGCATCCACCCCCTCTTGCAATCTTTGAAGCATCTCCTTCTTCTACAGCACTTCTTCATCATCGTGTGGTCCAAGGAACAAAGTGATTGACTACAGATCAGACTCCTATAGCAATATATACCCAGATTAAAATTTGTACTTGATATCCTCGTATAGGATTAATTGTACTTCTTGTTTGTAAACCTAATAAAGGGTTTAGTATAAACCTAGTTTTATTTCTTCCATTTATTATCAAACAGGAGGCGGTGGGGAAACTTAGGGGTTAAGAATTATTGCTGCTGCTTTCATCCTTTCATTGGTTTAGGTTTTGGTTGGTCTGCCATTGGTTTAGGTTTTGATTGGTCTGCCATTGGTTTATATTTTGGTTGAGGAATAGATAGAGAGCGGTGGGGGATGAGTCATGGGGGATGTCACGACCCGTACCCGGTATAGGGGCACGAGAGCGTGGGTACGTCCAGCCTACGCCGCAGCATCGGCAATAGAATGCTGTCTTGGTCACAGTAACACTAAATAACTAAACACCTGTCAATAATATACATCTCCATAATCTCACAATATAACTCAATCACAACAACTATAAGGCACGATAAAAGATAAAAGGAAATGACATAGTTAAACACCATGTCTCAACATAAAGATAACTCGCAGTCTAGCTGTCCAACACAAATCTCCAATTAAACTTAACATAAGTCTAAATATAAACTGAAATAATCTCCATAAGTCTCAAGCATAAATAAATACTATCTAGATAGCTGTAGGCAAAGCCTTATCTAGAAGCATGGTCTCCTCTAGGATCTCTGGTACAAAGTCTGTCTCTATACCTGGTCCGTAGTGCGTGGTACAGAAATCCTCAAGATTCTCTGGAAAAAATATCCTGTCAGGATTGGAACGAAAATACACCTCCAACAGCAGTTTCACATATATTGACAAAAACTATAATACAGTGTAAAGAAATATAAGACAATGAAATACTGGCAATGAGAAATACTGGAATAAAGTACTGGAACATCATCATCAATATGCTTCTGACAAGGAATAGAACTACAAATGTACGCAAGTACAAAGAACTGGTATGTAAGTATGTATAAGAACAACAACTAGAATATGTGAAAATACAAGATCAGTCTATCAAGATACATGTCAAGAAATCATCTAAGTGTGTGAAATATCAGTACATCATGTGATCGGCTTGGGACTATATGACTCATTACATGGATTAGCGATCATCCCCAACAGGTCAGGCTAATCAGATGTAACAACGATGAGGCATATAAGGATAAGGCTGCACCGACGTGAAATGTGGGTGAGCTAATGCTGCATGTAAAGTTGGGTATGATCACATAAACTACTAATACTTCCCCGTTTCCCCTGCTAGCATGATGGATTCCTATCACGACTCCTCGTGACAGGTCTCAATGATGCCAACTCGTGTAAAGAACAGTGTCAGAGTCATGTACGCTATACAACAAGAATTATAGAGATAATCAACATAATGGAAATAGTCAGAGAATGTACTCACCTGGGGTCCTTAGCTGGCAATACCAATATTCGGGTTCCAAGGTACCGTCTGAGTGATCCAACAGTCCTATAGATATATCATAAACACAATACTGCATCAGACATTACACTAATACACAATTAACACAATGATCAAGGGCTATACTAGGGGATCACGTCTGTAGTTGCTGTGCATAACAGACAGTCAATGGTACGGTCCTGCCAGTACGTCAGTGTACATATGGCAGTCTAGTATCATGCTACATGGTCACAGGTAGATGTATCTACGGGGTATCCGTGGTCACATTCAAGACATCTAGTGCATATATTACATAGTACATACTGCGGCTAACGTATCTCATGGTACTAATTAATTACACAATTAATAGATTTCCATATGTTCATACTTAATTCAATTTATACGATACACACATATATATTATCAGGGAAGTATTATTATGATTGAGAATTATACGGTTCGTATGTATATACATAAGTATTCACTAGTTACCATTACAATATATGTTTATATATTATATAGATATACTAGCAAGGCTTATACCATGTGTATACACAATAGCATATATATATATATACTAGGGATACCTAGAATACATATATATGAGTACGTATATATCTTAGTGAGCATAATATCCACATACCTCTACGTATATATATATATATATATATATATATATATATATATGTACATACGTGCATGTATTGATACCTACACGTACTAACGCATGATATCCGGATGTGTACGTATTCGAGTGTAGGTTTACGTCGAACCTGCGTGCGAAAATGAGACGATGACGATGATAACGACGAGGCGATGGTCACAAACAGGGGGAGGCCGGTCGGGTGTACGGTCTGTCGTCGAACTCCGGGCTTCTCCGATCGGCAGCGTCGTCGTTCAGTCGGTCGACAGCGCACAGGCGGGGACTCTCGGTCGGCAGCGTCGTCGAGCAGTCAGCGCGGGGTATCCAGGCGTTCAGCAGCGGTTGTCGAACTCCGCTGTGGGGTATAGGCGAGTCTCGGTCGATGGTCTTCGGCGCTCTCGGTGCAGACGGTTCAGCGGACAGCGGCCTCTGGTGCAGTCGGTGTCGAGGCGTTCGGCGGTTGGCTTCGGTCGACAAGGGCGGGGGAACAGGCATCCGGCGAAGTGCTCGAGGGATCAGCGGAAAAGGTCGGGGCAGTCGGGTTTGAGAATAGGGATGGTAACAATTTAATCGGCTGTGGTTGGAAGAAAAGAAAAAGAGGAAAAGAGGTTTATATATATAGTATTTTGTAAGGGGTTGACCTAGGGTTGGGTTGACTGGTCAACCCTCTTGGAATTGGCCTCTTATGGAGATATTTCAAGGGCCAAGATTTAATAGATTTAATAGAATTAAAATGGTAGGCTCGGATGCATTAGTTCCAAGGTTTTTGAGACCATGGTTTAATGGAGATTGATGTTGCAATATCACAGTCCCAAAATTATGGAAAAATATACATGAAGGGAAAATAGATTTATTCGCGTGTCGTGTCCAATGGGATGGTCACCTTAATACGCTTTTGCATAAAAAGTGTCCAATAATAGGGAAAATTGTACAAAATTGAATTTATTGAGGATTAACTACAATGGGTTGCGACATCAGTTGGAAAACAAGGGCTCGCATAGCGTCCTAATTATCGAAGCAACGATAAATTACAACAATCAAATAATCATCCTCAATTATTTAAATATAATTAAATATCATGCAAATCATCTACACATTAATTACGGAAAGACGAAAATACTCATAATCCAAAAAGTGGGGGTGACAAGTCTACCCTCCTTAAAAGAATTTTGTCCCCGAAATTAAAATAAACTTGCACAAGAGCAAGCAATCAATTTATGAATTATACCTCAAGTCTCGAAGAGATATGGATACCGCTCGCACATTTTGTCCTCTCTCTCCCAAGTTGATTCTCCTGGAGAGTAATTTCTCCATGCGACATGAACCAAAAGAATAGTCTGGTTCCGCAATACCTTCCCTCTACAATCCAAGATCTCCACAGGTTGTTCAGGATAGCTGAGTGTCGGTCCAACTTCGATCTCGAGTGATCTAATATATGACTAGGATCTACCATGTATCGTCTCAGCTGTGACACGTGGAACACGTTATGCACTCCATCTAGAGCAGGCGGTAAGTCTAGTCTATAGGCCACTGCACCGACCCTTGCAAGAATACTGAAGGGCCCGATGTATCGTGGGCTAAGCTTTCCTCCTCCGCCGAAATAAATCATGCCTCGTCTCGGAGAAATCCGTAAGAACACCAAATCGCCAACCTAGAACAACGATCTTAATATGCAATCTAAACAAAACAATCACAAACCAAACAAAACAAATCAAAACAATACCTGAAACTCTAGGGGTCTACGGTGGCTATCGGCCCAATGCCGCTGTCTGTCCTGCGCCACTCGCAGTCTGTCTCTGATAAGTTTCACCTTTTTTGCTGCATCTACGCCCATTTCTGGTCCTAACAAGGCTCTTTCTCCAACATCATCCCAAGATAAAGGGGTACGACACCTCCGTCCATATAAGGCCTCGAATGGTGACATCTCAATGCTGGCATGGTAGCTATTGTTGTAGGCAAACTCTACCAAGTGTAGATGATCCTCCCAAGAACCTCCGAGATCCAAGACGCAAGTGCGTAACATGTCTTCAAGAGTCTGAATAGTCCTTTCAGACTGCCCGTCTGTCTGAGGGTGATATACGGTACTGAACTTGAGCTGAGTGCCCAAGCTAGACTACAGGCTCCTTCAGAAATGGGAAGTGAAACGACTATCCCGATCTGAGACAATACTTACAGTAACTCCATGTAATCTGACAATCTGCTGTACGTACATCTCTGCTAGCTTCTCCGTCGAAGTACCTACTTTGAAAGGTAAGAAGTGGGCTGATTTGGTCAACCTATCCACGATAACCCAAATTGCGTCCTTTCCTCCTGGGGAACGAGGAAGTCCCGAAATAAAGTCCATAGTCACGTGCTCCCACTTCCATTCTGGAATGGGTAAAGGTTGAAGCAATCCCCCTGGCCTCTGTCGATCTGCTTTCACCTGTTGACACACTAAACATCGGGATACGAAGCGTGCTACTTCGTGCTTCATACCATACCACCATACATACTTCCTCAAATCTCGATACATCTTGTTGGCTCCGGGATGCATCGAGTACTGAGAGCGGTGTGCCTCCTGTAAAACTTCTTCGTGTAGCTCTCCGCTTGGCACACACATCCTCGTGCCATATCATAAGGATCCATCATCCACAATAGTAAAATCGTCTATCAATCCTGTCTGAACTTGTGCCCTAATATTCCTTAGAGTCTCATCATCATACTGCGCAGCTCTAATTCTGTCTATCAGATCTGATTGAATCTGCAGTCCCCACATCTGAATCTCAGCTCCTGGAACTAATACCTCAATTTCCAAGCTCTCAAGATCAGCTAATAAGTGTCTATCCGAAGTCAAGCACATAGCCATTGGGTACCTGCTCAAGGCATCCGCGACTACATTGGCTTTCCCTGGATGATACTGTAATAAGATATCAAAGTCTTTCATCAATTCTAACCACCTTCTCTGTCTCATATTCAGCTCCTTCTGTGTAAACACGTACTTTAAGCTTTTGTGGTCTATGAAGATCTCCACACGCTCTCCGTACAGATAGTGCTTCCACAGCTTTAGGGCAAAGATAACTGCTGCTAACTCCAGATCGTGAGTGGGATAGTTCTTTTTATGAGGACATAACTGTCTCGAAGCATAGGCAATTATTTTTTCGTGTTGTTGAAGAATGCACCCCAACCCTTTTTCTGAAGCATCACTGTAGATAGTGAATCCACCTGTCCCTGATGGCAACGTCAAAACTGGCACTGTCGTCAATCTCCTCTTCAGCTCATCGAATGCAGCTTGACATTCTTCTGTCCAGACAAATTCCATATCTTTCTTGGTCATCCTAGTCATTGGCTCTGCAATCTTGGAGAAGTCTTGTACAAATCTCCTGTAGTATCCTGCTAGTCCGAGAAAGCTCTTGATTTCAGCTACCGTACTGGGGGTAGTCCATGACTTCACTGCCTCTATCTTCTTTGGGTTAACTGAAATTCTGTCACCCGTTACCATGTGTCCAAGGAATTCAACCTTTTCAAGAAAGAACTCATACTTTGAAAGCTTTCCGTACAATTTCTCTCTCCTGAGAGTTTCTAAGACTATTCTCAAGTGATCTTCATGCTCTTCTGGGGTTTTTGAATATACTAGAATGTCGTCAATAAACACCACTACGAACTTATCAAGGTACTGGTGGAACGCCTTGTTCATCAAGTTCATAAATACTGCTGGTGCATTGGTTAAACCAAACGACATTATTATAAATTCAAACTGGCCATATCTGGTTTGAAAGGCGGTCTTCGGTATGTCTTCTTTCTTCACTTTCACCTGGTGATAGCCTGACCTCAAGTCTATTTTTGAAAACACCTTTGCTCCGTTCAGTTGATCGAAAAGATCATCTATCCTCGGCAACGGGTATTTATTTTTGATAGTGAGGTTATTCAAAGCTCTATAATCGATACACATACGTACCGTGCCATCCTTCTTTGGTACAAATAATACCGGTGCTCCCCATGGCGATAAACTGGATCTAATAAAACCTTTGTCTTGCAGCTCCTCAACTTGTTTCTTCAGTTCTACCAACTCGTTGTTGTTAACTCTATAGACATATTGTGAAATAGGCTCCACTCCTGGTATCAAGTCTATAGAAAACTCAACGTCTCTGTCTGACGGCAAACCTGGCAACTCCTCTGGAAATACATCTAGGAACTCCGCTATAAGTGGATGCGGTATCTCTTCTTCTTCCACCCTGGCTCCGCAAAAAGTGCCTCTGCTCCGCTCCTCTGCTCCTCTGGCAATCTCGAACTCTGGCTCTCCTGGTGGTCAAAATACTACTCTTCCTCTGTGACAATCTATGGAAGCATGGTGTTTACTCATCCAGTCCATTCCGAGTACAATATCGTATTCCGGGAGTGGCATGACGAGTAAACTCACGCTCAACTCTCGGCCTTCCAATGACACTCTCCGATCCTTGCAATAATCACGGACTAGGATAATGCCTCCTCCTATCGTGATCTTGCAAGTCCTATCTAATGGTCCCATTTTTAAATGATGTTTAAGGGCATAAGATACAGATACGAAACTATGGGAAGCGCCAGAATCAAACAATGCAAGTGCTGGAATAGAATCGAGTAAAACTGAACCTGAAATCACGTCTCCAGCTGGCTCAGCCTCCTCAGTGGTCATGGCGTAAGCTCGTCCTTGTGGTGCTCCTCTCTGTTGCTGCTGTTGCTGAGCAAACCTCTCCTACTGTGATGGAAGTGGAGGTCCTCTCTGCTGGCCTCCTGGTACAATAGGTGCTCTGGCTGGTCCTCTCTGAGCTGCTCCTCCTCCTTGGCGAGTCTGAATAGATGGACAGTCCCTCAGCTGATGTGCTGCTGACCCATATGATAAGCAAGTGCCCAAACTTTTTCTGCAGATGTCTCTTGTATGTTCCATCTTTCCGCAATACGAATATCGGGTAGCGAGTTGATTATGCCTCTGTGGTTGCTGTTGTTGAGCATGTCCTCGAACTGGTGCCTGTTGCTGGTGTTGCTGCTGGTGTTGTTGCTGGTGCGGCCTATGTTGTTGTTGTTGGAAGTGTGGGCGCTTGGCTGGTCCTGTGTTACCTCCTGTTGCTCCAGATGTATCGCGTCCTCTCTTGGGCCTGAGGTCCAAGTCATCTTCGGCAATCTGGACATCCATCAGAATACCCTCAAATGTAGCAGTACGTCGTCCCGAAGTACGAGACTTGATCTCCCTGTTTAATCCCTTCCTGAACTTCCGAGCTCTGTCTCCTGGGTCTCGAACCATCGATGGCGCAAATTGACTCAATCGGCAAAACTCTGCAGCATATTCGTCGACTGACATGCCTCCTTGGACTAAGTCATGGAACTGACTTTCTAATGCTCCCAAGGCTACGTCAGGAAAGAACTTCTCTTTGAAGAGTTCTTTAAAGTTCTCCCAAGTAAGTCCTTCAGCGGCGAGTCTCGGCTCTGTACGATACCACGTCAGTGCGATATCAAACATCTGACTGCCAGCGGCCTCTATTTGAAGAATCTCCGGAATCTGTGATAAGCGCAAATTCCTTTCAATGTCTTCTAACCATTCGTCAGCATATAGTATTCCTTCGGTGCCTTTGAACTCTCGAGGCATCATCCTCTTAAAGTCCACTATGGTACCGGGCCTCTGTTGTTGCTGACCTTGATGTTGCGGTTGTCGTGCTACTCTCTCCACAGCCTGGAGAGTCATCTGATGAGCATTCTCCATGCTCTCTCTCATCAGTTCGGTCTGCGTCTGGTGTGCTTCTGCTTGCATTCTCTGAGCCTCAGCTTGAACACGCTGAGCTTCTACTGTTACTCTCTGGGCCTCTAGCATGCCCTGCATCAATGCGAACATCTGTGCCCCGTCAGCTGGCACTCATCCGGGAATCGGTGTCGGTGGTGGTGGAAGGTTGTCTGTCATAGCTGGGGCAATCCTCTGTATAGGTGGAAGAGGAATCCCGTTAGTTGCAGGTACTCCCACACGAACAGGAGATGTAGAAGAATCTCCAAGTATCTGTTCGTCAGGTTGAGAGGTGGCAGTCCTCTCTGAATTGGCTGCTCCCATTCTCATGGATCTAGTATTCGGCGACATCCTGAATACAGATCAAAGAATCAATTAAGGTGATGATGTGATATTATCAAGGAAGGACACTAAAGTGCTAAAGGAAGTAATCCATTAGAATAGCAATAAGAAGTTCAGAATTTCCTAGTGTGATCGAGCATATTCTCATCCTAGATCCTATTTCCTATATCCTAGCACAGGCTCGCAACAGTACAACTGAGTTATCGCACTACTACGATATCGCATAACTTGCAAAACTAGACCTGCATGGGCCACCACTAAAAACGTGTTCCGACCCGCACCCGGTATAGGGGCACGAGAGCGTGGGTACGTCCAGCCTACGCTGCAGCATCGGCGGTAGAACGCTGTCTAGGTCACAGTAACACTAAATAACTAAACACCTGTCAATAATATACATCTCCATAATCTCACAATATAACTCAATCACAACAACTATAAGGCACGATAAAAGATAAAAGGAAATGACATAGTTAAACACCATGTCTCAACATAAAGATAACTCGCAGTCTAGCTGTCCAACACAAATCTCCAATTAAACTTAACATAAGTCTAAACATAAACTGAAATAATCTCCATAAGTCTCAAGCATAAATAAATACTATCTAGATAGCTGTAAGCAAAGCCTCATCTAGAAGCATGGTCTCCTCTAGGATCTCTGGTACAAAGTCTGTCTCTATACCTGGTCCATAGTGCGTGGTACAGAAATCCTCAAGATTCTCTGGAAAAAATATTCAGTCAGGATTGGAACGAAAATACACCTCCAACAGCAGTTCCACATATATTGACAAAAACTATAATACAATGTAAAGAAATACAAGACAGAATAAAATACTGGCAATGAGAAATACTGGAATAAAGTACTGGAACATCATCATCAATATGCATCTGACAAGGAATAGAACTACAAGTGTACGCAAGGACAAAGAACTGGTATGTAAGTGTGTATAAGAACAACAACTAGAACATGTGAAAATACAAGATCAGTCTATCAAGATACATGTCAAGAAATCATCTATCTAAGTGTGTGAAACATCAGTACATCATGTGATCGGCTTGGGACTATATGACTCATTACATGGATTAGCGATCATCCCCAACAGGTCAGGCTAACCAGATGTAACAGCGATGAGGCATGTAAGGGTAAGGCTGCACCGACGTGAAATATGGGTGAGCTAATGCTGCATGTAAAGTTGGGTATGATCACATAAACTACTAATACTTCCCCGTTTCCCCTGCTAGCATGATGGATTCCCATCACGACTCCTCGTGACAGGTCTCAATGATGCCAACTCGTGTAAAGAACAGTGTCAGAGTCATGTACGCTATACAACAAGAATTATAGAGATAATCAACATAATGGAAACTGTCAGAGAATGTACTCGCCTGGGGTCCTTAGCTGGCAATACCAATATCCGGGTTCCAAGATACCGTCTGAGTGATCCAACAGTCCTATAGATATATCATAAACACAATACTGTATCAGACATTACACTAATACACAATCAACACAATGATCAAGGGCTATACTAGGGGGTCACGTCTATAGTTGCTGTGCATAACAGACAGTCAATGGTACGGTCCTGCCAGTACGTCAGTGTACATATGGCAGTCTAGTATCATGCTACATGGTCACAGGTAGATGTATCTACGGGGTATCCGTGGTCACATTCAAGACATCTAGTGCATATATTACATAGTACATACTACGGCTAACGTATCTCATGGTACTAATTAATTACACAATTAATAGATTTCCATATGTTCATACTTAATTCAATTTATACGATACACACATATATATTATCAGGGAAGTATTATTATGATTGAGAATTATACGGTTCGTATGTATATACATAAGTATTCACTAGTTACCATTACAATATATGTTTATATACTATATAGATATACTAGCAAGGCTTATACCATGTGTATACACAATAGCATATATATATATACTAGGGATACCTAGAATACATATATATGAGTACGTATATATCTTAGTGAGCATAATATCCACATACCTCTATGTATATATATATATATATATATATATATATATATATATATATATATATATATATATATATATATATATATGTACATACGTGCATGTATTGATACCTACACGTACTAACGCATGATATCCGGATGTGTACGTATTCGAGTGTAGGTTTACGTCGAACCTGCGTGCGGAAATGAGACAATGACGATGATAACGATGAGGCGATGGTCACGAACAGGGAGGCCGGTCGGGTGCACGGTCTGTCGTCGAACTCCGGGCTTCTCCGATCGGCAGCGTCGTCGTTCAGTCGGTCGACAGCGCACAGGCAGGGACTCTCGGTCGGCAGCGTCGTCGAGCAGTCAGCACGGGGTGTCCAGGCGTTTAGCAGCGGTCGTCGAACTCCGCTGCGGGGTATAGGCGAGTCTCGGTCGATGGTCTCCGGCGCTCTCGGTGCAGACGGTTCAGCGGACAGCGGCCTCTGGTGCAGTCGGTGTCGAGGCGTTCAGCGGTTGGCTCCGGTCGACAAGGGCGGGGGAACAGGCGTCTGACGAAGTGCTCGAGGGATCAGCAGGAAAGGTCGGGGCAGTCGGGTTTGAGAATAGGGATGGTAACAATTTAATCGGCTGTGGTTGGAAGAAAAGGAAAAGAGGAAAAGAGGTTTATATATATAGTATTTTGTAAGGGGTTGACCTAGGGTTGGGTTAACTGGTCAACCCTCTTGGAATTGGCCTCTTATGTAGATATTTCAAGGGCCAAGATTTAATAGAATTAAAATGGTAGGCTAGGATGCATTAGTTCCAAGGTTTTTGAGACCATGGTTTAATGGAGATTGATGTTGCAATATCACAGTCCCAAAATTATGGAAAAATATACATGAAGGGAAAATGGATTTATTCGTGTGTCGTGTCCAATGGGATGGTCACCTTAATACGCTTTTGCATAAAAAGTGTCCAACAATAGGGAAAATTGCACAAAATTGAATTTATTGAGGATTAACTACAATGGGTTGCAACATCAGTTGGAAAACAAGGGCTCGCATAGCGTCCTAATTATCGAAGCAACGATAAATTGCAACAATCAAATAATCATCCTCAATTATTTAAATATAATTAAATATCATGCAAATCATCTACACATTAATTACGGAAAGACAAAAATATCCCTAATCCAAAAAGTGGGGGTGACAGGGGATGAGTCATAAGAGGGTTGTTTTACGCGCGGTGAAAGGAATTATGCGGTGGAATTGGTTTACGTGCGGAGGTTGCTTTACGCGTGGGTTTAAATTTTACGCGCGGAGAAAAAAAGTTGGTTTTGCTACTGCGGCTGCTGCTGTTTACGCGCGTAGAAGTACACGCAGGGTGATGAGCTGCTGCTGATATTTCTAACTTTACGCGTGGGTTGGTTAACGGGTTGCGGGTTTGGGTTTTGGGTTTGATCCAAAGGAAAATTTTATTCTAATAAATTATATATATATATCTAAAAAAATACATTGGTGTATACGGTTAAGCTAGCTACTGTCTAAAAGGTCTCCTACATGGAATAAATTAGAAAAAAATTATAATGGCTCCATAAATCCTCTAAGTGCTGAAAACTTCTCAAAATAAATCTAATAAAATCTATTCTCCCTATTTAGCTCATAACTAATATAAATAAGTAATAAAACCGTTTTTAAAATTTTGGGGTTTTACACTCTACCCAACTTATAAAATTTCGTCCTCGAAATTAAAGCTAAGTCACGGTAGAAAGTACGAAAGGTAGAAAATATATAAATTAACATGTAATCTCATACCTTGGTCTGTGAACAGGTTTGGATAACATTTGCGCATGTCGTCCTCGCGTTCCCAAGTGGATTCTCCTGGTGCGCCATGCTTTCATGCTACGCGGACCAAGGGAATAGACTGGTTTCTCAATACTTTCTCTCGATGATCAAGGATTTTCACGGGTTGCTCTTGATATGATAAGCTCGGCCCAATGGTGATTTCTGAATGGTCGAGGACATGACTGTTGTCTGCCACATACCGCCTGAGTTATGATACATGGAATACGTCATGTACTCCCTCAAGTGAATGTGGTAGCGCAAGTCGATACGCTACTTCTCCTACTCTCTCTAACACGTTAAATGGTCCAATATATCTTGGACTCAACTTACCGCGCCCTCCGAATCGAATGTTGCCTCTGGTGGGTAATATCCTCAAGAAGACATGATCGCCCTTTTTAAACTCCAAGGGACGACGATAAAGATCTGCCCATTATTTTTGCATGTCTTGCGCTGCTCGCAAGTGTCCTTGAATTTTCTTTACCTTCTCCACTGTGCGAACAATTAATTCTGGTCCTAGAATCCGTCTTTCACCCACATCGCTCCAACATACTGGGGAATGACACTTCCTCCAAATAGTGCTTCATAGGGAGTCATTTGAATGCTCGCTTGATAGCTATTGTTATAGGAAAACTCGACCAAATGTAAATGGTCTTCCCATGATCCATTAAAATCAAGCATGCACGCTCTCAACATATCTTCCAGTGTCTGAATAGTACGCTCGGACTGGCCATCTTTCTGTGGGTGATACGATATGCTAAACTTTAGGCGGGTACCAAGACTCTCTTGCATACCTCGCCAAAAGTAAGATGTGAATTTCGTATCCCTATCAGACACGATACTAACTGGTACTCCGTGCAGTCGTACAATATCTCTCATGTATATGTCTGCTAAGTCCTCTGTGGATTGCCCAACTCTGAAGGGTAAAAAGTGGGCAGCCTTGGTGAGTCGATCTACGATCACCCATACCGCATTACGACCATTGGGACTCCTTGGAAAACCCGTAACGAAGTCCATAGTGATGTGCTCCCATTTCCACTCAGGTATTGGGAGTAGTTGGAGTAAGCCTGCGGACCTCTGATGCTCAGCCTTGACTTGCTGACACACTAGGCATTTTGCCACAAAGCGGACTATCTCCCTCTTCATTCCATGCCACCAATAGTACTGTCTCAGGTCTCTGTACATCTTCGTGCCTCCTGGATGAATAGAGTATGTTGAGCTATGCGCTTCTGACATCAGCTCTTGACGAAGTTCTCCATTCGGGACATAGAGACGATCTCCACATCTTAAAGTCCTGTCCTCGTGTATGCGTAATCCTGTCTGTATTCTGGCCTCTGTCCTTTGTCGAAGCCACTGGAATCTGGCATCTGTTGGTAGGGCAGCCTTGATCCTTTCGACCAATGTTGATTGCAACTGGTAACTTGACAACTAGCCGTCAGTTCCTGGCATAATGACTTCTATACTCAGCTGTTCTAGGTCATTCAATAGATGTTGCTGGGTAGTCAAAAAGAATGCTATGGGCCTCCTGCTTAAAGCGTCGGCTACTACGTTGGCTTTTCCCGGATGGTACTGCAGCTCAATCTCAAAGTCTGACATCACCTCGAGCCAACGTCTTTGTCTCAGGTTCAAGTCCTTCTGAGTGTAGACGTACTTTAGGCTTTTGTGATCAGTGAATATCTCCACTCGTTCTCCGTATAGATAGTGTCTCCAAAGCTTTAAGGCTAAGATGATTGTCGCAAGCTCCAGGTCGTGAGTGGGGTAATTCTTCTCATGGGTCCTTAGTTGTCTAGAGGCGTAGGCCACAATCTTCCCATGTTGCATCAAGACGCAACCTAAACATTTTCTGGATGCATCGCTGTAGATTACGAATCCTCCGGATCCTGAAGGTATGGTCAAGATAGGTGCCGTAGTCAGACGCTTTTTCAGCTTATCGAATGCTATCTGACACTCCTCTGACCAGATGAACTCTTGCTCCTTGCGGGTCAAGCGAGTCATCGGCTCCGCGATCCTTGCAAAGTTCTCTACGAACCTCCGATAATATCCGACAAGTCCTAGGAAACTCCTCACCTCTGAGACGTTGGTAGGGGTTGGCCACATTTCTACTGACGAAATCTTCGCTGGATCTACCGAAATACCATCTCCTGAAATAATGTGGGAAAGCGATACGATCTAGGAAAAACTCGCATTTGCTCAGCTTTGCATAAAGCCTCTCACGTCTTAGTGTCTCTAACACTAGCCTCAAGTGCTCTCTATGCTCCTCGTGGTTCTTTGAATATACCAAGATGTCGTCGATGAAGACTACCACGAACCGGTCCAGATACTGATGGAATACTCTGTTCATTAGGTTCATAAATACGGCAGGTGCATTTGTTAATCCAAAAGGCGTCACTAAAAACTCGTAGTGACCATAACGAGTCATGAATGCTGTTTTTGGAATGTCTTCTCTCCGTACTTTTACCTGATGATAACCTGATTTTAAATCTATCTTTGAGAATACTACTGCTCTTGTCAGTTGGTCGAACAGATCATCAATTTGCAACAGGGGGTACTTATTTTTTTATTGTCAAAGCATTAAGGGCTCTGTAATCAATGCACATTTGGAATGTCCCGTCCTTCTTTGGTACAAACAACACTGGTGCTCCCCAGGGTGATGCACTAGGACGAACAAATCCCTTGATCTGCAACTCTTCTAGTTGTAGCTTCAGCTCGTCTAGCTCCTTCTTTGCCAACCGATACACATTTGAAGATACCGGTGCTGCTCCGGGCACTAACTCAATAATGAACTCTACCTCTCTATCAGGTGGTAGGCCTGGCAACTCCTCCGGAAATACATCCTCGAATTCTGCAACAATAGCTGGTGGAGCTGTCTCCATAGCCATGTAAGCTCTAGGTGTCTGGCCTACTCCTTGCTCGATGGTGCCCCGCATGTACTCGAACTCCAGGTGATCTAGTGGTCTAAAAATGACGCTACATCTCCGGCAGTCTAGTATAGCATTGTACTGGCTTAACCAGTCCATGCCTAAAACAATGTCAAAGTTTTGCATCGGGAGTACTAAAAATCGTGCTCTCATCTCCCTACTACACACGACTACGAAGCACGTTCTTATAGTGCTGGTAACTGGTACGATGCCTCCTCCGGTAAGAATCTTTCAACTCTTAGGCAAGGGGGAAGTAGCTACTCTATGCATGGCTACGAAACTACTAGATATAAAAGATAGCGTAGCGCCAGAATCAAATAATGCAGTTGCAGGTATTGACGCAACTAAAACGGTACCTATGATAGTTTCCCCTTCTGGTTCCTCCGCAACTGCTGCTAGTGCAAAGCCATATTCGTGCCTCTGCCCTCTTGTCTGCTGCCTGGCTTGGTCGAACTGAGCCTCTTGTGGGGCCAAGGGTGGTCCCTTCTGAAATCCTCCAGGTGCTAGGGATGCTGACCTCCAGTCGGGGGTACTATCCTCTGGACTGGTGTTGTTGGCCCTTGTCCGTTCTGGGATGCTGCCTCTCTGCGTTGTGGACAATCTCTGGCTAGGTGTTGACTTGCTCCACATATCATGCACAGTCTAAGCTTCTTCCGGCAGTCTCTGACGAAATGTCCCTTCTTGCCACAATGATGACAAGTCGGAAGCTCTTTCTGCTGATATGGCACTGTCACGCCCCAGTCCCAAAATACGTAGGACTAGGAACACGTAAGCATGCCAGCCGCATGGATATGGCAACTCCAATATATGGAAACCAAAATCTACACATACGCTGTAATATGAAAATCAATCCACAAGTGGTATAAACATATGTCACAAGTCATAGGGTACAATCTAAATCTCATCCACAGAAAATTAATATAAATAATACCAGCATCTATATAACTAGATGTCAACATAAATATCTAAGGATGATAGTTGGATGGAAACAAATCCACTACCAACTCGAATGTAAGAGCAAATATTAAAATAAGTACAACACAACAACACCATATAAGAACACCATCTAGCAATCACGGGCTCGAAGAGAGGACATCCACGAAACATATATAGCCATCCAATCTGTGCTCCTGCAAATACTCAAGAATAGATACACCTGGCAGCGGACCAGGTCCTCAGAGGGACGTAACAAGATACAGAAAATATGAGCCAATTTGAATACAGTAAACATGCATCATATTTAAAAATAGATAAGTACGCTGTACAGGACAATCTATATGAATGCAAATGAGGACAACTTTTCGACGTATGGGCAAGGGTAGGCTACTCGATCTAATCCTCACAACCTCACGCTCGTCAGTGGACATCATCAGCCGACATACCTCTGGGGTAGCGACCCTCGGACTCCATCAATCGACATACCTCTCGGGTAGCGACCATCGGACACGACCCACCATAGTGCATGCTAGTGACTACGGTGTTACCAGAGTGGTTAAAAGCCCATACGCCTAATGATTGTCCTCTCATGATACTAGGTGCCATGTGTGTGTCAACATATCTAATATATAATATGACTGAAAGAAACTACACATGCAATAAATAAACAGAAATAAAATAAATATAAAGAAATATACTAAGCATGCAAATTAATGTAAGCAATTTGGCAAGGTATCTTGCCTGGGGTCCTGCTGCTGGTATGAATCAGAGTCCAAGTCACAGTCCAAATAGCCTATGTATTACAAATTTATCACGTCAAAAGATAATTTATTTTAATTATTTAATTCTGGAATAATTACTCTAAAATCCTATTTTAATCTTATTATTCTAATTTTTATGTTAATTCCTAAATTTTGTCCAAAGAAACTGAAATTTATCAACTCGAGACTCATGGCACGCAAATCGAGGCGATCTGTTGACCGAAAAGTCAACCAACACAAACTCAACTTTCATGCATGATTTTCTGTAGATTTTAGCGTCAAAAATATGCTGGAATTTATGGCTCGTCCGAATTCAAATTCGTTTGGGAATTATGGCACATACAAATTTTGTATTGTGCACCGATGGTTAAATTCTAACCTAAAAGTTCTACAGAATTAACAGTATAGAAATACTTCGAATTAAATTCTGGGAAAAATATATATCAATGATCTCGACATTATCTTTCCAAAACTTTAAACGGTTCATGATTCTGATTCCTGGTTCTCCCAAAATCGCGAAAATATTGAAACACGTCTATTTTCGGACATGCTGTGCTCTACGAATTTTCTAGAATTTAATACTCATAATTTCGTAAAATAAATTATATAATCAGAAAGCTAACCTCAATATCTTTCTAATGCAAGAAACTAGGAATCGTTTGGAGTCCGGAGCTATGCGCAATGGCTTGTGGAAGATGAAGGAACCCTAGATGGCAATTCTCCAAAATCTCGCTCTCTCTAAGATAATGGGATAATTATGGTTATAATATATATATATATATATATATATATAGGGATGTACCTGCGACTGAATGGATATTTATAGGCTGACACGTATCAGAATCTGATTGGATAATTTTTGTTATATTATTTGTTTTTGATTTGCCTTTATCAAAACATTATTTAAGTCATTTTAAATCTAAATAACTCCAAATAAATATTAAAAATAATCATAAAAATCTGAAAAAATTACATAAAATATATTTTGAACCTATAAACTCTAGAAAAATATTTGGGACAATTTTATATTCATAAGTTTACTACTATAATTAGGAGAAGCTCTAAACATTAGTTTTATCCATTTAACTAAAAATAAATACTAACATTATTCCAAAAATTCTGAAATAATTCCAGAAAATATATAATAATATTATAAACCCTAAACAATAATGTTGGTCCATTCTATATTCCTGGGCTTGCACAATAAATTCTAAAAGTCCTAAAAATTAGTTATTAGTCTAAATAACTCCCAATAAATACTAAAATTATTTAGAAAATTCCCAGAAAATTCTAGAAAATATATTTGACTATTTAGAACCTAAAATAAAATTTTGGAGTATTTTTAATTAATTTTGAACATAAAATAAATTTTTTAAAGTCCTAGAAAATTAGTGTTACTAGTTTTTAATTAACTAAAAATTATGGAAAAATCTCAATAATCTAAAATAGCCTAAAAATAATTCTAAATAAACATTTATATAAGTAAATATACTAAAAAAATTTATTTTCTAATTAGCTAAGAGAATACTCTAAATAAATTTAACATCTATAATAAATATAATAATATAAAATATACACAAAATACCTATTTTGGGTGAGGGAGTTTACAATCTACCCAACTTAAAACAATTTCGTCCTTGAAATTAAAATAAGGCATAATTTGTTAAATCTTTCACATTCGTACATAAGGTACGTCAATCGCAATCTCTTCCAAAAATTTAAATAACAAAATCTATTCAAATCTGTCGCGATCACTTCAAAATTAAGATAACCACTGTTTAAATCAAAATTTAACCTGTCGTAATCTCTTCTCGATTTTTTTTTAAATAATCAACATTCAAATCTAACTTAAGTCTATATGACATCCCACATCAAAATTTATATCACCATTTTTAACTATCATAATCTTCTCTAGACTTTGAATAATAAACAATTCTAATCAAATCTTATTGCTATTCTCAAATTAAGAATTTTGTACTCTTCAAATATTTAAACTCAATTTACATCCTCAATATTTTAAATAGGTGACCCAACAATCAAAATTGAACTTTTAATTCAAATCATCAAATTATAAAATTTAAATCTAATTCACCAATTGTTCAAGTCTAAAATTCTATATTTATCCTCAAAATTTAAATCGATGATTCATCCTTCAATATTCAAAATTTAAATCATGTGCTCAAAGTATAAATATTTGGTCCACAATATCAAGATTTTAAAATTCGTTAAATCCTCATTATCTTAATCCTTCTTTTAAAAAATTTCAAAATTAAAATGACTTGAATCTCCCAATCTAATCTTACTTGATCACAATCTAAAAAAAATTTCTCTCAAGTTGGCAATGCACTGCTACCCAACTTAGAATTTACCCATCTATCACAGAAGGCTATATACTTTAAGAAAAATATTCCTTAATTTATTTACTCATGTCATTCAATCCTCAAAACTTCAACGCCGATTATATCATATATGATATGTCCTTAATTACGAAAGAATAATCCTCAAGTATGTGATCGGCCTATGGGGTATATCTAGTACTCTCTGTGTATCAAACTTATACCAAGCACGAGGTTTCGTCTTTCCGAAATAAGGGAAGACGGAGATCAATAATAAAGAGTTCAAGGGCGAGGTAATAGAATAGAAGTATCGGGATCAAGGCGTTTAAAGAATTCAAATAGGAATTGTCAAAGCAGTTGTGGATTGAAGTCCTATTTTGGTAATTCCTATTCACATGCTCGTATTAGTACAGTTATGTAACCGATACGATCCGCTCAAACATATCTAGGGGCAAGTATATTCGTCTACCAATCACTACATATCTCAATCCACGTAAAGTAGTATTACGAAGGGCGAATCAAGCGCACTAAGGTTAGCTAGACCTTAATACACTGATTCTGAAATGTATTAGTAGGCGTCCCCAATAATACATATCTCATGATCAAGCTCGATAAAAGAGTAAGCTTGCAAAACTAGGCTATAATAGCAGCATAAGTCAAGGTAGTGCAGCAAATATAAGTACGCTAGATGATGATGAAAGGAGGTACAAATTAATTCAAGTTCACAAAACAAAACAACTAAGCAACAATAATAAAAGACTCTACAATCCCTACAGTTATCATACAACCTTCTTGTCTATGTCGCTAGTCGACCAAATGTGGGCAAGGACCTCTAACTTCTTGTAATCCCCCTGATTTTCAAAGAATTTTAATTTGGATTTTTACAATTTTTCTGGAATTTTCTGGAATTTTCTTGGATTTTCTGTAATTAAATTAAGGTGTTTTAAATATTAAAAGATTTTTAAATATTAATAAATAATATTAAAATATTATGAAAATAATATTTTATGGTATAAAATAGAAAACCAGACATAGGGTAATTTTCCGGGAATTTATTGGACCCCGGATGAATTTTTAAAGCCCTAAATATTGATTAATTAATTAAACCAATTAAACCGGGTTTAATTTTGAATAAAACCAACCCAAACCCAAATTTGAACCGGACCGGACCGCCCCTAACGGGCCGGGTCCTACCCGCTGACCCGATCCGCGTGCCCGACCCGGCCCGCAAAACCTTCTCCCCTTCCCCGACCGTTCAGCCGACGACTGAACCCCTCCGGCCGCCAGTTACGCCGCCGCCTGGCCTCCCGTCGCCTCCTCTTCCTTTCCGCCAACGCCGGTCGCTTCCCCTTCCTCTTCCTCTTCCTCAACCTCCGGCGGTCGATCTCCGCCGTAGTTCCCTCCACAGATGCCTGTCTTTCCACCAGGGCAAGCAATGGACGGGCAGCAGATGTTCCAGATGTTTTATGCTATAATGCAAGCTCAACAACAATTTCAACAGGAGGCACATCGTCAGGAGGCAGAGTACCTAAGAACCAGCCTAGTAAACGCATTGGAGCAAGTGAACCCACAAGCTAGGCGACCAGCGACGGGATCTATCACTGATTTCCGTCAACTCAAGCCCCGTACCTTTTCGGACAAAGAAGAACCAACCGAAGTTCATGAGTGGCTCACCAACATACAACACCAGTTGGAAGCAGCTGAACTTCCAAGAGAACGTTGGATGACCGCCGTCAGGATGCAGTTGACGGACAATGCCCATCACTGGTGGATATCTGAAGAGACCAGGCTCGGACCAGACCGAGTCACTTGGGAAGAGTTCTCCAGACTCTTTCAAGATATGTACATTTCGGCCATCGCTCGATCAGAACTGAGGGACAAGTTCAATCGCCTCACCCAGGAAGCTATGACGGTGGAAGAATACAATGCCAAGTTCATTCGTCTGAGTCGCTTCGCACCTACCTTGATCCCTACAGAAGTAGAGAAGGCCGAGAAGTTTTTCGACGGACTCAATATTGAGCTACAGAAATTGATCGGATCAGTCGCACCTACTTCATACTCGGACGTCCTTGCTGCAGCCCGACGCATGGAGCGCGTCACCAGGAGAGAAACCAGTCTAAAGCGGCCT
Organism: Iris macrosiphon; assembly: GCA_036927795.1. Taxonomy (NCBI): domain Eukaryota; kingdom Viridiplantae; phylum Streptophyta; class Magnoliopsida; order Asparagales; family Iridaceae; genus Iris; species Iris macrosiphon. The sequence continues at coordinate 156,550,827 of JAYESA010000008.1, forward strand.
ACCCCATCAGCAACATCCAAATCACCACAAGAAGAAACTGCAAAGAGGCCTTATATACACCAGCCACCCAGAGCCTCTCCGCAGACATTACCTACATGTCAATACTGTGGCAAGGTAGGCCATACTGAGAAGGACTGCAGACGTAAGTTGGGATTATGCTTGATTTGCGGAACCAATCAACACTTAGCCAAGGATTGTCCTTATCATCGAGGAGGAGCACCAAGAGCAAACCAACAAGCTCTACCAGCACCAGGAGGGTATCAACCAAGGCCACCATTGGCACCACAAGCAGCACCCTACCAGCAAGCCCAGCAACATCAGCGAGCACCACTTCAAGGACGCGGCCAAGTTTTCGCGATGACTGTGGGAGACGCGCAGAACCAAGGAGTAGCTAATGCACGTAAGTTTCTATAGTTTTCTGTTTCTATTATTGCTTTACTTCGTGCCTGCTGGTTCGTGACCATAGACTTAACTTAACAATTTTAACTTACTAATAATAGATAATCTAGTGATCACCTAGTAATTTTGTTATTAATTAATATGCTTTAAAAGAATAACCTGGTTTTCTAAAAACTATAATTTTCTAGATTTCTCACATTTGGGAAATTGCATAACTTTTAATGCTTAGGAAAATAATCTTTCTAAAAACTAATAATAGATAATCGATGTGCTTTGAACAATGGTTGCAACCGTGTCATCTCTGTTGACCGGTTATTCTTTGATTGCGAGGACGCAATCCTCTTAAGGGGGGTATATTGTAATCCCCCTGATTTTTAAAGAATTTTAATTTGGATTTTTACAATTTTTTTGGAATTTTCTAGAATTTTCTTGGATTTTCTGTAATTAAATTAAGGTGTTTTAAATATTAAATTTTTTTTAAATGTTAATAAATAATATTAAAATATTATGAAAATAATATTTTATGATGTAAAATAGAAAACCAGACATAGGGTAATTTTCCGGAAATTTATTGGACCCCAGATGAATTTTTAAAGCCCTAAATATTGATTAATTAATTAAACCAATTAAACCGGGTTTAATTTTGAATAAAACCAACCCAAACCCAAATTTGAACCGGACCGGACCGCCCCTAACGGGCCGGGTCCTACCCCCTGACCCGATCCGCGTGCCCGACCCGGCCCCCAATACCTTCTCCCCTTCCCCGACCGTTCAGCCGACGACTGAACCCCTCCGGCCGCCAGTTACGCCGCCGCCTGGCCTCCCGTCGCCTCCTCTTCCTTTCCGCCAACGCCGGTCGCTTCCCCTTCCTCTTCCTCAACCTCCGGCGGTCGATCTCCCCAATCCCCTCTATAAAACCCCTCCTCCGGCCTTCTCCCTCAGCCCTAGCTCCGGCCTTCTCCGCCGCTGTAACCGAGCCCTAGCCGCCCATCTTCCAGAGCCCCTCTCCCCTCGTCGTGCCGACCGTCTTCATCCCCGAGACCGACGCCTCCCGCACCAACCCGCCTCGCCGCCTCACCCCCAGCCGAGCCCGACGCCTCCCCTTCGCCGCACTTCCAGAACCCTCGGCCCGAGTTTCTCGCCGTCGTCTTTCCGTCCCAGCCTTGCCGGCCACCCGCATCCCGACCTGCTGCAGCACCGCCCTCTCCGGCGAGGACTCGACACAGCCGGACACAGACTCGGCCGGACACAGGAACAGAAAACCCTAAAACCTAGGGTGGACACAGGACACGATTTGGACACGAAGGACTCGGGTTTCTCGGACCACTTCAGGTACTTGTAACTTCTTGCTCGTAGCTCGAATTTTGATTCCGTAAATTGTATCGCGTAGCCTGTGTGACCCTCTCGGTGTCCGGACAAACCGCTCGGGGCATCGAGTCCTGTGATGATCGCACACCGCGATCCAAAAACAGGAAAACCAACGACCCTGTTTCACCCCGGAACTAAGTACGTCCCGCCAAACGGGATGACTTGGTCGCGTGCGATCTTTACCGATACGTGCGCATCGTTGATACGGACGTGCGGGATTTTGCAGAAGCTGATTCAGATGTGCGTGCACACCGGAATCAGTACGTATCCGCGGACATCGCCCCGTATTCGATTTTTCTGGATCTTGCTGTAACTTAGTGTATACACGTCAGATCGAGACGAAACTTGCGCCATCGGACTCGTAGCAATACGCTGGTCCTGTGGGTCAAGTTTGGTTCGATTCTGAGAACGTTGACAAAATCGCGTGTCGTGGGTCCCACAGGCTCCACCCGACGGGCGATTTTGAGAACGGTTCATCGGAATCCAATTCTGGAAGTTCCGTTGGGTTCGTATCATCGTTCCTGACCTGTTGACACTAAGTTGGACTGATTTGGAGACCTTTGACCCTGACGCATTTTTCGGTGCAAAGCGGCCCACATCTGGACCCCGTCTTGACCCGAAATTGACGTTTTTGCCCTTGTCTCCAAATTGGACTCAAGGACAGGCGTTCCTAGCTGATTAATATTTTCTGGACCTGATGGTGATCTTTGTTTCAGCAGCCGGAGTACTGCCTGCAAATCCAGCTGTAGCCAGAGCGACAATTGGAGCTGAAAACCCAGGCAAGTGTACCTTGCCAACTTGCAGTCTTTATTACATAGTACTTGGACTTAATTATATCTGTTGTACATGCTCAACCCTAGGGCCGTGTGACTTACTTAGCGTCCGATCATAGTCGGGTGCCAACACCGTACGCGGGGTTGGGCAATGTCATTTAGAGATGGATATCGTGACATTTATATTCTTGTACTTGCCCTATCAAGTACTTATAACCCAGGACACCTGACACAGAGCATGAGACAGGATCTTTCTAAAATATTCAAGGTGATTCTGTGTAGGTTCCAGGATTTATGACTTAGACATTATATTCCTAGACATTATGTTCATAGACATAGTATGACTTACTGCATTAGATATGATCGTACGTGACGTGGACATGAGACATCGTGGACATGATATGTATGATTACATTGGGTGGGGAGAGACACATAGGCTACAGGCTGATTATATATATAAATCCATAGTAAACACATAGTAAAATTCATAGTATAGCTGCTACCGGCTCCCCGACACAGAGCTTGTAGTGGTATCAGCCTAAGTTTTAGTGATGCTCTCAACTTGCATTTCACATAGATGGATATATAGTTGACCCTATTGTTTCATTAACTATTTTACTGCATTTATTTTGGCTTGTGTTTTCTGTACCTTGCTATGTCCCCTGAGGACCTGGATCCGGATTATGTCCCCAGGATTTGCAGACGGGGTTTATCCAGAGGTCTACGGAACAGGTGCTTTTCACGGAACAGTACCCGTAGTTGAGGACGAGGTGATCGCTGAGGACTTCTCCTGAACAATTGCTTCGCCATGCTCAGTCAAATATGAAAAATAGTCTTTATTTCCTGTTTAATTAAACTCTTTAATTCCTGTTTATGAGAACATTGTAACAGACTAATATCGGGTTGTTCCCCGATTTTATTTACTTGGACTGGTTGATGTTTATTATATTTCTTTGCTGATGTTGCTATCTTATATCTGTGGATGAGAATAGTAAAACCCTGACTGATGTAATACAGCTTAAGTATGCCTGATGGATCCATTAAATTGGGTTTGTCCATCGGTGTATGCTGCTGGCCATAATCACGCATCCAGTCCCTCGGTATTTTGGGACTGGGGCGTGACATAGTTTTTGTGGTGGCCCATGCAGGTCAACGACTAAATTATTCGGTTTTAACTTAGGGACCGAACAGGCCTGCAATAAGATAGGATAAGTTTTTAGGATCTCATCCACTTGCTTAAAAACGTTCCTGATATCTGTATCTTACTCGAATTAATTTTTGATTTGCATCCTGCCTTGAATCTTGTGCGCTTCTTATATTTTATTTTGGATGCAGAAAGATGGATCCAAGAATTGAAGATGAAATTTCTTTGAGTACGCCACAAGACGCTGTGGTTACCTATGGAGATGGAGTTACACCAGAGAACAGAGGGCAATCCTCTCAAGGTGGTCAAGCTGAACAGCATAACTCAAGGTTCAGGCGCGATGATATCCAACCTCCGCCGCAGTTCCCTCCACAGATGCCTGTCTTTCCACTAGGGCAAGCAATGGACGGGCAGCAGATGTTTCAGATGTTTTATGCTATAATGCAAGCTCAACAACAAGTTCAACAGGAGGCACATCGTCAGGAGGCAGAGTACCTAAGAACCAGCCTAGTAAACGCATTGGAGCAAGTGAACCCACAAGCTAGGCGACCAGCGACGGAATCTATCACTGATTTTCGTCAACTCAAGCCCCGTACCTTTTCGGGCAAAGAAGAACCAACCGAAGTTCATGAGTGGCTCACCAACATACAACACCAGTTGGAAGCAGCTGAACTTCCAAGAGAACGTTGGATAACCGCCGTCAGGATGCAGTTGACGGACAATGCCCATCACTGGTGGATATCTGAAGAGACCAGGCTCGGACCAGACCGAGTCACTTGGGAAGAGTTCTCCAGACTCTTTCAAGATATGTACATTCCGGCCATCGCTCGATCAGAACTGAGGGACAAGTTCAATCGCCTCACCCAGGAAGCTATGACGGTGGAAGAATACAATGCCGAGTTCATTCGTCTGAGTCGCTTCGCACCTACCTTGATCCCTACAGAAGTAGAGAAGGCCGAGAAGTTTTTCGACGGACTCAACATTGAGCTACAGAAATTGATCGGATCAGTCGCACCTACTTCATACTCGGACGTCCTTGCTGCAGCCCGACGCATGGAGCGCGTCACCAGGAGAGAAACCAGTCTAAAGCGGCCTACCCCATCAGCAACATCCAAAGCACCACAAGAAGAAACTGCAAAGAGGCCTCATATACACCAGCCACCCAGAGCCTCTCCGCAGACATTATCTACATGTCAATACTGTGGCAAGGTAGGCCATACTGAGAAGGACTGCAGACGTAAGTTGGGATTATGCTTGATTTGCGGAACCAATCAACACTTAGCCAAGGATTATCCTTATCATCGAGGAGGAGCACCAAGAGCAAACCAACAAGCTCTACCAGCACCAGGAGGGTATCAACCAAGGCCACCATTGGCACCACAAGCCGCACCCTACCAGCAAGCCCAGCAACATCAGCGAGTACCACTTCAAGGACGCGGCCAAGTTTTCGCGATGACTGTGGGAGACGCGCAGAACCAAGGAGTAGCTAATGCGCGTAAGTTTTTGTCACGACCCGCACCCGGTTTAGGGGCACGAGTGCGTGGGTACGTCCAGCCTATGCCGCAGTATCGACGGTAGAACGCTGTCTAGGTCAAGTACTATCTAAACAATCTCACGCTAGTATCCAACTCCATAAGGAGACATGGATATCATAAAATAATGCTAGAAATACTCAATCACATAAACTAAAGCACGATGAGATATCAAGGCAAGCAAGAAATATAAGACAAGTCTAACAACAAAATAATCATACCTGCAATCATTAACTTCCGATCCCCAAGTGTGTCAGAAATACTAAGGTCACAGTCTGGAAAAATATTTTCCAGTCAGGAAGGAGCAAAGTACATCTCTAAATAGCAGTTCTATATAAATGACATAAACTATGTAGCAGTTCTAGATAGAAATATACCAGATGCATGTATAGGTACGAGAAATATACAATGAAAGAAATACTGAAAATACTATAAGTAAATGCAGGAAAAGAAATAATATGTCAATGAGCAAGAAACCTATGACTAAGTGTGTGAGTACTAGCTTTAACATGTGATCGGCTTGGGAACTTGATCAGGCTGGTTACATGTGATTAGCTATGATTCATGGAAGGTCAGGCTAACCGTTGGTTAGCTATGATGCATGGAGAGGTCAGGCTAATCACACGTAACAGCTATGAGGCATGGAGATGGTCAGGCCGCACCCGATGTGAGATGTGGGGTGAGCTATAATGCACGAAAAGTTGGGTATGATCACATATCTACACTAAAATACTCCCTACCCCCGACTGGTATAATAGATCCAATCATGGTACGCTATGGCACGGGATTCCCTAGGGAGGTAACAAATCTCCCCGGGAATCAGTGTCTGTACATGCACAAGATAACAAGGAAACAAGTCTTGTACAAGCTACACCATGAATAAGGAATAACATCTCATGACGAGATCCGTGTATACCAATCTGTGTAACCAACGTGTCAAGAACATGGATATTTACACTAGATACAGTGAACATAGGAGATATCATAAATTAGAAACTAATCAGAGAATATACTCGCCTTTGGTCCTTAGCTGGTGAATACCGAGGTCCTGTTCCAGAATATCGCCTGGAGGAACCAACAGTCCTAAAGACATATAATAAACAATACAATATTTGCATCAGAAGCTATACTAAACACACAAGCAAATACTAACTCAGGGGCTATGTCAGGCATGGGACTCAGTCAACTAGGGTCATCTAGTAGGATATACATAAATAAATATACATATCTCCACTAACATTAATACTTATAATATATATATACACCCAATTAAATACATATATAATACATAATATATGTAAAATACGTACCATATTTATATATCTATATATATATACCAAAATACTGATATTCATATATATGTTTATACATATTCCAAAAATACATTTAATACGTATATACTATATGAAATTATACCAAAAAATATATGTATATTTGCACCCAAAAATACATACATATATATATAGATATATATATATATATATTACCAAAATACGTATTTGTGTATATACACTAATAGGTGTATATAATTATATATTTTTATACCAAAATACATATCTGTATATATATCAATCAAACATTTTTATATATGTATATTAACAAATCAAAGAATGTATATAATGCCACCCTCCTCAAGGTGATCCCAAATGAAATAGCAGTTAGTTCCAATGGGTCCGGAGCAGTCCAAATAGCTAAAAACTATATAAAGAAGTCCAAGATCGGAGTTCGGCACGAAAATCGAGATAAGGATACCAGGCTAATAGGGGAAAGGGTCGTTTGTTGTAATTAAGGTAACACCTTAATTTAATAAAAATTATTTCGAATTTATTTTGAACAATAATTACAAATAAAAGTTTATTTATAAAAATCTAGAATTTATGTAAAAACCATCATATATTTTCATTTATAGTAAAATTGGTCACTAGCCCAAATAAACAGATTTTGATCTTATTTTTATTATTGAAACTATATTTCTAATTAATAATATAAACCCCAAAAATTATTATATTTTTGCATAATCAAAACCCCTTTTTAATTACATATTAATATAACCAAATCCCTATATATAATACATAACTAAATTTATACACTATAAACAATAAAACTAATTATATTTTATTTACTAAACTAATTACATGAAATTACTAAACTGATTATATTTTAACTAAACCAATTATAAATTAATTAACTATTACATATACATTAAACTATTTATTATTAAACTTAAACTAATTATATTAACTTAACTGATAATTAACTCACTGATAAACCCGTAACCTAACTCATAACAACAGAAGAAAGGGAAGAGAAAGAGGGCTCACGGGGGTTTTCCGGCGTCGGCGCAGGGAAGTCCGCCGGGGTCACACGGTGGCGGGTACTCGAAGCTCGACGGCGGTCGTCGTTCGTCTCGGGGCGACGGATCTGCTCGAGGCGGCGCGCTCGGTTCGAGGAGGCGGTGGAAACCCGAGAGCGGCGGGTGTTCTCGTCCCGAGGAGGCGGCGGTGCTCGTATCGACGCGGCAGCGTCGAACTCGGCGGATCTGGCTGCGTCCGGTCGAAGGTCGGCTCGTATCGACGCGGCGGCGTCAAACTCGGCAGATCTGGCTGCGTCCGGTCGAAGGTCGGCTCGTATCGACGACGTGGAGGGGAGCCGCGGCCACCTGTTCGATGACGATGAGGGGATCCGCGGCGGCCAGCGGCGGTAGGTCGACAGATCTAGGTTAGGGTTTGCTCTGTGGATGTGTCGGGGTGTGTTGGGTCGTGTCCGAAGCTGGACACGGCGGTTGATGTACTGCACAGTGGGGTGGACGTGTCCGGGTGTTGGACACAGGGTGATGCTGTGTGGCAGACGTGTCCGGGTGTTGGACACGGGGTTTGGGTGTTCTGTGGTCGTGTCCGGGTGTGTCGGACACGAAAATCTGGTTATAATGTTGTAAATCTGGACACAGGAAATGAATGGATACGGTGGGACACCCGGGGTCGGACCCGAGGCCAACACGGCTGACACGGTAAAGCTGGACACACGGACACGAGCACACAAAATGGTGATGGCTTGTTGGCTTGTGGGGATTTGTGAGGGCTAGCTAGGGTTTCTTGGGAATGGTGATGAGAGACTTAAATAGGGAAAGAGGGTGTGGGATAAAGGGTGAGGATTGGCCCAAATAATGAATGGCCCAGATAATGAATGAGTTTTCATGTGGGAAAATGAGGGTGAAAGGGAGACGGTAAACTGGTAAATTAATAGAAAAATATATTTTAAGAAAAATGTTCTAAGGGCTTCCAAGGCTAACTGATTTTCAAATTAGCTACTAATTAAATCCCTATTTCAAAACCCTAGAAATTATGTAATTTATTTATTTACTAATCCAAAAAGGAGATAAAATTTTATTATGAAAACAACTAGTCCTTTAAATAATTTTGTTAAACAAATAATTTATGATTTCAAGCCAATAAATATTCGAAACTGTAGTATTATATTTACATCATTATTTATCTATTTATTTTATAATAAATCGACATTTAGGAAAAATGATTTTTTTATAAAAGATTTAAATCACCTTCTAAAATCAAACATTGTTCAAAATCAGATACAAGAATTCAAGGAGAAAATATTTTATAAACTTGGTATTTAAAATAAATTAAAAATCTAATTATTTCGGGAATTTGGAAATCGGAGGTTACAGTTTCTATAGTTTTCTGTTTCTATTATTGCTTTACTTCGTGCCTGCTGGTTCGTGACCATAGACTTAACTTAACAATTTTAACTTACTAATAATAGATAATCTAGTGATCACCTAGTAATTTTGTTATTAATTAATATGCTTTAAAAGAATAACCTGGTTTTCTAAAAACTGTAATTTTCTAGATTTTCCACATTTGGGAAATTGCATAACTTTTAATGCTTAGGAAAATATTTTTTCCTAGGTGCTCCTTAATTTCGATGTGCTTTGAACAATGGTTGCAACCGTGTCATCTCTGTTGACCGGTTATTTTTTGATTGCGAGGACGCAATCCTCTTAAGGGGGGTATATTGTAATCCCCCTGATTTTCAAAGAATTTTAATTTGGATTTTTACAATTTTTCTGGAATTTTCTGGAATTTTTTTGGATTTTCTGTAATTAAATTAAGGTGTTTTAAATATTAAAAGATTTTTAAATGTTAATAAATAATATTAAAATATTATGAAAATAATATTTTATGGTGTAAAATAGAAAACCAGACATAGGATAATTTTCCGGGAATTTATTGGACCCCGGATAAATTTTTAAAGCCCTAAATATTGATTAATTAATTAAACCAATTAAACCGGGTTTAATTTTGAATAAAACCAACCCAAACCCAAATTTGAACCGGACCGGACCGCCCCTAACGGGCCGGGTCATACCCGCTGACCCGATCCGGGTGCCCGACCTGGCCCGCAACACCTTCTCCCCTTCCCCGACCGTTCAGCCGACGACTGAACCCCTCCGGCCGCCAGTTACGCCGCTGCCTGGCCTCCCGTCGCCTCCTCTTCCTTTCCGCCAACGCCGGTCGCTTCCCCTTCCTCTTCCTCAACCTTCGGCGGTCAATCTCCCCAATCCCCTCTATAAAACCCCTCCTCCGGCCTTCTCCCTCAGCCCTAGCTCCGGCCTTCTCCGCCGCTGTAACCGAGCCCTAGCCGCCCATCTTCCAGAGCCCCTCTCCCCTCGTCGTGCCGACCGTCTTCATCCCCGAGACCGACGCCTCCCGCACCAACCCGCCTCGCCGCCTCACCCCCAGCCGAGCCCGACGCCTCCCCTTCGCCGCACTTCCAGAACCCTCGCCCCGAGTTTCTCGTCGTCGTCTTTTCGTCCCAGCCTTGCCGGCCACCCGCATCCCGACCTGCTGCAGCACCGCCCTCTCCGGCGAGGACTCGACACAGCCGGACACAGACTCGGCCGGACACAGGAACAGAAAACCCTAAAACCTAGGGTGGACACAGGACACGATTTGGACACGAAGGACTCGGGTTTCTCGGACCACTTCAGGTACTTGTAACTTCTTGCTCGTAGCACGGATTTTGATTCCGTAAATTGTATCGCGTAGCCTGTGTGACCCTCTCGGTGCCCGGACAAACCGCTCGGGGCATCGAGTCCTGTGGTGATCGCACACCGCGATCCAAAAACAGGAAAACCAACGACCCTGTTTCACCCCGAAACTAAGTACGTCCCACCAAACGGGACGACTTGGTCGCGTGCGGTCTTTACCGATACGTGCGCATCTTTGATACGGACGTGCGGGATTTCGCAGAAGCTGATTCAGATGTGCGTGCACACCGGAATCAGTGCGTATCCGCGGACATCGCCCCGTATCCGATTTTTCTGGATCTTGCTGTAACTTAGTGTATACACGTCGGATCGAGACAAAACTTGCGCCATCGGACTCGTAGTAATACGCTGGTCCTGTGGGTCAAGTTTGGTTCGATTCTGAGAACGTTGACAAAATCGCGTGTCGTGGGCCCCACAGGCTCCACCCGACGGGCGATTTTGAGAACGGCTCATCGGAATCTAATTCTGGAAGTTCCGTTGGGTTCGTATCATCGTTCCTGACCTGTTGACACTAAGTTGGACTGATTTGGAGACCTTTAACCCTGACACATTTTTCGGTGCAAAGCGGCCCACATCTGGACCCCGTCTTGACCCGAAATTGACGTTTTTGCCCTTGTCTCCAAATTGGACTCAAGGACAGGCGTTCCTAGCTGATTAATATTTTCTGGACCTGATGGTGATCTTTGTTTCAGCAGCCGGAGTACTGCCTGCAAATCCAGCTGTAGCCAGAGCGACAATTGGAGCTGAAAACCCAGGCAAGTGTACCTTGCCAACTTGCAGTCTTTATTACATAGTACTTGGACTTAATTATATCTATTGTACATGCTCAACCCTAAGGCCGTGTGACTTGCTTAGCGTCCGATCATAGTCGGGTGCCAACACCGTACGCGGGGTTGGGCAATATCATTTAGAGATGGATATCGTGACATTTATATTCTTGTACTTGCCCTATCAAGTACTTATTACCCAGGACACCTGACACAGAGCATGAGACAGGATCTTCCTGAAATATTCAAGGTGATTCTGTGTAGGTTCCAGGATTTATGACTTAGATATTACATTCCTAGACATTATGTTCATAGACATAGTATGACTTACTGCATTAGATATGATCGTACGTGACGTGGACATGAGACATCGTGGACATGATATGTATGATTACATTGGGTGGGGAGAGACACACAGGCTACAGGCTTATTATATATATAAATTCATAGTAAACACATAGTAAAATTCATAGTATAGCTGCTACCGGCTCCCCGACACAGAGCTTGTAGTGGTATCAGCCTAAGTTTTAGTGATGCTCTCAACTTGCATTTCACATAGATGGATATATAGTTGACCCTATTGTTTCATTAACTGTTTTACTGCATTTATTTTGGCTTGTGTTTTCTGTACCTTGCTATGTCCCCTGAGGACCTGGATCCGGATTATGTCCCCAGGATTTGCAGACATGGTTTATCCAGAGGTCTACGGAACAGGTGCTTTTCACGGAACAGTACCCGTAGCTGAGGACGAGGTGATCGCTGAGGACTTCTCCTGAACAATTGCTTCGCCATGCTCAGTCAAATATGAAAAATAGTCTTTATTTCCTGTTTAATTAAACTCTTTAATTCCTGTTTATGAGAACATTGTAACAGACTAATATCGGGTTGTTCCCCGATTTTATTTACTTGGACTGGTTGATGTTTATTATATTTCTTTGCTGATGTTGCTATCTTATATCTGTGGATGAGAATAGTAAAACCCTGACTGATGTAATACAGCTTAAGTATGCCCGATGGATCCATTAAATTGGGTTTGTCCATCGGTGTATGCTGCTGGCCATAATCACGCATCCAGTCCCTCGGTATTTTGGGACTGGGGCGTGACACTTCTATTGTCTGAAAAACCACTGTCGTCTTATGCTAGTATACAATTAATATTGTTCAATCACACTTCAATAATAGGTCAAAAGACTATGTGATACTAGGTTGTGAGGTATACTACCCAACTTAAAACAATAAACTAATACTGTGACAGTCTTAAGGGTACCGTAGAAGCTCCTGTTAAGGTCTTCGAGAAGGGGTCTTGGTACTTGTTAGGGTATCCTCTTATATTACATAGGTCATGGTCGTCTTAACTCTTAGTCATAGTGCAAGTGTCAATAGTAAGAATGGGACAGTTACTGGCCTCAAGGGAAAGGAAATATAACTCGTATTTAGGTGTGGTACAAGTTATGTAATTTAAAACTAAGGGATAAGCACCAGGTCTCAATCTACAAGAATAACTTAACTATCAAGTTCTAACTACTAAGCACACAATTTCAAAATTCAAGATTACAACTATAATCCTAGCAAACTATGTGTCCTTAACAAAGAAATAAATTACTTGGCCTACTATCAGAAGTGTCAGGTGGCACGAGTTGAAAGATAAAGAAAAGAAGAACGTAATTTTGGTCATCGCACAATTAGCGAACGCTATGGTCACAGGGGAACAATATATGAAAATATAGGGGCTCTAGATAGCATCATGGTTTTCCAAGGGAAAGGGGTATGCTAGTCTCTGTGTTTGAGGTATGATTAGAAAAATATTCTATGCATTGCTCTTGGCTTTCTAAGGTACTGTCTGCTTATCTCAAGACAAGAATCTAAATTTATGGTTCTCCAATATTCATCTAACGGCGTGGGTTAGGTTCAGTCCTAATATTCACTTTGGTTTTCTATTGGTTTCTCAATGCTAGGGGCAACCATAATGGTAAACTTCTAACTAACTCTAGTAGTGTCTATACTACTCTCAAGTCCTCATAACACATCAGGGGGTAATGGTAAACCAATTCTAGAGATAAGGAATTCTAGGGTTCACTAGACATCATAAACTTAGTGGTGTGTCAGCACTCTAGTTGTACTCTTAATAGGAAGGTTACCCTACTTATCATCTAACAACAGGAACTTATATATTCTAGGAGAGACTATACTAAAGGAACTATTATGGGAGTACAGGAATCAAGCAGGATGCAATTATTCAAATAGAATAGATTAAAAGAAAGATGAGTCATAGTCAATTGTGGATGAGATCCTATACTCTAGTCCTAGGTGCAGGCTTGTTCGGTACAGTAACGTAACCGAGACAATATGCTCTCGACCTGCATGGGCCACCACAAAAACATGTCACGCCCCAGTCCCAAAATACGTAGGACTAGGAACACGTAAGCATGCCAGCCGCATGGATATGGCAACTCCAATATATGGAAACCAAAATCCACACGTACGCTGTAATATGAAAATCAATCCACAAGTGGTATAAACATATGTCACAAGTCATAGGGTACAATCTAAATCTCATCCACAGAAAATTAATATAAATAATACCAGCATCTATATAACTAGATGTCAACATAAATATCTAAGGATGATAGTTGGATGGAAACAAATCCACTACCAACTCGAATGTAAGAGCAAATATTAAAATAAGTACAACATAACAACACCATATAAGAACACCATCTAGCAATCACGGGCTCGAAGAGAGGACATCCACGAAACATATATAGCCATCCAATCTGTGCTCCTGCAAATACTCAAGAATAGATACACCTGGCAGCGGACCAGGTCCTCAGAGGGACGTAACAAGATACAGAAAATATGAGCCAATTTGAATACAGTAAACATGCATCATATTTGAAAATAGATAAGTACGCTGTACAGGACAATCTATATGAATGCAAATGAGGACAACTTTTTGACGTATGGGCAAGGGTATGCTACTCGATCTAATCCTCACAACCTCACGCTCGTCAGTGGACATCATCAGCCGACATACCTCTGGGGTAGCGACCCTCGGACTCCATCAATCGACATACCTCTCGGGTAGCAACCATCGGACACGACCCACCATAGTGCGTGCTAGTGACTACGGTGTTACCAGAGTGGTTAAAAGCCCATACGCCTAATGATTGTCCTCTCATGATACTAGGTGCCATGTGTATGTCAACATATCTAATATATAATATGACTGAAAAAAACTACAGATACAATAAATAAACAGAAATGAAATAAATATAAAGAAATATACTAAGCATGTAAATTACTGTAAGCAATTTGGCAAGGTATCTTGCCTGGGGTCCTGCTGCTGGTATGAATCAGAGTCCAAGTCACAGTCCAAATAGCCTATGTATTACAAATTTATCACGTCAAAAGATAATTTATTTTAATTATTTAATTCTGGAATAATTACTCTAAAATCCTATTTTAATCTTATTATTCTAATTTTTATGTTAATTCCTAAATTTTGTTCAAAGAAACTAAAATTTATCAACTCGAGACTCATGGCACGCAAATCGAGGCAATCTGTTGACCGAAAAGTCAACCAACACAAACTCAACTTTCATGCATGATTTTCTGTAGATTTCAGCGTCAAAAATATGCTAGAATTTACGGCTCGTCCGAATTCAAATTCGTTTGGGAATTATGGCACATACAAATTTTGTATTGTGCACCGATGGTTAAATTTTAACCTAGAAGTCCTACGGAATTAACAGTATATAAATACTTCGAATTAAATTCTGGGAAAAATATATATCAATGATCTTGACATTAGCTTTCCAAAACTTTAAACGGTTCATGATTCTGATTCCTGGTTCTCCCGGAATCGCGAAAATATTGAAATACGTCTATTTTCGGACATGCTGTGCTCTACAAATTTTTCAGAATTTAATACTCATAATTTCGTAAAATAAATTATATAATCAGAAATCTAACCTCAATATCTTTCTAACGCAAGAAACTAGGCCTCGTTTGGAGCCCGGAGCTATGCGCAATGGCTTGTGGAAGATGAAGGAACCCTAGATGGCAATTCTCCAAAATCTCGCTCTCTCTAAGATAATGGGATAATTAGGGTTATAATAATATATATATATATATATATATATATATATATATATATATATATATATATATATATATATAGGGATGTACCTGCGGCTGAATGGATATTTATAGGCTGACACGTGTCAGAATCTGATTGGATGGTTTTTGTTATATTATTTGTTTTTGATTTGCCTTTATCAAAACATTATTTAAGTCATTTTAAATCTAAATAACTCCAAATAAATATTAAAAATAATCATAAAAATCTGAAAAAATTACATAAAATATATTTTGAACCTATAAACCCTAGAAAAATATTTGGGACAATTTTATATTCATAAGTTTACTACTATAATTAGGAGAAGCTCTAAACATTAGTTTTATCCATTTAACTAAAAATAAATACTAACATTATTCCAAAAATTCTGAAATAATTCCAGAAAATATATAATAATATTATAAACCCTAAAAAATAATGTCGGTCCATTCTATATTCCTGGGCTTGCACAATAAATTCTACAAGTCCTAAAAATTAGTTATTAGTCTAAATAACTCCCAATAAATACTAAAATTATTCAGAAAATTCCCAGAAAATTCTAGAAAATATATTTGACTATTTAGAACCTAAAATAAAATTTTGGAATATTTTTAATTAAGTTTGAACATAAAATAAATTCTTCAAAGTCCTAGAAAATTAGTGTTACTAGTTTTTAATTAACTAAAAATTATGGAAAAATCTCAATAATCTAAAATAGCCTAAAAATAATTCTAAATAAATATTTATATAAGTAAATATACTAAAAAATTTATTTTCTAATTAGCTAAGAGAATACTCTAAATAAATTCAACATCTATAATAAATATAATAATATAAAATATACACAAAATACCTATTTTTGGTGAGGGAGTTTACAGGCACTGTCCTTTGTGCCTGCATTCCTGGACGATAAATTGGTCCTCCTGCTCTGGGCTGGGCTTTAGCTGGTATGGTCGTGCTAGAGTGCCTCGCTTCTCTGTCAATGACCTCCTGGATTCTTGCCTCTGAAAGAACCTCCTCATAGGAGATCCTTGACTGTGTAGTGATATACCTTTGTAGCTCGGGGGTAAGGCCGTGATGGAACCTACTGGCCTTCCCCAGTTCGTTAGGTATCAAGATGGCATCAAATTGACTAAGTCGACTAAACTTTGCGTCGTAGGCGTCTACGGTCATAGTTCCTTGTTCCAAGTGTAGGAACTGGGAGTATAGAGCATTCATGACCGTAGCCGAAAAATACTTTGCATTGAAGTACACTAAGAATTGCTCCTACGTCTGGTTCTTGCTGATGCTGCGCTCTATGGAGTCCCACCAGTCATGGGCGTTGCCTTTGAGTTGGGCCCTCACCGCGGTCATCCAAAGGTCTGGGTGTAGCTGTGAACCTTCCAGCAGCATCTCCGTGTTGGAGACCCAATCTGATATCTCCTCCGGAGTCTCGCTGCCCGAAAATATTCCCGGGCCCATCTGGCGAAAACCTCGAATAGTACCAGCTGGTTGGACAGGTGCTGGGGTAGCTGTTCTCTCCAAAGCTGTCATCAAGCTCTGCCTCAAGGTCTCAGTTTGATGCCATTGTGTTTGCATCATGGCTTGGAAGAATTGGAACAATTGTGGCTGTCCCTCTAGTTGTGGAATCAGGGCTGGAAAGGGCGGGGGTGGAGGCAAAGGTGTTTCTGCCTGTTGTATTGGTGCCTGGGAGGTCTGTCCTTCTTGCTGAGCTAGTGTAGATCCCTGAGTAGGACCATTGTGGAGGTATGATGGATAAACCGGTGTCTGTCTCGGGGACTGGTCTCTCGGGGTAGTCGGAGTTTTATTGACATCAGGCGAGGTGTCTGTTGCCATGTCAACCCTGTCATCTGTGTGTCCACTGGGTACGTCCATATTTCTGGGGGAAAAGAAACAAACAGGATGCAAGTATTTAATAGAATGTTTGCGTAAAAATAGGGTTTCAAGGTTGTTTGCGTAAAACAAAGATTCAAAGAAGTTTGACGTAAAGTAAGACTTCAGAGTTGTCGCGTAAAATCGAGATTTTAGATAGTCTGCGTAAAGTAGGGATTCGAGACTGTCTGCGTAAAGCAGAGATAGAGATTTTAAAATTGTCTGCGTAACACAGAGTTTCAAGCTGTCTGGCGTAAAGTAGAGTTTCATTATCTGGCGTAAATCATGGCTTCAGAGCTATCTGTGTAAAAGTCTGCTATACTTCCTGCGTAAAGTCTGCCTAAAAGTCTGTGTGCGTAAGGGTTACCTGCGTAAAATCTAACATACGTTGTTTTTATTGCAGCGTAAGGTTTGTACGAGGAACTCTTTGTTTTCCTTGGATAAATTTGTTAGATAATTCACTGAACCTGACATCTGACAAAAAGTACTGCACGATAATCGAGAGGGTGGCTGTGATGATATTTCTGCACAAAGACCCAGGTTGTCGTTTAGTGACATATTTGATACACCACTCAAGGAAGGATTGAGTCTTCTGAATACGCTGTCTATTGTAATGAGCTTTTACGCTCAAGATAAGACAAAACCTTGATGTTACGTAAAAAAGCTGTTTCATGCTTAGGGCTCGAGGCATATCTCTGCATTTAATGCACGAGATTTTTCTTTGTCATGACTGGGAAAGCTAAAATTATGACTAATACGCTTATATCACCATCCTTGTGGTTTACGCCTAATCAGGCTACTCTACGCTGGTTATCAAGTTTATGCTGGGGTAGTTTCCTACATGGCTTGCATAACGTGTCATACGCAGGATTAGAAAAACTATGGAAACGTGGTTTAGCAGTTGTCATAACTGCAGCATAAAGTTGGCAGTCTCTTTATAGTTTGGCTTTTTACGCCAACAAGACAGTCAATTGGCTTTTACGCCAATCAAGGGTAAAGGATTTTTGGCGTAAAACTTGTGTTTATCCAACCTAGGTTAGTTGAAAGAAAAAAATGAGATTTAGTCAAGTGTGAATGAGATCCTTATGCTCTATTCCTATACGCAGGCTTGTTTGGTACAATTATATAACCAAAATAATATAAACTAGACCTGCATGGGCCACCACTAAAACCATATCACGCCCCAGTCCCAAAATCATGTGGAACCAGGCCACGTGGCATTGGCCAGCTGACACGTCTCCGAAGGAAAACCCAATTTATTGGACCCAAAGAGACGTGCTACGCTATCCTAAAATACTAACAAGTCTAGTACTAGCATATAACAGGTAACATCTAATCTCATCCACAATATATCAAGGAACACTGAAATCAGTACTGGAATATAAGTGCTAAGTCTGAAATAAGTTTTTAATACAAACCCAATATGTCTGGTGGGAACAAACCCACTACAAAAACTAAAACAAGAGCGCTTAATATAACATGACTAGAGCATCGGCTATCTAGATAAAGAGGCTCCAGCTCTACATGGCAAGTCTACTCAAGACCAGAGGAACTCGGATAGCAGCACCTCTAACTCCTCCTCGGATGCGTACCTCGTCTCCTGTCCAGGTCCGTACACCGTGGGATAGTACGTCTCATCTAAATCTGGAAGGAAACCAGGTCCTCAGTGGGACATAACAAGATACATAAAAGCATGCCATATATAAATACTGAATAAAATAAAGGGTGAGCTAACCATCTAAGTGTATGCAATTGTAAAGACAACCTTGGTACGTATGGGATCATTTTTTTGTCGTTTTTGAACTTTTTCGTTTTTGGTCGTTTCTTAGCGTTTTGTCATTTTTGATATTTTTTTTTGCACTTTTTTTGTCGGATTTGGTCTGTTTTGCTCGTTTCTTTGACAATTTTTGTCGTTTTTGATCATTTTTTGCAATTTTTTGTCGTTTTTGCTCTCTTTTTTCGTTTTTGTCCATTTTTTCATCGTTTTTGGTCCCTTTTTAGCTATTTTTTGTCGTTTTTAGCGGTTTTTTTTTAGAGGTTTTGGTTGTTTTTGCTTTTTTTTTTTTTAAGGTTTTTGCTTTTTTTGTCGTTTTTATCGTTTTTGATTTTTGTATAATTTTTGATTTTTTTAATACATTTTTGCACATTATTTGTCATTTTTTAACGTTTTTTTACCGTTTCTTTTTTTTCTGTCATTTTTTTGCGGTTTTTGGATTTTTTTTTCTTCTTCTCTTTTTTGACTTTTTTTTGCTCGTTTTTTGTCTTTATATCAATTTTTTCATTTTCGGTTATTTTTTTCGTTTGTACATTTTTTTTTGTCTTTTTTATCTTTTTTTTTTCATTTTTACTCATTTTTAAAAAATTAGACTTTTTTTCTCATTTTGTCGTTTTTGATATTTTTTAATTATTTTTTCGTTTTATGATAGTTTTTTTTTTATCGTTTTTGCACTTTTTTTTTCATTTTCGCTCATTTTTTATTTTTATTTTTATTTTTTGTAGTTTTTGAGCATTTTTCATATTTTTGTCTTTTTTAATCGTTTTTGTTTTTTTGACATTTTTATCATTTTTTTGTCTTTTGTCGTTTTTTTCGTTTCTTTTGTTGTTGTTTTTATCGCCGTTGATTTTTTTGTTGTTTTTATCTTCTTCTTTTTTGTTTTTAATCGCTTTTGTCCCTATTGCTCGTTTTTATCGTTTTTTATCGTTTTTTTCTATTTTATATCTTTTTAAATTTTTTGTTTTGTTTAAACTTTTTATCTTAATTTTTCATTTTTTGTCATTTTTGAACTTTTTTCCTAATTTTGTTTTTGTTTTGGTTTTTTGTTGTTGTTTTTTTGTTGTCGTTTTTTTCGTTTTTTATCTTTTTTTCATCGTTTTTAGTCTCTTTTTTTTATTTTTTGTCGTTTTTGAACCTTTTTCGTTTTTGTCGTTTTTATCATTTTTTTCGTTCTTAGTCGTTATTTATTTATTTATTTTGTCGTTTTTGAACTTTTTTTTTGTCATTTTCGTCACTTTTGATCCTTTTTTTAGTTTTTGATCATTTTTTTATTTTTATATTCTTGTTTTCATTTTTTTTCGTTATTACGTTTTTTTGTTATTTTTATTTTTTGTGGTCTTTTTCGTTTTTGGACTTTTTTATTTTTGGTCATTTTTGAACTTTTTCGTTTTTGTTCGATTTTTGTCATTTTAATCATTTTTTTTTCATTTTTTGTTGTTTTTTACTTTTTCATCACTTTTTTTTTTCATTTTTATGGTTATTTTCAATTTTTTCGTTTTTATGTTTTGGTCTTTTTTACGTTTTTTATCATTTTTTCGTTTGTTTTTTCATTTTTTTTTATAGTTTTTTTTTCTTGTGTTGTTATTAATATTTTTTTAAGCATAAGGACAAAACTATATTTTCCACTTTTTTATTTATTTATAAAAAAAACTTTTATTTTTTCTTTCATTTCATTTTCATTTTTTTATTTTTAAATTTTTTATTGATTTACTTTTAAATTTTATGTTGTATTTTTTTAAAACATTATTACCTTAAAACTCAATTACATTACATGATAGACCAAACATATGACATTATATTGCATGGTTTGATTACATGTTCCAACCAAACATGATAATATAATTGTAATTCAATTACATTACAGATCAAATTCTATTACGATTACGATTATGATTACATTACGGTGAACTAAACATGCCCTTACTCTATTAATTCTCTACGTTCTCGAGTGGGCTGTTAGAGTTTTGTAACTGCCCAAGAGTAGATCTCCTATATAAGGAAAGTTATAGATACACTCTGGAAAGAAACATAGATTCCTCTCTAACAGCCAATACTTTTTGCATCATCACAACCGCTCTCTTCCGAGCTTTAGCATCAGCATTTGCTCCAAGAAGAGACATGATTACTCAGCGTTCTAGAAGTTCAATTGACTATGACAATCGAAACTTACTGGTTCATGGAAACAAATTGAGCAAAATATGATCGAATCTCGCTTTTAGCAAATGTTCTGACCATCCCGACAGCCTGATCTGTTATCTTTAGCATCAATCTTTGCAGTACTTTATATTGCTAACATCATCTGTTAACAATACTTACTTCTTAGTCTTTCAACGGTTTATATTGTTTTTAATTTCTGTGGCCAGTCTATGGTTCAGTCTTATAGACTTGTAAGAAAAATTCATTAACACATGTTGTTTTCATTGTATGTGCAGGAGCAAGGTTGGGGTGGGGGCAAGCAGTGCCAAAGTTAGGGTTAAGGGTATGGATTAGGGTTTGAGATGGAGGAAAAAGATGGACAAGGTAGTTTTTTTACATTTTTTTTTTCATGGTTTCATGGTAGCAAAAAAATAAAAATAAAAATAAAATAAAATAACCTTTATGGTTGTAGTAACTTGCTAGTAAAAATAGTTTATTATAGCAAGTTGCAAAACTTAATAGTTGATGGATATAAGTGCAACTTAGACAAGCATAAAATTATTCTAGCCAACAAGGACAAGGATTTTCATTCCAATATTAATGAAAAACTAAATCCTATTTTCCAAAAAAGACCGAGGCAAAGCTATCTAGTAAAGCTGAATTTCTGATTCAGTCTCAGCTCAGACCAGAAAAATACAGGTCAGTCTAAACAATAAAGTGTTCCATAATGAAAGAATTCGAATCATAACTTTTACAGCTACAAGAACTACAAAACAAGTTTTGCATTTGTAAGAGAAGCCAAATGCTAATTCCATCAACATACAGACATGGTAAACTATTAATATCAAACACACAATAGTATGACATACAATATGCAAATCATTGAAAGGTCACATTTTATCAATTATACCGTGCAATTTCTCTCTCCACGTAAGTTTGTTCCAACAAGATGGATAACTTATCATCCTTCGGAGCCATAAGTTGGAGAAGCTCACATAAGTACATTCGTTACGACTCGTGGCTGCCAATGCGCTGTCTTCGCGAGGTCTGAGTTCTAGGGACCAGCATTCATGGAGGTCGGAAGTTACATAGCTGTCAAGTCAAATGAAACATTGGGTGCTCTGGTGGATAGAACACAATAGTGAGATTATCTTTGGATATCCATATTAATGAAAAGAACCAAGGTCACTAGCAGCAGTTCTCAGCCAGGTTCGGTTTCCTCTCCCCCATAAAATGCTTCCTTTATCCTCGGGCCCAAGAAGTATCAATCCAGAAACCCTCACCTGGAGATATCCTGACATGAGAACCATGAGTATAGCAGGTTGGAAAAGGATCCATAGGATGATTTACACAGAAAAAAGGGGGAGGTATCAAACAAAAATAAAGTACAATGTAGTAGAGTTATGACAACCATGTTCACTATTAGAGGAGATATTAACCCGTTCCCTATTATCATTGGATTACATCAAGGATCAACATTGAGTCTTTACTTTGCAAGTTATGAATGAAATTACTAGACATATCTAGGAGGAGGTTCTATGCAGGCCGCCCCTGACCCAGAGCATACCGGACAACCGTCCAGGACCAGAATTTTGAGGGACAAAAAAAAAAAGTTTCTTATATATATATATATATATATATATATATATATATATATATATATAAACCTATGGTAGTATTTTAAATAGTAGTGTTCACACAATATGACAGAATGACTTATTTAACAAAGATGGTGTATCCAAAATGAGAATGTTAGGATGGATGAGTGATAATATGTTAAATTATACAGTAAGGAATAAGTGTATCCATGAAAATTTAGAGCTGACACACCAGTTGAGGACATAATGAGAAAAAATCGACTTAGATGGTTTGGACATGCAATGGAGACCAATAGATGCTCCTGTAAGAAGGGACAATAATATAGAAGTTAATGGGGCCGAAAGGATTAGAGGTTGGCCTAGACAAACATGATTTGAAGTGTTAAAGAATGATATGGATTTTGTTAGCGTTTCAAAGGATATTGCCGTTAAGAGAACCGAATGGAAGAAAATGATTCAAACATACAACAATAGAAATTTGGGAATAAAGACTTTGTGTTCTTGTTGTTATATGCTGAGTGACAACAAAAAGTGGTGAGGTTTGGTGAAAGTGAGATGGGTTTAAAATATCACGTTTATCCACACAACTAAGAAATGTGAGTTTGAAGTGTATCGTTCTCACAAACCTGATGCTTATGCTGGGTGGTCCAAGGAACGAATCAGCCGAGCTGCAAATGACCCATCAATACAGTGCTTGACTGGATTTGAAAAGAAGTGGCCTCTCTGAGTGACAAAATCTAGAGGAACCTTCCCTTCTACAGAATCTACATCAAATTCCTGTTACACATTTTATGAAAGGAAATCCTTTAATCTTTAGCAACATATAGATCGCTTCTCAGGTATAAAGCAAGAAAAACATAAACCTTGGTCAGTTGACGAAACTTCAATAAACAAGTAGAAAACGATCATGTTTACTCAACCAGCAAATTTTTGTCTTATCAAGTAATAGCACCTGAAACTTGTTCCTAAAAACCATTGTGTAAAAAAAAATTACAGATAAGGTTGCATCTTGGAACGCTTGTGTGGTATATATGAGCCACTGTATCCAAAACAAAACTCCCGTTTTGTTTATTATTATAAGAGAGATTTCACAGACATGACTGCATCAACTTGTATATTCAACCATAATCACGATACCTAGTCCCAACTAGATGAGGATGACCATATGAATCTCTTCAGCCAAAGCCATCATGTTTGAGGGATTTGTAAAAAAGTAAGGTTTAGCAAATCCCTTCATTTAACTTTAATCAGAGTGATCCATGTATTCACCAGCCATCCAGTAGTCACCTCTCATTGTAGGAATACCTCAGTCCTTTGTTGGATCCATTTACCATATAGTCTACCCTGTCTTTAATTGGTGTTTAGTCCACGTATCCACCAATATATATATATCTCTTATCTCGTGCTTTGTAGTTTTTACCTTACATATTTATGAACGGAGTTACATTTACCATATAGTCTACTTTTCTTTTACCATCATTACAGTACTACAATCTTTCTCTTATGTGGCAGAGGCAAAAAATCGATCACCTTTCCACATCCTCCAATTGCCCTCTCTATCTTTTCATCTTGACTGCCAAGAAGACAACCTTAGAAGGGTCGAATAGGCTTGATTGCTAATCTTAAGGCTATAGCAATATAAATATAGTAAATAGAAACTAACATCAACAGGAAGAAGTAAATATCAAGATACAAGTAGCAAGGGATTTATCCTAGTTCGCACTACTTAATGCCAGTCCAGCCCAAAGCAAAGCGCTCAGGATTTTTACCAGAAGAGGGTCGTTCTAGACTTCCTCAAGTGTTTCTATTTGGCACTTCACAACGAAACCAGTGAACTACTTGGCACTTCATATCGAAGCCACAAATTCTGAACACCTTACAAAGGGTCAGCATCAGCACCTAACAATCTGCCCTGTTGGACCAGATTTCCGGTCCAGATATATAATTACAAATTCTGATGCTTTGGCTATTATTTTGAACTCGGGTATTGATTTGATGAGCATGTGTGAAATCCACATATACATGAGGGTGATAACATTTGTGGCATAAGCACGCCTAGATATCTGTGAAATGAACAATTATTTTACCCAGAGATCTAACAAGTGGGTTCTAAATTTTCCTTTTCCAAATTGTGCCCCTTAATCCTAATTCAATACATTACAAATAATCTCCACTCATGAAGTGTAGGTGCAGCCATGCTTTGAAGTATGAACTTGACCTAGGCCTGATCATGCTTTGACTTGCTGTTAGTGCACCCATGGGCAAAATGACTTGAATTTCATTTAATCTCTGAATACGATTCATAGCCATCACTAGCATTGGTAAGATTTCATCATATGAAGCCTCAAGAAGAGTTATCCTCAAATTGACTTGAACTTCATTTAATCTCTGAATACGATTCATAGCCATCACTAGCATTGGTAAGATTTCATCATATGAAGCCTCAAGAAGAGTATCCTTAACTTTCTTTGGCCAAGACAATGCTAGCAAATGTAATAAGCGCTTACACTTTATGTGACCATTAGCACAGACAACCCACTTAGCCTCATCAAATCAACCGCTATATCATGCTAGGGTTGACACATCTGGTCTCCTATTTTATCATTTTATATATCCAATATCGTATATACTTATATGTTATATATTCTTAAAAAAATTATATGTTACAATATAAATGTTGAATATAATCACGAGTGGTCTGGATAAACCTTAGTAAACTTCAATAAAAACTTGAAGCAAAGCCGAGTATGCAATAGGCTGAATTGGTTGGTTTCTTGTGGAAAACAAGGCGGAATTCTAATAAACATGTATTGGAGCTAGAAATAAGAGCTGTATCAGACAAAGCCTAAGATGCTCAAATGCAAATCAAGCTGTAGATTGGTTTAAAATCTGAAAAAGACAAAGAGCACAACCTAATATTTGGTTCAACTATAGTTAAAAAAAAGAAAAAAAGAAAGACAGGTGCATATATTGGATGCTGAACAAGAAAAATTAGTACTAGAAAGGGATCAAAGTCGAAGCTATGAAGAACATACATGGTGCCTCAGAAGAAATGCAGCAATTCTCTCCTCATTTTCTTCAGGGTCAATGGAGCAAGTACTGTACACTAGTATCCCACCAGGCTTTACCAACCTATCATGCATGCAAGAAAGTGACATTTAAACTTGGAAAAGGATCATTTCTTTCTAAAATGTCCAACAATTATACACGTTTTTCTAGGATATGGTTTGACAAGATCTTATCCAAAGAATGATATTTACAACTTAAAAACATGATTCATGAAAAGAAAATGAGTCTTTATGACAAGTAAAAAAACAGTAATAACCAGCCCATCAAACCAAAGAAATATGTGATTCTCTAATTAGAGCAAGTTACTACAGATATATTAATTGAACATAATAGTAATTCGTTTCAAGGCTCGATGCTGGTGTGTGACAATATCGCCATGGTTAGTTCATAAGCAGAAATAGCAACCATTCAACCATCTGATAAGAACTTGATGCTCAACAGTAGCTAAATATCCTTGTAGTAAAAGAAAATGACCAATTACACAACTGACCATCATTGTATAGCAACATCTCTTGACATTTCAAGGCAGAGGATAGATTCTGTACAGTAGTAATAGTAGTAGAAATCGAGTAATCTCACATTGAAGCTGCATCAAGGAGTTCATCTTGCAAGTTCTTCAAGTGCTCCAAATCTTCTAATCTTCTATTCCAACGTAAATCTGCCCTCTTAAACAAAATGATCAAAAATAAAGGAAAGTTGTGAACTTATGATCCTTAAGGCAGGAGTAAGAATGAAAGCAAAGGAATGTAGGAAAAGAGTGGACCAACAGAAGCAGGAACACTTTTAACAAGAAAGGAATCAACTATCTTGCTTAAATTCTAGTTCCAAGTTTTCTTGGAAACTCTATCTATATATTAAAACAGATTCTGTTAACTACTCTCTAAATGTTGTGCCAAATAAAACAAATTTCTATGCTGGGAAATACCCTGGTGGGAGCACCCAACCTAGGCAATCAAGCACCCAACAATTTAATAAAATAACAAGGTCAAATATATCTTCTACCAAGCTAAACTTTTTCCAAGGAATCCAAAAAATTACAGAGCAGACGCAATCAACATTATCATATCAGCAAATAATTGTCTAGTTATCAAAGAAAAAAGCATCAATACCGTTCTTCCGTGTTCGTGTTATCTTGAAAACTTATTTCTTCTTAAAAAATTAAAAGGGGATTCAAACTATTGGAGAAAAAAATGTATATTCTGTACTATTCTGCAAATGAGACGAATGTTAATGTTGTTGCATTAGTATAAATAAATACCTTGGAAAGAACCCCCAATCCGGAGCAAGGAGCATCCAACAATACTTTGTCAGACTTCGGCATATCGTTTTCCTACAAAAGGTTAATTCAAATTCAGTACAAACACATACAAACTGATTTGCTCATGCAAGATTGTCATAGTTGAAGTTTCAATGAAGAATTGTCAACCTTTAAGTGACTCTAGGAGCTTGGAACCAGCAGGCTTATTAGCTTTTTCAAGTTGGGAGCAATCAATAAAAAAAATTCTCCTTAAATACCTATAACTGATATTTTTGAGAAATAAAAGGGTGCACATTGAAAAAGTTGGGCATGCTGAAAAACTTTATGGATAATGCTTTCATTCATCAACTCAGTCCCTTTTCCAATGAGAGAGAAAGAGAGGATCAGTACAAGTCTTCAACTTCACGAGCTGTCTCCTTTCCATCACCCTTGCCTCCACATTGCCACTCATAACGGAGGCATTTTGGTGATTCAGCTCTATTTCTTCATGGACCCTATTTTTTCATTAGTTTCAACTCTTAAGTTTATTCTAACTCTAGCTCTCCATTATACGTGTACCTGAACTACAATGGCTGTTTGATTTTTGACTCAGATGGGGATCCAACTACTCTCTTTTTCTTCCACAGCTCATCTTTTACAAATTTCACACATATGCACCCTGTGATGGACCATATTGTGTCTGCATCCCATCACATAAATATTTCTTCCCCATTGCCACCTTTAAAAAGATTTCTAAAGTGAGATCCGGGGAGGAAAGAAATGAAAAATGAATCTCATCCTCATTTCATTAATCCACTCAATATATATAATGTAAAGGTTAAACCAAAGGCTTTAGTAGGCCCAAGTCCCATACATCATTAACACTCGCCCTCAAGCTAGAGCATACATGTCGCAAATGCCAATCTTGTCAGTTGTCACATATAAACTTCACTCTAGATCTGCCTAATGTGTTAGTAATAAAATAAGCTGACCCATGCCCCTATTTACATAAAAACTTTGTTTAGAGTATCTCACAATACATGATTCATATCGATACGGTATGGTACAACCTCTAAATGGTATGATTTGTTGAATGATGCACTGGGGACAATTTACTTATGATACAACCTAGAAATGGTAGAATTCATTGAACAATACAATAGGAACGATACATTTTTTGTATCCTACATATCACCCGATACAGTGTATCACCGGAGATGAAGATGACAGTCAATATGAATTCGAACGGGTTAAACCCGACTTTTAAGTGGTTTAGAAATTAATATTTCTACAACCCAACACTAGAACTCAACTTGAACAACCCAGGCAATTAGCAGACGCTTGACATGTTGTCACTCTGGTCACTTCACCTTGTTTTCATTGTCTTAAAAAACCACTGGAACATGTGATGCAACATTCACATTAAAACAATACTATCTTATTCAAAAAAAAAAAAGTCCGACCTATTTATATGGTGACAGTTAATAACAATGTCATGTTCCACTGAATCATTACAAGCTTACAACTTAGCTAGAGGTTCTTCCCTCTGAGTTTGGATAGGGCCAGGAAGCAGGAAGATTTGATGCATGTATATTTATTTGAACTCTGTCCTTTGCCCTGGTTAAAAGATGGAGAGATGTAGTTTTGTAAAACTCAAGGCAGTTCGCATGTGCAACCCCTTAACCAAGTGGCCGTGTTTACATACCCTCCCTTACTTCTGTGTTTACCAAGGTAAACCCAGCATAAAGCCTTTAATCCGGGATTTAACTTGCCGCAAAAATGCTGCCCAAAATGTTTGCCATCTAAATTAACTGGTAAACAGGTAGAGATGATTTCTCAATTATAAGTTCAAGTTCATGCAACAAACAAATCTTGAAGGCCTTTACGATTCAGAAAGAGATGAAGATGACGAAAGACGGAAGTGAATTAAAGTCTCTAGAGCCTAGGTCGCACAGATATGGACACATATATGGATATGGACAGGATAATGATTCTGAATAGAACATCTTTTAAAATCCTAGCATGGGCAGAATAACATATACACATGAACGCAGACATATATATTATGTAAATTACATCTTAATAATATCTATGAATGTTATAGACAATTACTTGTTCCGTAAAATTCTAATAAGACAGTTTGTACAAAAATGTCTCATATAGTTATCTAGGCACAACGATGACCACGATGAACCATTTTCAACGATGTTTTGGGACCATCAAAACCCTGACATGTACCTACCATGTCTGACAGGAGAGTCCAGGGGTAGAGTGGCAGTAACATGTCAAGAATGAACACAATCCTCTAAAGGTGTGTCCGCACAACCTAGTATAGCACAAGAGAAAGAACACAATTAAAACACAAACTCCCACTCAATTGTACATTAAATAAGTCTTAAGGCTACATGTTAGATTCAGCAAGTAAGCAATCAAAATTTGCCTGCTTGGAATTGTTAGAGAATAGGATTTAGAGAAGTTTCTATAACTGCAAGAGGAACCAGAGCAGAGATGGTTTTGGTAACTGGATTCATTTGATTCCTCTCTAGAACAAGGGGGAAAAAACTGTACTGAAACCGGAAATGTGTTCGCATGAACTAGCTTTCAGGTCAAAGTCAGCTAGAAATAATCTTGGGCTTCTGAGTTATATAGGTTTTAGGGAAAATATTCCAGATTATACTCCTTAATATGTGGATGGAGAGTGGTGTCTTAGCAATGTTTTATAAAGCTCTAAGCGCTCCTAAGTGTGCCTAGCCTCGCTGAAGAAAAGCGTCACCTGGACAACTTCTCAAATTCCCTTTTAATAACACATTTTGTCACTTCATATTAGGTTTATCCAAATATATCATATATCCCTAAGAACGCATCAAACTTGAGTTTTTAGACAATAAACTAAAGAAAAGGATAAAAAACAATACCAAATTACCAATAGAAACAATAAACTAAATTAACAATATCACAAAATAGTTTATGAAACACAACATTAAGTTATAATAGAAGACAAATTGTTCAAATGAAAAAAAAAAGATAATAAACGAGTCAATGTTCCATATTCCTAAACAACTTGACGAATCAATTTTTCCCCTACTCAATCATTCTTCTTGATCATATATGTCTAAGAGATCATCTTGAACATTAATCATCAATATCATCATCAAAATGAAATCTTCGTCCTCTTTGATTGCTAGATTTTGTTTATCATTTTTCTTTTATGTATCATCATCTTGTCTCTTATAAGAAAACCAATAAAACCAGACAAGCTCATAAAACTTATATAAAAAAAAAAGTTCAAAAAGACTGCATAAAACGTCTAACAAACTTAGGTGTGCGCTTAGGCTTGCCTAATTACTCATTCGCATAATCTCGCCTTTGGCGTCTTTCTAGCCTAGGCATCGCCTAGAGAAGATACCTCGTCTGCCTTTGAATTAGACGGTAAAACATCGCCTCTCGCCTTTTGGGCGGCTACGTGTGCCTCTGTGACGCCTTTAACAACACTGCTTTATAGACATATATGATTTTTCTCGTATGAGTTATCTTTCTTTTCAAAATTAAGATTAGGCACCTTTCTCTTCATATATATGCCTAGAACACATAAAACAATATAATATCAGAACGGGTTCAATGGTTATAGACTGAGAAGTAGAGTCGACAACAACTCAAAGTGTACCTCTATTTAAAGTTTGATCATGGCACACTTTTTTAACCTATAGGCATGAGGAGGATGAAGAAAAGAAGAAAAAGAAGACAAAGAAGAGAGGGATTTATTTCATGATGATGAGTAAATATAAAGGAAAAAAAGAGTAATAAAAGGGCGAGAAAAGGAAAAAAAATCTCCGTTACGAGTTTGGACTCTATTGAGGGGAGAATAAAGTAGAGCAAAAAAGAACAAAAGGAAAAAAGGAAAAGTGGAAATGGATAAAATATTAACTCCTCTACCGATATTGTGAGGGGAAGAAACAAAGATCTTCTTCCTCATTGATGATGCTATCTAATGAGGCAGAGAACGCAAAAACGAGTATGGTCATTAACCATGCTACTCAAGAGGGGGAGAGTCAAGAACAAAAGTTTGTAATGTCCGGTTGTACATAGTGCATGTTTTCCGCATATAACTTGAGGGAATGTTCCATATTAGAATCTTGAAATTTCGTATGACCAGAAGAGGAATGGAAATCTAAATTGGTACAAAATTCATTTGGTTCCTCTCTAGAATGAGTACAAACTTAACTGAAACAATAATAGTTTGGGTTGGATAGAGGTAACTTCTGAAGTTTTTATGGTCTGGGGTTTTAGGGGTTTGTAATGTCTGCTTGTACATAGTGCATGTTTTCCGCGTACAACTTGAGGGAGTGTTGCATAATAGAATCTTGAAATTTCGTATGAACAGAAGAGGAACGGAAATATAAATTGGTACCGAACTCATATGGTTTCTCTCTAGAATGAGTACAAACTTAACTGAAACAATAATAGTTTGGGTTGGATAGAGGTAACTTCCGAAGTTTTTATGGTCTGGGGTTTTAGGGGTATTGGGTAAGTATACTTGAGACACCCATTATAAATAATAATGAACTCCCCTGGAAGAGGAACCAAATTTCTGAATTTGGTAACCAGACTCATCTAGTTCCTCTCTGGAGCATGTACAGAAACTGGAAGACTTGGATTGGCTATGTATATTTTGGATTTTTATGGATTATTCTAGGGCTTCATGGTATTTGGGTATATGTACTTGTACTCCTTGATCATTTTAAATAATGCACCCTAATGGGGAGAAATGAGTGGTTTCTTAGATGTGTGATTCTCCTACGAGTTATATAGGAACTCGGGTTACCCACCATCTCGTCTCCTTTGTCTCCCATACCTACAGGAATCAGGTAAAAGTGTGAAGATAAACTATGCTATTACTTCAGGAACCAAATAAGAGTAAGAATTTTGTATGATTTCCCAAATTTCCTGTTGAATTCCACATGACTAACAATCTTGCAACCAAAGAAATCATATAATCAAGTCAAAATACTATTATATAACAAATGAGAACTGCAGCAGAGTTGAGATACTGAATCATGTTAGAAGTCTTCAACATTGCAATGAGGCTCAGACGAATAACCTCCGTATAGGCCACCATTGATAACCTATACATTCTCTAAATTATGATGCAGTGCCATAATTTGCTAAGAAGGCAATCTCTTAATCCTTCAACAAGTTACTCACAGCAAACAATCGGAGATCAGCATGGACAGTAGTGATCACACCATTAACATCATGCAACTTAGCTGTCTCTTTAAGAATTCTTAAGCGACCTTTATTTATGTCAATTGCAAATATAGTACCTGCAACACCAAGATTTTTCCAGTAATCAAACTACATTTATTGAAGAAGAATATACTCTAAAGCCCACAAGAAGGTGTTAGGACTACAAGTTGGCTAATTATTCAACAAAGATGATCGGGAGCTTAGCCAGAACAAGTATTGATATAAGTGAAGATGTTCATTACACCTGAGAGAATATATATATATGGTAAAAAAGTTTAAAGTAAAACTATAATTAAGATACAAATAGATAGACTTCAGATTTCTGATTTTTTTAACAGTACTATCATTGATCTGTAAGTAGATATTTCTTAATTACCTGAGATTTTATGCTACTAAAATAGATATAGCTTAGATATGTCTCCGATTGCACAATTGCTTCCCTCTATCAAGTACTAGATTAAGTACCAGCCTTAGTTACTGTCAAGCAAATCTTTCATTTATATCTCCATGGGAATGGTTTAACATGGTAACAGGAAACTGCTGTCCTACACAGTATAGTGCTGTAAGTTACATATCCCGACTAACCATATCAACAGTTATCTTAGCTCAACATAAACAAGAATTATGAGGTGACTACAACATACATAAACCCTAAGTGGTATCATATTAAGTTTCTGATTGAAACAAATTCAACAATGGCACTCCAGACTCCAGTGACAACATTACCAAATCCATCACCTATTGGCCTTGAATGGCCAACTTAAATCTACAGCCACACAGCAGCTGCATTAATTTACCTTGTATAATGTATTGGGCCGTAGTAAAAGCAGGAAGTTATTTTAAATCAACCAGATACCAGAGAGATGATTAATATTTGAGAAGTATGAAGTGAGGGAAAATAAAAAATAAGACACATACATCTACTAATGATCTGCAGTAGCAACAAAACTTTTATCCTAAAGTTTTGATTTTGGTACAAAAATCCATTTCCTCCGTCTGGCTCTTTTAAGGCCATATCCCTATTTAGATTAGCAAGCCTTGTATCATTTCCAATAGTTTCCATGTTCTCTTTAGTCTACTTAGCCCTTGGTGCCACCTTCAACTTCAACTACAATCCTATCAGTCCTAACAAGAACAAATTTATTTACAACTGCCTTTAAGTAAACACCTAAAAGAGCTAGAATGGAAAAACCATAACACAGTTCAAGGGAAATGAATACTAGGCCCTTAGCCAAAAATTACTGTAGGGATTACCTCTGCCCTTCAAACGTGCTGCCATGAAAAGTGTCTTTCCACCAGGTGCGGCACAACAATCAACGATAGTTTCTCCTGGTTGTGGGTCCAATACAGACACCACCATGCCTGCAATGAATAGTGTGTTAGTTATTGAAAGACTTAATTATTTCTGAAGAATAAGGACAGATCTCAAGGTTGGTCCACGTCAGTTTCCCTAAATTTACCAAAGCTCTTGGCCACCCAAGCCACCCCCTTTGGTAAGACTGGAGTAGTAGTTCGATTCTCAGGAGAAGAAGGTTTTGAAATTTTCACATTTTTAGTTTAGGCAATACTGTAATATAGTTTAAACATTAAAGGAACTCGCCTGTAGCGATGATTCATTCTATTCGGGCATGCGCATCTAGGATGTTGTGAACAACAGAACCGGTTGCCAGGCAGATAGGAAGGAGCCTGGCATCTAGAGGCCAAAGGGGGATGAAAAATATAGCATTGGAAATTTTCAAAGAGTCTGAAACAATGATAAACATAAGAGATCCTAAAATAGACACTAAATAGATACAAGTCGAACAATTAAAGAGTTGGCTTAAGCAACTTAAACAACTACAATCATACCAAAAAGTAGGGAAAGTATGCAACTAAACGAATAAACCAGTTACTATTCGCCACCCATTTACTTACCTTAAAAAAGAGTATAAAGTTAGCAAAAGAATAAATTATTATTCATAACCAAGGGGCCTAAGCGGGGCCTAGGTAGGCTAAATTCAAGCCGAGGCGGACTAAGCCCAGGGGAGCACCTAGTAAAAAGGGTCGGATGCCATGCAGCTAAACTAAGCCTAGACGAAACAAAGTTGTATCCGAAGGGACCTAGGAACCACTGGTGGAGCTTCTTACAGTATTGCTCGTACGCCTATGCATAACTCCTAGTTATTCTGTCTATGGCTACGCTAATACAAATTGCTGTACATTTTTGTATATCAATGTTATATCAAGAAATTTCATTGTACTCAGTGCAGTCTGTTTACTGATAATTTGGATCATGCGGCACATTTTGTCCCCTAGAATTCTGCTTAATCAGTCACCAACTGCGGGTTAATTGGCTGATAACATGTCAATTGCTGCTAAAACCTGATTCGTCAAACTATTATCTATATTGTATGAGTTTGTGGAAGACCAAGCTATTTCCACTAACTTTAATATATAGTTTCCTTTTTCTTGCCTCACTTTGATTTATTAGAATATAGACGCTGAAGTAAGCACATAACCATTCAGAAAAAAGAACCATGCATCATTATCGTCTTAAGCCTTCTTAATTTGCTATGCTACTTTTATTTGGCCGGATATTGCACCAATATTATTGCAAGTTCCTTCCTATTTGGCGTTCTGCAGGTAAGAATTAGAACTTTGAGTATCAAATGATGAGGCTAGACACATGATATTCAGAATCAAATAGAAAAAACTACAACTTTGTTTTGTGGTAAGATGAAGCAAGATCTAAAGTTGGAACGGGAAAAGGACACAATGACGTGGCTGCACAAAATAAGGAGAAATGGTGGCTAATGAACCGGTAGGCATGGAAAAATGACACAAATACATGAGGATAGGGTAATAGATCATCAAAGATGTCTGTGATAATAGATCATTAAAGAGGAAGACCAAACACAATCCAGATTCGTATCACAACATAGGAAATTGGATACGAAATTGTGCCCAAAATGGATGTTCACTGAGGCTATATGGTTCTAATATGGCACAACTTTGATCCAAAACATGCAAACTTATAAGTTACAACAATCAACTTCATACAGATTTCAGAAGAAGTGCTCACCTGCACTCTCATCTTGAACTGAGCATAGACCTTCCTTTAGTAATCCAGCTTGAATGACTACCTGAGAACAAGAAAGAAATGAACTAAACCTACATGCGCCAAGGGAGGAGGGTTGGAGGAAGATAAGAGTAAGAAAACACAAGAAAAAAGTGTTTTACTATCTGCATAGTGCTGAACAAAAATATCGTTAGAGAAATTCATTGTAAAAGCCCAGTAATATGTATATTATAACCTGCATTTTTTTTAATATTTTAGTATGCATATGTTTGCTCCCACAGTGCATGCATCTTGCATGTCACATTCATGTTTCCATTATATTAGTACTTAATCATTGCCCAGAAATGTCGCAGAAAGTTCTAAACATCTTTCTTCATAATCAGTCAAAGGTCCACCTTTCCCATATTGAGTTTCAATAATTTGTCTATTGAGTCTATATTTGTATTGTTGACTTACTGGACTCTTTCCGTAATTGTGTTCTTGAGTTATATCAATAAGAACAAACTCTCCTGCTGAGAGTATATGGGTTATTCCCCAAATAATTATATCCGTACAATTTTAGAGTTAACCACCATTTCTTCTCTTTCTCCTACTCACATGCCTAGTGTCATCTAAACTTCAACAGTACAAAGTTATCAAAGGCGCACCTGAGGTGCGAGTCGCACGAGGCTCCAGCCTCTGCGTCTTAGAACATGTGGGGCGAGGTGCCCTTTGTAAGGCGCGTGCCTCAGTGAGGCTCATTCCTAGTTGAGGCGCGCCTCACACATGTGCTGCTTTATGTTTCCTTTAACATGCTTTTTACAAACCAATTTTTTTTCCTGTGAGTAGGGGCCACCATTGGATATGACAGTAATATCACTTGGAAATAAAAATCTCTTAAGATCAAAAGGGGGAAAAAACCTGAACCCTTGGAAACTTCCCTGCTCGGTAGATCAAAAGGAGAGAAAAAACCCACATTATTCATAGTAATGTCCAATAACCACTCTGGCACGTGCACTTTCAATATATATTACATATAGTCATGTACAATTTATAATATTGAATAAATGTGTCTTGCCTTCATGAGGCTTGTGCCTCGGTCTTTTACACCCTTTGGTTGGTGCACCTTGTGCCTTTAATAACTTTGCAACAATGGTCAAGAAATTTAAATGCACAATATTTCAATTAACTCAGCAATCTCTTGTGCTAGATATTCTTTGATGACCTGCTACAAGTTAGGGATAGTTATAGTTCCTTCAGACATAAACTGATGATACCAGTATCAGCCCAAATTGGGATAGCCTTGAACCCAAGTATGCATAATAGGCCAACATCTAAAGTGATTTGGAATGCACCTTACGTTAACCGAACCAGGTTGTAAAGATAAGTTCAGTTTCTAAGCTCGCAGTCATCATATACTCTTTGTTTTATTTGGAAGCTAAAGAATACAGAGATCAACAAGATGGATTTCCTAGACAAGATAAGAAGCAGTTGTTGGTTTTGAACATACCTGCATGCCTGTTTGGATATGAATAAATTCATCCATGTGCATTGATACTTCATGAGCAACCTGAGCTTTACAAGGAATTAGAATATAAAGCACTAATTTTAAATGATTTACAAAATATACTAGAGTATAGTCACCCGTAGAGCAGAAAACATTTAAATCATTACCAATGCAATCAAAAATAGAGAATTTTGTTTGTCAATATATATATATATATATATATATATATATATATATATAAAAGGAGGGATCAAGATCCCCGCTCTTAAGCATCCCCGTATGTTGCCCGAGATTGTATTTTTTTTCGCTGTTCAGATTAGATATCTAATCTGATCTGTGATTGCGATTTCGGGGAACATGCGGGGATGCTTAAGTGCGGGGATTCCGATCCCTCCTCATATATATATATATATATATATATATATATATATATATATATATATATATACACGTGTGTGGGGGGGTGTGGAACAAACATTCATTTTCCAGTATTTATACATAAATTTCAGATATGTCAACAAGTAGCTTGAAGTTTGTCCATTTTTTACTTTCTAGTAACAAGTTTCTGATAGAAAATATATACTACTACTCTTTCATGATCACTTCAATAGCAAGCTTATCAGCAGACTCGCTAGAAGCAGGGAGGAAAACAAGTAAAAGATTGTAAATATGAGGCTTCAATTTGTTTCAACTTTTAGTAACTTTATTGCACAATTTCTTTAGAATTATAACATGGTGACTTCATTATTAAATAGGAAAACTACCTTATGAGGGCTTGAAAAGTCTTTTTAAATCATAAAAATGCATTTTTAATCAGTTTGCACCAATGAGAAATAGATTTACTATAATGACCTCTTTCTATGAAAAGGATCACTACATAATGAGAAAAATATTCAAGAATTGATTTTCGCACATCAATGAAATTAAAATTCTCCTCCATTTGCTCCTTCCTCAGATGCGTCTTTCTCTCAATCCTTTCCAGATGGCACACTTCTTTACATTCTGACCCATTATCAGATCTCCTAAACAACAAATGAATGGATTTATCTTTCTCTGATTTGACTTGTTGGATGGTATTCCTGTTTGTTCTGTTCTGGAACATTCGGTAGGAAAGAAATAACATAAATTTTAATAGCTAATGCACTGATAATAATGCTGTCTCACAATTTGTTCTTTCTATGATTACTTTGTGGACTGATGAGGAACACACTTCATCTGGGAATGCTTCGTTCACCAATGCTTCATGCTGATTGGAGTTATTGTGGAATTGCTTTGGCCAGGGATCTCTTTTTATGTACACTTTTGGTGTTGCAGTTACAGTTACAGTTGCAGTTGCAGTTGCCAGATGTATGTTCTTATTTCGGATTCTAATTGAGTGTTGATCTTCGGTAATAAGCTTCTTATTTTGAGACTGATTGAGTTTTGATCTTCGGTAATAAGCTATTTCAACATCTTAATGATTATAATGTCTGCCTAGGATCACCTGGATGCTATCATTTCTCTCAAAACAAAAAAAAAGGATTGTTATACTAAACAAGGGACCAAATTTAGGCCAGCAGCTAGGTCAGAAGGAGAATTTTCCGGCCCTAGAACTGAAATGCCCAGATATCAAGGCCAATAGGAGTATATACTCATAATGACCATGGGGCCTGCAATCTGTATATCTCATTAAGCCCACCTGTTCTTTCTAACGAGTAAAAGGTACATGGTGCAGAAGTTCATTTCGTATTATAAAATTTATCAGCTATAGCAGCTAACAGATAGAGAATCCATGACTCGTTAAGATATCTCTGGGGTCGCAGCAGCTAGATAAGTAAATTAGAAGAGAGAGAGAAAACAAGTAAAAATCTTGAAGTTGATTAAAAATCAATAACTAAAACATTTTTCATTGCCTAAATACAAGTGTCCTCACAAGTTACATCTAACTTGAATAATTCTTCCCATATACAAATCAAACTAGAGCAATGCAAAAATAGAAAAGTTGGCAAGAGTACCTTCAAATCTTTTAGCCGACTAACAAGGTCAGCTCTTGTATAACCTTTCCCAGTATTCACCCTACAAATGGCTATTTATCAGACATTCCGCTTACATATATATATATGGTTCCAGTGAGTGGAAGTAAGAAGGTTATCTGAACCTGAGGCAGAAGCTAGGATCACTATTATTCCAATTCATTAGTCTTACAGCCTCCTCTTGTCCAAAAATTCTTGTCCACCTCCTGACCATCCACTAAACAACAGAGACACCTATCATGTTCTTATTTTTATAATTTTGCATAAAACTAACATTATTTGAATAACAATATATATATATAGAAGTTCTACCCAATTGCAGCTAAAACAGTAAAACTGATTTAAGATGAAATCATAAACTCACAACTGGATGAGAATGGATAGTCGCAAGAACACGTGCTTGTGCACGGTCATCGCCTTCTACCTTTGGCAAGGGAAGTGAATCCATTTCCTGAATAAATAAAAAATGAAGAACAATAAATAAGGTTAGTAGATAATCCAACAACAAGAATTTTTTCAGCTAACAAATTACAAAGTAGAACCTTAAGTGAAACTAGTTTCCGCAAAATCCCATTTACTAGATTCCCTGCACCAGGCCGTAGAGCAACTTTTGCAAGTCTAACATTCTGAAATAAGGAAAGATAAGTTATACCAGACAGATAGTTGCACATTGCACTAACACTAATTCTGAAGGCCTGGTGGTACATTACCAAATTTAATTTTCAAAAAACTTGAATAATGAAGTAAACTTACCTCGTCAACAACAGCATATGCTGGCATCCCTAACTTGATGATCTCATAAACTCCAATGCGAAGAATCTAAGATTATACAAAAACACTTGATGTAAGCTACGACATGAAGGAATCAGATAGGTCATCTAATTGCGGTATCATTATGAATGTAAATGGAGAAACATCAAAGTTATATTAAATCTCCAAACATTAACCCATTAGGATTATTCGTATTAGCCTATTAGGTGAAGGTGTAGACATTCCATCATATTTCCAAATATATCTAACTGATTGGCTTTGACATGTGCTGGACGATAGTTTAGCCTTCAGGTACACCTTAACAAAGCTGAGTAATAAAGAATGTATACCTGCAACAGGAGCGGTTCCATGTCCTGAAACATTTTTTCCTCATTGCAGAGAGACATGATAAGATGATCAAGATAGCGTCTCCAACGAACAGTGCCTCCAACAACATCCGTCACCTATAAAAAATTCGGATCACATAAGCAAGGACTCGCAGTCAATTGTCCTGTCATAAACTCCTCCTGGGTCCCATGCTAAACAGCTAAACCACAATTTTAATGATCAAAAGCAGGTTTGGTGGTGGTGTTTGTGTTCGAGTGTGGATGTATGGCCCTGTGAATGTTGGTCTATGCATGGGGATAAAGTAAGTATTACTTGGGAGGCCGGGGGATGGCTTGCAGCCTTACAC
Organism: Iris macrosiphon; assembly: GCA_036927795.1. Taxonomy (NCBI): domain Eukaryota; kingdom Viridiplantae; phylum Streptophyta; class Magnoliopsida; order Asparagales; family Iridaceae; genus Iris; species Iris macrosiphon. The sequence continues at coordinate 156,590,922 of JAYESA010000008.1, forward strand.
CCACCCAGCAATCAAATTGATGATATTGCATGGAAAAGGATCCATAATCTAAAACGCATAACAAACAGATCTGGAGCAGTTTTGTTAATTGCAACTAAATCATGACATGCGGAGACTACTTTGATAAATAGATACATCAGAATTTTCTTTAATTTTGTGCCAGGTCCCAGCCCACAGGGCGTGACCCATGCATGAGCCTCACATGCACCATAACTTGGCTTCCACTTCTCATGAGGTCACACATCCTAGCACTACTCTAGCCCAAGCATGAATAAATACAGAGTTTTAATGTGATTCACTTGCCGAAATGGTCAACTTAGATGGTATCCATGAGACTCGAGCTCTGAATATAAGCTTATCAAATCCCCATCTCCTATAAAATGTGGGACTATTTGTTTTGGGTACTACAGTATGATACCCAGAACTGAGAATATTATCTTTTATGTCAAGGATGCACACGATATCTAATAGGACGGAACTTAAATAGGCCACTTATGCTTTCAAAAGAAGAAAATTCTCCTTTCCTTTTTTAGAAAGGCAATGTTATAGAATTTAGCTGCAATTATCTAACAACAACTACAATTAAGCTTTATCCCAAATGTTTGGGGTAGGCTATTGGCTGCAATTATATAAAATGTCAAAATACTAGCGAAAATATAAGTAAATAGAACATCTGAGATATTAGGCTTAATTTCAACTTGATGTCCTCAACTATTCCAGTTTTTCAACCGGATACCCTATACTTTCATATTATATAAGTAAATACTTCAACTATAATTAGCCAATTTGATACCCTAATAAAGTAGACGAAAAATATGAAACAACAAAAATATCCTCCACTTATTCTCTCTCTCTTCTCTCTCTCTCTCTCTCTCTCTCTCTCTCTCTCTCTCTCTCCAGACCCGCCTAGCCCGACCACCACCACTATCGCCACCTCGCTTCTCAAGCTCCACTCTAGATCTGTAGAGTCTGAGCCACTTTGTCGCCATCGATCGACCATGACGAGCGCCACCGCAGGCCGTAGACCTAGTCAGCAGACCCAGCGCCACCGCCCCTCATCGAGCTTCTCCATGTCGTTCTTCTGTCTTTTCTGGCGAGCTCCTCGGACAATTTCTTCTGATGTTTTGTATATTTTTTTTATGTGCTTAATTGGAAATATTGCGACTTTCTGATGATTGGAAGAAATTTTTTATCCTTCTAAAGAAGAACGACAGATGTGCAACTACTAGCTGGAGTCATGGACAAGTTCAACACATGATGTCTTGTTATCGGAGAAAATGTTTCAAAGACGCAATTTTTCTTTGGTTTTTATGCTAAAGATCCAATTTTTATGTGGTTAATTAGAAAGATTGTGTCTATATGTTGATTGGAAGCAATTATTGATCCTTCTTGAGGAGAACAATAGTTCTGTTAGCTAAAATCAGGGATAAATTCAACATATAACGTCTTTTTTTTTTGAGGAAATGTTTCAAAGATATCATCTTTCTTTGTTTTCTATGTTAAAGATCCAATTTTGTTTGATGGGTTCATCTTGATTTCTCTTGATCTTCTGTTACTTTTTGCTTTTTGCAGGTTATATATGGTTAATTAGGAAGATGGAGGTGAGTTTGAAGAATAATAATTAGGGTTAGGGCTTTATACAGGGAATAATAATAATTAGGTTAGGGTTTTATGTGGGGAAGATGGAGGTGGGGTTGAAGAAGAGTGATGGAGTGGAAGAAATTAGGGTTTGGGTTTGCTTGGATTTGGGAAAGGTAGAGAGAATGAAGAAGAGAGGGGGAGCTCCATCTCATGGCTGTCAGTGGAAGAAGAGGACAAGGGTTAATTTGGTCCAAAAAAATCATTTTTCTTCGTTGGGACGAAAAAATTAATCACGGATTAACGGAAGGCATCGACTTGAAAATATTCAATAGTTGAGGGTAGTGATTGGTATAATATTAAAGTTTAGGGTATCAACTTGAAAAACTTAAATAATTGAGGGTATCAAGTTAAAAATAAGTCGAGATATTATAAAGAAGATCAAAAGCTTGCTAATGGAACAATTGCAAACGTATCCTAGCACTCTTGCATGCAATTAACATTTCAACTATCCCACTCTCTACCTTCATGTGAAATTTCTTTGAGCAGATTTTACAGTATCTGTCACTAGGGAAGCAAGAATGCTTGTTGAATCACAAGTCACAACATCCAGATTTTCAATCACATTCTTCTCGTGATTCCATGAAGACTTGTTGTTGTTGCTTTAAATGACTTACAACTTGGAACATTAGGGAACTAGATACAACTAGAAATCAAGGTTCGCATTATCGGTATCAGAATCGATATCGGATCCTTCCTATGAATATCAGGATTGGCAATTTCGGATCAGATTATCGAATTTTTTGGTATCAAAAAGCAAATAAATATTAATAAATTATTAAAATTTTAGAAAATATTTTATACATTTAGGCATAACTTAAGTATTTTATGTGTTGTTTCTTAATAGTTTTGAAATTGACTGACACCTTTACTGATTGGTTTATCTGCGATAAATAAATTTTCTTCATAAATATGCTTTAACAACCTTACTATACTTTTACAGCCTTGTTGATTAGTCTTTTTCATTCAATTTTTTCTACCGAATTGACTAGAAAAGAGATTCTCAACGTTGGTATCGGTCGCTATCGATAATGGTCATATCGGATCAGGACATGCCACACTGTATCGGTATCAGCGTATCGGATCGATATCAGCCGATGATGCAAACTATAGTAGAAACACATGGGAACGAGATCACATATGACAATAGTAGTGACAGTAAACAAATTTCTAGAGTGAAGTGACATTCACTGGTAAAGAGTTTTTTCATGAACCATTCAATGAAGACAACCTACTTTTTCAGAGTAAATGAAGTTGTTTCTTGTCATATGTCAATCCAGAGATAGACTCAAATAGGTAAACACACTGGCCTACTTTGGAGTAAGGTTTACTAAAATCGAGTTAGGTTTAGTTTGGAGTTTGGAAATTTGAAACTAGGGTTTCAAATGACAAAACTCTTTTGATGACAGAAATTATATTTAAGTTGGGAGACATTTGAAAGTTTAGAGTTAATATTGGAGTTTTCTAAAAGAAAGAAGAAAATGGAATTTCACATCAATCAGATTGGAGTTTTGCTAACTCCAATAACATTCTGAAATGCACCACAATTTAGCAAATTTGGAGCTTGGAGGCCAAACTCCACCAAAACTCAGTTTTCTTTTCCAAACGTTGTTCCAAATGCACCCTCAAGAATCTTTCATAGTTAAACCTAAAAGATATATATACGAAAAATGTAACCTCTAGATGATGAAAATACGTAATAAACCAATGTCCCACCAAGCTGATAATATTAAGAAAGATATGTCTGTGAAGAGATACATACGATGAGTTTTCTGGTAGATAACTTTGTCAGTAGCATACTTCACTACAGAAAGCCCTTCTATTAGAGATCATGGTCACCATTATTGTTTAAGTTGTGTCTTCACTTGATTTATGATGTTTGGTACTAGATGGTATCAAGATTCTAAACGGCAGTAGACGGGTGCAAAGCGGAGATGGTCCGCATGACACCTATGTGTTTGATACATTGTGGACATTTTTTTTTACTATTTTATCCTTTTTTCATAATATGCACGATTTATGTATAACTAAGTTATTGAACAAAGATTTATGAAGTTTCAGTCGTGTAAAAATGAACCATATGTCCACAATGCTTGCAAAATTGTTCTGCCAAAACATGTAGTTAGGTATTGCTCCGCCTACCGCCTCACCTCCACCTACGCTGCCAAACCTCCGCCGGTCGCCTACTCTACCATCAATAGCAAAAGCAGTGCGGAAAGCGGCCGCCTCGGCCACCATTGGATCATGGTATGATGACAATATAAGTTGCACGGAGTCAGAAAAGGGTATACATGTCCTTATCGAATATCGTGTCTATACCCGCAACATAGGTAACTATTTATTGTACCTACCTAAAAATGTATGCATCCCGTATTTGTATCATATCCTTATCCATATTCATGTAACATAGATGGCAATTATTGGAGATAGTATTCCACATCCTCTGCACCAAGTGGAAAATATCAAATGAGGGTCCAGAGAGAGAGAGAGAGAGACTTTCAAGCATAACTAAAGTCAAGGTTTCAGTAAGTAACGTCCAAGAATGAATCATGACTCATCACAAATATTTAGACATAATATGGTTAGCCACAATGATACCAAATGAAAAAGCAAAGACAATAGAAGGCAAGGAAGGAAAAATTAGAAGTACCAGTCTGATATCTCTGTCATCCAAATCCCGAGTACGAAAACCAAGTGTCCTTTCAACATAACCCATCTCGTTCCTAGCCGCATTCTTCCTCTTCTCACTCAGAAGATCAGCAAAAGCCCCTCCCTCTTCGATTCTCAACAACCTCACAGCAGAAACTATTACATAGAAAAGAAAGTCAATAGTTCACCAAAGAGTTGCAAATAAAGCACTCCAGTCTCCACCTATATATTCGTAGCACCATAATACTTTCAGCATATAATGCCCCAAGTTTTCAGGGTAGACCGTAGACACGGCCCCAAGTTTTCAGGGTATATGCAAAATGCGAGATACAACCTCCGGTAAAGAGCCTTCAGCAAAATCTTTTAGAGACTGAAAGGACACTTCTCTTCTTGAGTTTAGTATGTTGGCTTCATTTTACATTTACTCAAAAAAATGCTTCCAGGTAAGAACCTTTAGAATAACTTAGACAAATAAGGTATTTCCATTCAACTATGTCAAGGGCAAATGAAAATAGAAAATTTTCTTATATAAACAGGCATGAAGACCTTTAGAATAACTTTAGAATAACTTTTGCCACTTTGATAAGTTATTGAGATGCTGTTTTTAGTTGACAATGACATCGTGTTTAACACAGAAACTTTCCAAAACAGGCATGAAGACATGGCTCTATATGTGTATCTTTGTAAATATACATAAAATTCACATGAATACTTTTATGTGCTTCTGTGCTTGGATAATAAGGAACCCACTACAAAAATGGGAAAGTATACTAGAACCATATAGTATGTGCTAAATTGGGTACAATGCTCTTCGTATATGAATAATTTATATGATTAGAAGAAAAAACGTCTAACGAGATTGAGATGTCTCAAACACAAGTGGACAGAAAATTTTAGAAGGGACAAGTATTCTGTATAAGGGTTGATAAGAGATGAGAAGACTGTCTTTTCTAGTGTATTATAAGCATCAGCCCAATTAATGGTAGAATGTAGGGCTGCAAATGAAGAGACCAGCTGGTGAGCTCAACTCGACTTCATAACAAGCTAGGCTTGAACATGAAAATCAGCTTGATTTGGTTGAAGTGCTGAGCTTGATCATAAGAAGCTTGGGTTGTGAGCTTGTGAACAAGCTCGACTAGTCATAGGCTCAACGCACATACCCCATAGTCTAAAAAAGTATGGGTTGTAGACATCTCCTATAAAAGTATTGGGATATGTAAAAGAAGTATCCTCTTATGTAATATTTCAGCAACTTTAACCGATAGGCTTAAGTCCATCATAATTATCCAAGCCTTCTCCCATCATAACTAGGTCGGTAATTGAGCATAAGAAAATCTCCATAAAAGACTTGACAAAGTTTTTATGATCCAATATCGACCTGACGTTAAACCTCTATCTTGGTACTAAATTCCTAGCCAATACTGCAAGATTTCTATGAGTGTGAGAGGCTCAGGCATAAAACCTATACGCGATTAGTTGGCATGTAGGTAAACCTACCTTTTAGATATACATTTTAAGCTCATGCAATCAAGGAGCACTATCCAAGTACCCCAATACTATAAAGGGTCCTATACGAAGAGATAGGATGATACAATTTTCTATAGGAAATTGCATTAATATGGCACATTAAGAGAGAAAAGGAATGGCAATCCTATGCCCAATCCCATGATCATCTTTTCTGTGTGGTCATCCTAGTCCTCCCAATTCCCAAACTTCCTTCATTCACCTCTTCCTTGCCATTCTTGTTATGGTCACCCCCGCAGCACCCTCGTTTATTTTTGCAGCTGTGACCACCCTCGCACCATGCTCCTTCACTTGGTCCTCGTCGTCCCCGGCCACCGCCACTTCTCGGTCCTCCTCCAACTCCTTTGTTATCGCCGACCACCTATGCTAATTTGAATTTGGGTGCATATCTCTACGACATAGTTATGTAGCTTATCATCTTACATAAAATGAAATTAGCACGTTTTAAAAGTACATCTCTACAACATTTTATGTATTGGGTTCAACAATACCGCAAGATGATGATGGAGTAATTTGCTTCCCAATTGTTTTTACCTGCTCTGTGAGGGGACACCTCAGCGTTCAGCCTGTGACTGTGAGCCTTCTTCTTCCTCTCTTCGGAACCCAGATGAGAAAACGAAGCAAACAATCGAACGGAACGAACGCATCAAAATCTGAACTTTAATGGACTTGGAGAGCTCAAGAGTTTGTCAGTCAGCTTCTTACCAGCTTTCGGAGGAGAAGACATGGAACTGGCTCTGTGGGTTCTGCGGAAGGACTTGGCGGGAAATAGAATGTTGGGGTTGGAGGAAGGAGAAGAAAGGAGAGGCTTCTTCCTGAGGGAGGAGTTAGGGTTTGTGGAAGCGAAGGGGGAGTGGATGAGGAGAGAGAGGGCTCCCTCCATTGTTTTCTTGGGATTCTTTTTTTGCTGTGTCCCCTCTCCAAGTCCAGGAAGAGTATGAGATATCCCTCAAGAGTACCGAGATATCTAGTATAGGATTATTCCTCGGACCGGTTATCCATACCCCCTACTAAGCACATTTCATATAATTTAAGTTAGAAAATAGATTCATGTTAAAAAAAAATTATATCCACATAACCTACTAAGCACACCCTACCACTCTTCCTCCTACACACTAGTCATCTTCTTCTTCCTTCTTTAATTTTCACCTTCTCTAACCCAACCCAAAACCCTAAAACCCTAATACCCTACATTGAAATTGTGAAGAATGCATCATGGAGGAAGAAAGTCCACTTCAAAGACACAATGTGCGTTCTCTTTTTTACGTAATTTCTCGATTTGAAGTAGTGTAAGAGAAGTGTTGGATCCAAAAAAAAAAAAAACCGCGATGAGCACGACCAATACTGGTAGAACGGACCAATGTCTGTTCTACCTGTATTGGCCGAACATTTCAGTAACAGTTCAACTAGCAGAGGTCGAACATGACATGTATAGTTCGAACAATGATTGTCGAACATGTAGATTAGTGTCCGACCTGTATTTGTCGAACATAAGAGCTCTGTCCGACTAATGCTGGTCGAACATTGTGTTTTTTTATTTCATTTTTTTGTTCAACTTATTAAGCTATAGGTCTTTTTTTTTACAGAAAAATATTCCAAATGACACTGAAATGAACATTATTAACCATCTCATGTATGAACAACTTGATTTCTCAGAAGAATTTCGGACGAATGAGATATTTGACAATCATAAATCGTTGGTAGTTGGGCATATACGGTAGGAAATCGTCATAATATGGTCGTTTTGGTTAAACGATCGGATAGCGGGGATGGTGGAAGGCGAGCTCGAATAATTTTGGGTTGTGAGCGCGGTGGTAAATATTGGCCTCCTAAGACAAAAGTTGCTCAAGCAAATTCGGCGAACATTGACAAGAAGCCAAGACACGAAAGGCTTACGGACACGAAGAAATGTGAATGTTCGTTTCAATTGAAGGGAATGCAATTCAATAACCAAGGACAATGGACATTGACGGTTATATGCGGCTCACATAATCACCCAATGGGACGGAATTTGGTTGGACACTCGTATGTCGGTCGACTAACATCCGTTGAATATCAATTTGTCAAAGACTTGTCGAAGAACAATACAAGGCCAAAAAATATATTGAGCACGTTAAAGGAATCTTTTTGTGAGAATGAGTCGACATTGAAGACAATTTACAATGCTCGACAAAAGCATAGAGTTGTCGAGAATGGAGTGTCGCGCCCCGATCCCGTAGGGGCCGATCGTCCTCGCTTGGTCCCTACGGAACCGATCGTCCTCGCTTGGGCGCGATGCCGTGCAAGCCTAAGTTGCGCTTGCACCAGGCAACGTACCTGCACAAGTCACAAGTTAGACGAAAATATACATATATAGGCACAGAGTAAATGCAGAGAACCAAAGTTGAACACATTTGATAGGCACACAAAATACTTTCTTTTTATTGAATACTGAAGATTTGGATTACAAAGTGCTTGCTTGGCTGAGTTACAAAAATATGCCTTAGAAGGCTTACAACTCTTTTTATATTCCCAAAACTAGCCACAACACCCATTACATTACATCCTTGTAGTAGGACCAAAATAACCAAAACATCTAGCAGAAGAGGAGTAGCCCACTGGAGAGGAAAGCAACGGAGGAAGCAGCACGAACACAGTCCTATGGAAGGGTGCGCACACGCTGATTCAGATTCAAGATGCTTGCCAAACTCTCGCTTCCAGTACCTGGATATTTGCCCACAAACGTGGGTCAGTACTACCACATGTACTGGTGAGCGACCGTGGCCAAACTCAACTTAGAAATCCACACTAAGTAAGCAGATGAAGCTAGCATTATTGGGTGATCTTTCTGGTTGTCTAGTTTCTTTTTAACAATTCATGTAAGAAAACATAGACGATATATAGCATATGCATATGATAATTCTTACCCACGGGCGAGCGGTTATCCCTACAGCAGACACACAAGTTAGCCACAATTTGCATATATACATAAACTTATGTATCAATCATTGGTGTCAAAATAATAGGTATGCAAGAAGGTAAACCTAGCATGTGCCCTATCTATATGACGGTCCATGGGTTTTTCCATTATTGGACAACAACACCCCCCAAGATCCCGTAGGACCGGAACATCAGGGTGCTCTCATAATCCCTTCCGGACCGGCCGATTTCCAGTACCCCAGAAACCGATCGAGAGACTATTACCTTGTGCACAAGTTGTCCGAGACCCATGCATGACAAGCAACATTTATAAATCAACTCTTAGGATGCACAACATTAGCAAGCATATAACAATCTAATAGCCACACCCCCCAAGATCCCGCAGGACCGGAACGTCAGGGCGGACTACTAGACTCTTCTCATTCATTCTTTTATACTTGACATAAACACTAACCATGAAGGTTTAATGCACGATATAGTGATGCAACAAGTAAGTAAGGGGCAACATTCAATTGAAGTAAAACAGAAACTCTATATATATTCGCATGCAGTTCATTTTTTTAACTTATCTTTTTAGTGAGGCGACAAGTGTGAACTAGAGATCTTTTTATTTAGGCATGTGAACTGAAAGATTCATCGAAGGGCCTAAGCCACTCACCGAATGAATCGAACGAGAGGATGGGGAAGCCTTAAGTGACGTTCACTCTTTGGTTATGTGTCCTGCAAATGCAACAATACTTGGTTAGCATACTTCGATCTCTTTCCCTTACGATTTGAAAAGAACGCGCAAGCGAGAAAAGAGAAATCATGAAATCAAGTCATTTAAAGCAATCTCAAAACACAAAGCAACACAAAACCAAGAAGCAAAGCAACCAACGAAAACTTTTGGACTTATTTCAATAGAAGCCGTTCGATCAATTCGAACGGTTCATTGCACTTCGTCCGTGTTGATTTGGCGGTAAGGTTTCCCCGAGACTCTATTCTCAACCGAGTCGAAGCAACTTAGTGTTCCATAAGTAACCGTTCGGAGCGGGGCGTTACATGGAGGCCTATCTCAAATGCAATACTTGTTGGAAAAGTTTGAGTCAAAAAAGTACTACTATCTTGATAGGAGATTTGAGCAAACCGATTGGGTGAATGATCTTTTTTTATGCTCACCCAACTAGTGTGGATTTGTTGCGTGCTTTTTCCGATATTTTATTGATGGATTGTACCTACAAGACTAACATGTATAGGATGCCACTTTTGGAAGTGGTAGAGGTCACATCCACAAATATTATATTTTTTGTGGCATGTGTTTATTTGGAGGCCGAGCGGGAGGTGTCACGCCCCAGTCCCAAAAATACGTAGGACTAGGACACGTAAGCATGCCAGCCGTATGTATATGGCAACTCCAATATATGGATACCATAATACACACGTACGCTGTAATATGAATATCAATCCACAAGTGGTATAACATATGTCACAAGTGTCACGACCCGCACCCGGATATTCGGGCACGAGTACGTGGTTACGCCAGCCTACACCGCAGAATCGGCGGTAGAACGCTGTCTTGGTCATCTCTAACTATCTAACACCTCAACAATATATATGGTACCTGTCAAACATCTCAACTCCAAACGGAGGAGCAATATGGCATCTCACATGAATAACTAATCTCAATCACAAAATCAAACTAAGGAAGAAATATGCACGAATGGAAATAACGAGGGAAGAATAAAAGTACAAATCCACAATCTGAATAATATACAAGATGTGAATCCACAACAGAAATAGTCTAATACAATCTCAGATACAAAATAGTCTAAACCTCCTCGGGCTCTGCTACTAAGTCTCCCTGGTCAATAAGAGTGTCCTCTATAGGTACGCCGTCCTGCGGCCCGTAGTAGGTAGGACACTGCTCTAGAAGCCAGTCATCTGGAAAAAATTATCCAGTCAGGATTGGAGCGAAGTGCATACCTCTGAAAGCAGTTCCAATAACATAATCGAGCATATAAACAGATATAGAAATGAAATACAAGATCACTGAACATATGAAAGATGAACAAGAAATATACAGGTAATGTACGAGGGTATGTAGATCAACAATATGGATATCAGCAATATGATAAAGTAACTGCAATCTAAAACTAACTACTGTGCCTTAGAATACGAGTTCATTATGTGATCGGGTTGGGTGAACATAATCAGGTAAGACGGATTACAAGTGAAGTATGTAATCAGAATGTACACGATTTGTAACAATGGCTTTGATCACATAATCAACTCCTACTCTCCCACCCCCAACTAATACCGATGGATCCAATCACGACACGCTACGAACACGAAAATATAACCACTGTCACGAGCAGTAGGTGTACACGAATATCATAACCACCGAACACGAGCGGTGGGTGTACACGAATAAGCACACTGAACACGAGCAGTGTGTGAACACGAAGTAACATCAATACCCAGTATACACGATGAGATACAATGTACACGAGTACCCGCTGAACACGGTAGGGGATAACACCTCATGACGGGATCCATATAGCACTAGTCCGTGAAAATCACTGTGTCGGGATCAATGTATACAATTCTAGAACATGCATATATACAATATTATGAATCGAAAATAATCAGAGAAATGTACTCGCCTGACGTCCTGAGCAAGGTGTGTCTCTCGATGCCCAAGCCGGTGTCTCACAACCTATATATGGTATGTTGCATCAATACAAGGTTTGATAATGAAAATAACTGAAGTTGATGAAATTCTAGGTCGATACACCATTTCTAAGTCAAACCGATGAGATCTAGGTTGCAAGAGTCTAATGCTAGTCACTAAGTCAATATATTATGAAACTATGCTAAACTAGCTAAGCTAACACATAACAGAGCATTCAAGAAGTCGTATCCTACGATACGCAGGTTTTCGAATATAAAAAAATAGGTTTTATATATGTATACAAGCCAAACATTTTAATACTATATCGAAACAACTTGATTTGGATATCTTGGCCTTACACCAAGGCGTATCACACCCAACTAGATACTCAAGCTCAATACTAGTTATCTAACTACACAATAATATAACTAAATTACTAGTTACATAACTATTAACTAGCTCTGTACCTCGAAACTGGATTGATATTAATACTAAATATCTATCTCACTAACTAACTTCTAACACTATCAAATGCCAACCAAATGAGTTAACTCACCACAAAACAACCATACCTTGGTCTGAAACTCAAGTAATCAATTAACTGGACTGATACCTTGAACAGTGCAAATACCCACTGGTACTGTGCTCGGGTATCTGCACAAATGCACAGCAGCTGTTTCAAAACACTGTGCAGAAACTCCCTAATACCCTGCTGTACAAATCTCTGAAGTTAACTCCTTGAGCTCTTGCTTCACTTGCTGTGCACTCTCAGATGCACAGTTGATTCCAAGTGATGACTTCAGTTTTTAGTTCACAGGTAGATGAGTCTCAGTTCTTCAGGTAGGGTCTTCAGTCTGCAGGTAAGGTGGAGTCTTCATCCTACAAGTTGCTGTGTACATTGGGTATCTGATAGATGTTGCTGTGTACTGTGGTATCTGATAGATGTTGCTGTGTGTTGCTGTAGACCTCTTCAGTTCAGTGGCTGCTGTAGACCTCTTCAGTTCAGGTAGCTGCTGTAGAGTCCAGTCTTCCCTTTGCACTGCACAGGGAGAAATTGCACAAAACTGTGCTCTACAAGACTGTGCTCACTGCACAGTGCAAAATCCACACTGTCGAGACCTTCCCCCTGCTGCAGCTGCACCTGTGTGCCGAGCCCCTCTCACTCACTCAAACACACACAGAGACACACAAAACACTGACAAACTACACTACTTACCCATGTATATATATATATATATATATATATATATATATATATATATATATATATATATATATATATACATATGCATATAGCTACACTCCCACACAACTTATAACACTCACTACTCTGATATGCATATCAAACTTATAATCAAACACCTAATACATATAATCATATGAGCCAACACATATATCTATATATAAACTAACACCTATAGATATACATATCTATGAACATATAACCTACACTAATAGGTACACATAAATACATAACTCAAAATACACTAATATATATACTATATAATATAACAATAGCTCATAAATATACATTTACATACGTACGTATAATAAGAAGGACAAAATATCAAACACATGGGGCGCATTGCACCCGTATCACACTTTTCTATGATACGCTTGCGATACGACCTCCAACACACAACCAAACGTATCCCGGAGGACACGAACACATCCAATACATAATTTATGAACAACACATATAGAATTTAGAGTGTCCACGTGTCCGTGTCACCATATGATATGCACATGGTCCCGTGTCGGAGGAAAACCCCCAAAATCGACCATTTCGTCAAATCGACGAGATTTGGCCCACACGTATCCAATTGTGGACACGACACAAGCTACAAACAAACAATCAATGGTCAATTAGATCTATTAGATCCATTGACAAGCACTATATGTGTCAATTTCGGAATTCCTCCAAAATTGACACCAAAATGGACATAACTCCCACCGCAGGTCTCCAAATGACTCCAAACCAAAACCTATGGGTAACCTATGCATGTGGGATGGTTTCTCATGGTAAAAACTCAGATCTATAGCCTATAGGAAGGGGGAAAACTGATTTGTACCTATTGGGAGATGGATTCCCAATAAAAAAGTCCCAAATGACAAGTTGCTCCTCTCCTTGTAGATCTTGGCCTCCTCCTCCTTGTTCCTTGCTCCTTGCTTGTAGATCCTTGATGTAGAGGCTTTAGTGATGATTTTAGAATGAGTTTGGTGAAGATTTGGTGGTGAAATGATGAGGGAATGGAGGGGAAATGAAAGGGGAAAAACTAGATCTAGAAATTTGGGGAAGAACTAAAATGAGAGCACTCTCTCTCCTCTCAATTATGGCTGGTCATAAACCCCTCCCCAAGCAATGTGTAATGTCCCAAATACCCCTTGGGGCCTCTCATGAAGAAATAATTAGGGGGGAAGGTTCTAGTTTAATGGTTTCCCTAATTAATCATGTTTCCTAATCCATGGGCCTAATTCATGGGCTCAACTTAGACTAGTCCAAAAGTTTGTTCATGTCATCTAATTAAAATGGTTAGGTCCACTATACAAGTCCAAAAACAAGTCTACACTAGCAATAATTATTAATACAATAAAATAAATAAATCAGTCATGCACAAATATTAATTATAATAATCCTAAAATAATTAATACCCATAATAATACCAAACTACCCTTAGATGGAAATGTGAGGGTGACAACAAGTCACAGGATATAATCTAAATCTCATCCACGAAAATCAAATATAAATAAATAACCAGTATCTATGAAACTAGATCTCAATATAAGTATATAAAGATGATAGTTGGATGAAAATAAATCCACTACCAACTCGAATGGAAAAGCACAACACAATAAACACAATATAAGAATACCAGCTAACGACCACGGGGCTCGAAGAGAAGACATCCTCGAAACATATGTAACCATCAAAATATGCGCTCCTGCAAATACTCAAGAACAGATACACCTGGAAAGGGACCAAGTCCTCAGAGGGACGTAACAAGATACATAGAAGCAAGCCAATTTGAATACAGTAGACATGCATATTGTTTGAAAATATATAAGTACGTTGTACAAGACAATCTATATGAATGCAAATGAGGACAACTTTTTGACGTATGGGCAAGGGTAGGCTACTTGATCTAATCTCACAACTCACACACACGTCAGGAACATCATCAGCCGATATACCGCGGGGGTAGCGACCCTCGTGACTCCATCAATCGATATACCGCGGGGATAGCGACCATCGGACACGACCACCATAGTGCGTGCTAGTTACTACGGCGTTACCAGAGTGGTTAAAGCCCATACGCCTACTGATTGTCCTCTATGATACTAAATGTCAAGTGTGTGTCAACATATCTAATATATAGTAATGACTGGAAGAAACTACATATTCAATAAATATACAGAAATACAATAAATATACAGAAATATACTAAGCATACAAAATACTGTAAGCAATTTGGCAAGGTATCTTGTCTGGCAAGAAAGCTGCAAAAATGAAATGTCCCGATGTCAACACCAAGAGTCCGAAGCTACGGCCTCAGAATAAACGTTTCCAAATGCTGAAATAAACATCACCAACGTTCCCAGAATAAGCAAAATAGCTAAAAAGTACTTTTCTTTCGTCCAATTTGGACACAGGAGCAAAACGATAATTTTAGATAATAGTGGGGTCCACGTGTGGCCCACTTTGCACCGAAAAATGTGCCAAGAATAACAGTCTCTAAATAGAACAAATTATAGGTCAAACAAACTCTAGATGTCAATACGAACCCAACGGTATATCCAAATATGAATTCTGATGGGCCGAACATAATTTTTCCCAAAAAGTCAACCGTGGGGCCCGCCAATTGGCGACTTGGTCAACTATCTCAGAATTGCGTAAAAATTGGGTCACAGGACCAGCGCGTTACCACGAGTCCAGTGGCGCAAGTTTTGTCGCAATCTGACGAGCGTGCACAAAATGCGCACGATTTTTGCAGAAGTTATGACACGGGATTTGTCCGCGGATACGGGCTGATTCCGGCGCGCGCACGCATCCGAATCAGTTTCTGTGAACTCTCACGTGTCCGGTTATGCTGCGCGCACCATTTGATATACTTGGTACACGGCAGGGCGGTCCCGTTTGGTGGGACGCGCTCCCTTTCACTACTTTTGGAAATCTAGAAAAAGTGTGTTCGCGGGATTTTCCAACGAATTTAATTCTACCTACAGCAGTTAATAATCTAGGGTTATTTAACAAAAATTAAACTAGGTCAAGTGGTCTACGCATACCAAAAATAATCATCGAATTCGGATATCTGTGGTGGAAGATACGAATTCGGGAACATGGATGATCATCGCAGTTTTCTGCGATACCAAAATTAGTCTATTTCCGCCAACTTTGGCGCTGTTTTTGCCTATGGTTACGTATTGTTCGAGGTCTACTATCACACAGATATTGAAGAGGGTTAAGGGACGAGCATACCGGTGAAGACGGGATGGCGTTTGGTTGAGCGAGACGACAAAAAATAACACCGGAACATAGGTACCTCATTGCGAAAATTTGCAGTGCGCGGGGTCGCGGTCGTCGGGGTCGGTTTGGACGGCCTGGCGGGGTTCTCCGGCTACGGTGGCGACGCTCCTTAAGTTTATATGGGAAGAGGAAGAGATTAGGGTGATCTAGGATTAGGGTTTTAGTTGAAATAAGAATATATATATATATATATATATATATATATATATATATATATATATATATATATATATATATATATAAGAGAATGGGGGGTCGGTCGCATGGCTTAAGGGGGTACTTGCTGTGTAGTTGATTGCAAGGGGGTGTGGTTTTACTTTGTTGAAAAAAAGGGGGTGCTTTGCTGCTATGCATCCAGCGGGTGGCTCACAAAGGGGCGGGTAGGTCTAGGTTGGTTTGGGTAGTGGGTAGTTAAGTTAATAGTTAGGATCCAATAAATAATTCTTTTCTTTTCTTTTTCCTTTCTAATCTTTTTCCATTTCTTTTTCTTTCTTTTTCCTCTAGATATATATGTATATATATATATTTATATATATGTATATACTCATAGAAAAATTTAGAATTATATTAATGCACACCATTAAGCTAGCAACTGCTCAAGGGGTCTTCTACATGAAATAAATTCGGAAAAATTCCTAATGGCCCCATAAATCCCCTAAGTTCACCAACACCCAAAATAAAAATTAATAAAAATCTATTTCTCCTAATTAGCCACTAATTACTAAAATTAAATTAATAATTAATTAAAAAGGGCATATACGGTTTTTAGGAATAGGGGTTTTACATTCTACCCAACTTATAAAAATTTTGTCCTCGAAATTAAAATTAAGCCACGATAGAATGTCAAGGATGGTATAAGATTTGCATTGTTTAAAATGCAAGGCTAGGTTTAAATGAGGGGGCGATGTTGCGCAACCAAAATATAGTACAAGGGAGCTTAATTATAAGTTGCACAAAGGTCAGAATGGAAGATGGGCATGTCTAGGATAAGGGTGTGGAATTTGTAGGAAGGCAGTGGCTAGTGTAGTGCTCCAATTATCGAAGGACGGTAAGGGACGCTAAGTGATATAATTATTGTAAGAAGTAAATAAAAAAAATATCGTGTTCTATTTCTACTGGATTCAATCTAGCCTTAGTCTCACTACCTAAGCCAAGTAGGTCCAATTTTGAGTGAGGGTTTTACAATCTACCCAACTTAAAAATTACCCATCTATCACCTAAGGCTATACATCTAGGAAAACTATTTCTCAATTATTTAATCATGTTATTCAATCCTCAAAATTTTACACCAAACATATCACTTATGGTATGCCCTTAATCAATTATAAAAGGGAGTCACTAAGTCATGTGATTAGCCTTACGGGGTATATCTAGTACTATCAGTGTGTCAACTTATACCAAGCACGAGATTTTTGTCACGCCCCAGTCCCAAAATACCGAGGGACCGGACGCGTGATAATGGCCAGCAGCATACACCGATGGACAAATCCAATTTAATGGATCCATCGGGGCATACTTAAGCTGTAATACAACAATAAGTAGGTCCAATGATACAAGTCACAGTCTATGCTAATCTCATCCATAACAGATAATCACAGATCAAATGCCAGAATAATGCAAATAGAAATAACTAACAAATCTCAATAAAAGTGTCTCGGAGAACAATCCGAGAACAAGTCTGATACATCAATGCAATAGACTGAAAAATAAAATAACTAGAAACAGAAATAAATGAGTATCTCAAACCAATACTCAGGAGAAGTCCTCTGGTATAATCTCGTCCTCGGGTGTCGGTACAGCTCCTGTATCAGCTCCTGCTAATGCTCATGTACTGTATAACTCTGGGTGGATCTCCTCTGCTAATCCTGGAGACATAATCCGGATCCAGGTCCTCAGGAGACATAGCAAGGTACAGAAAATACAAGCCAAAATAAATGCAATGCAACAGAGAATAAAATAAATAGGGTAAGCTATATAACCATCTATGTGAAATACAAGATGAGAGCATCACGAGTACTCAGGCTGAGCCACTACAAGCTCTGTGTCGGGGAGCCTATAGCAGTAATAATGAGTAATGGGCCAAGCTCGGGCTTCAGAGTCTTGTGCCTCACAATAATAGGGGGTTTATATATATAATCAGCCTGTAGCCTGTGTGTCTCTCCCCACCCAATGTAATCACACATCTCATATCCACGATGCATCATGTCCATGTCACGCACAATCATATCTAATGCAATAAGTCATAGAGTATCTAGGAATATAATGTCAATGTCAAATCCTGCATCCTATACAGAATCACCATGAATATCTCAGAAAGATCCTGTCTCATGTATAGTGTCAAGTGTCCTGGGTTATAGTGTACTTGATAGGACAAGTATGAGAATGCAAAGGGGTCATGAATGTCCATCTCTAGATGACAATACACAACATCGCGTACGGTGTTGGCACCCGACTAATAATCGGACGCTAAGTAAGTCACACGGTCCTAGGTCAAGCATGCACAACAATATAAATAAAGCAAGGAAATATGCAACAAGAACTCCAAGTTGGCAAGGTATACTTGCCCACTGATGTATAACTAAGTCAAAGAAATAAGTAGCAAAGCTGCAGGGTTTGGCAAGGTACACTTGCCTGGGGTTCTGGCTCCAACTGTAGCTCTGTTCTCAGTGTGATCTACTGGTACTACTCCGGTTGCTGAACAGGGCTTCGTGAACGCTGAATTCTACGTGTCCGAGAGTCAACTTCGTGTCCTGGTCGAGAATTCCCGTGTCTGCCGTGAGTCCGAGCTAGGGTTCTGACTCGGGGGCAGCGGGGACTTCATCGGAGGGAGCCAACGCGTCCTAGGGCGTCTGGGTGCTGGTCGACGAGGGGTTTGGTCGAGGGAGTCCTTGCGGAGGAGCAACGTCGGGATCGGCAGCGGCGTCGGGATTGGCAGCGACGTCGGGATCGGATGGTTCTGTCGGCGGGTAGTCCGGTGTGGAGCGGGGAGAGGTCGACGGGTGGTCCGGGGAAGCGGCGGCGTTGGAAGTTCGACGGGCGAGGGTGGTGATGGGGGAGTCGGCTGGGCTCGCGGCGGAGAATGGTGATATCGCTGGCTGTGCGGACTCGGGTGGAGAGGCGGTCTGGCGACAAGGAGGAGTTGAGGGGGAAGTCATCGAGGGCCTGGACTCGGCGGCTGTGCGGGGTCGTCGGCAAGGCAGAGCGGAGGGGTCTCGCCTGGCCGCTGCTGTGGAGGGACGCGGGTCAGCTGCTGAGCGGAGCAGCGTCGGGGTCGGCAGAGATCAGGAAGACTGCGGCGAGGTCGCGGGGGTGCGGCGGAGATGGGGGATGAAGGCGGACGCGGGCGGCGCGCCGGAGTCAAGGGGATGAGATAGAAGTCGGGTCGGCGACCGTGGGCGAAGGGCTGCTGTGAGATGGGCGGCTGGGCAGAGGCGGAGAGATCGACGACGTCGAGGCATGGCGGGGCGACGTCGTCGGCGGCGCTGGGCAGCGGGTGAGGGCTAGGCGGCGGGTCGTGGTCGGGGCTAGGCAGGGGCGAGGAAGAAAACGGAGGCGGGCTGGCCCGCCGCTGCTGCGGGGGAGTGGAGGAGAGGGTGGTCGGGAGAGATGGCCGGCGCTGGGGCCGAGGGGGTCGGCTTGGACGAGGCTGGGCGGCGCCGGAGAGGGGTCGACAGAGGGTGGCAGCTTAGGGTTAGGGTTAGGTTAGGATTTAGGGATTTATTTCTTTTATTTTCTTTTTCTTTTTATTTGTGGAGAAAAACTTAGAAAATTATGTATTTATACATACAGAAATTGGACTAGGGTTTGACCTAGGATTTGGGCTGGGTCAACGATCCTTGGGCTTGGCTTCGGCTCTCATGGGGATGTCGGACGTTTGGCACGGGTTTAATTCAGTTTAATTATTTAATAGTTTCTAGGGCTTTAAAAGGATTTCGGAGTCCAATAAATTCCCGGAAAATTACCCTATGTCCGATTTTCCATTTTACATCATAAAATATTATTTCCATAATATTTTAATATTAATTAATAGTAATTAAAAATCATTTAATTACCAAAAGCCTAGGTTTTAATTACAAAAAAATCCCAGAAAATTACGAAAAATTACGAAAAATCCAAATTAATAATTACTGAAAATCAGGAGGCTTACAGTTTCGTCCTTCCGAAATAAGGGAAGACGGAGAGCAATAATAAAGAATTCAAGGTGAAGGTGATAGAATACAAGTACGAGGTTCAAAGAGATTGAAGAATTCGAAAAGAGAGTTGTCAGGGCAGTTGTGGATTGAAATCACATTTTGATAATTTCCTATTTACATGCTCGTATCAATACAGTTATGTAATCGATACGATATGTTAGACATGTCTAGGGGCAAGTATATTCGTCTACTACCATATATCTCAATCCACGTAAAATAGTCATGCGAAGAGCGAACCAAGCGCACTAAGGTTAGCTAGACCTTAATACACCGATTCTGATTAGGCAATTGTATCATTGTGTGCACCCAATAATACATATGTCATGAGCAAGCTCGATAAAAGAATAAGCTTGCAAAAACTAGGCTATAATAGCAACATAAATCAAGGTAGTACAGAAAATATAAATACGCTGGATTATGATGAAAGAAGGTACATAACAATTCAAGTTCACAAAAAAATAAGACTCTATAATCTCTACAGTTGTTATACTAATTCCTTGTCTAAGTCGATAGTCGACAAAGTAGGGGTATAGCCTCTAAGTTCTACAGTCTAAAAAAAAAACACTGTCGTCCTAAGCTAGCATACAGTTAATGTTGTTTAGTTACACTTCAATAATAGGTCAAAAGATTATGTGATACTAGGTTGTGAGGTATACTACCCAACTTATAACAGTAAAGTAATACTATAATTGTCTTAAGGATACCGTAGAAACTCCTGTTAAGGTCTACGAGAAGGGGTCTTGGTACTTACTAGGGTATCCTCTTATATTACATAGGTCATGGTCGTCTTAAGCCTTAGTCATAGCGCTTATAGAGCAAGTATCAATAGTAAGAATGGAAAGTTACTGGCCTTCAAGGGGAAATGGGATATAAATCGTATTGAGGTGGGGTACATGTTACGTAATTTAAAACTAAGGGATAAGCACCAGGTCTCAATCTACAAGAATAGCTTAAACCATCAAGTTCTAACTACTAAGCACATAATTTCAAATTTTCAAAATTACAACTATAATCCTAGCAGGCTATGTATCCTAATCATAGAATAAAATTACTTGGTCTATAATCAGAGGGGTTTAGGTGGCACGAATTGAAAGATAAAGGAAAGAAATTTAGTCGTCTCACTAATAGCGAGCGCTAAGGGTTCAGAGGAACAAGTCATAGAACTAAATAGAAAGACTCTATATAATGGCATGGTTTTCTAAGGGAAGATGCTATGTTAATCCCTATGTTTGAGGTATGATCAAGAAAATATTCTATGCATTGCTCTTGGCTCTCTAAGGTACTGTCTGCTACTATTAAGACAAAAGCTAAATTTATAGTTCTCTAGTACTATCTCCCCACGAAAAGCTAGATTAGTCCTAATACTGAACCTTGGATTTCTATTGGTTTCTCAATACTAGGGTCAAACATTATGGTAAAATCTCTAACTAACTCTAGTAGTGTCTATACTACTCTCAAGTCTTCATAATACATCAAGGGGTAATGGTAAACCAATCTATAGATAAGGAATTCTAGGGTTCACTAGATATTCTAGGCTTAATGGTGTGTCAACACTCTAGTTGTACTCTTAATAGGAAGGTTACCCTACTTATCATCTAGTAACAGGGAATTTTATATTTTAGGAGGGGGCTATACTCAAAGAATTATCAGGGAAGTACAGGAATCAAGCAGGATACAATTATTCAAATAGAATGGATTGGAAGGAGAACGAATCATAGTCAATTGTGGATGAGATCCTATACTCTATTCCTATGTGCAGGCTTGTTCGGTACAATAATGTAACCGAGACAATATGCTCTCGATCTGCATGGGCCACTACAAAAACATGTCATGCCCCAGTCCCAAAAATATGTAGGACTAGGACACGTAAGCATGACAGCCGTATGTATATGGCAACTCCAATATATGGATACCATAATACACACGTACGCTGTAATATGAATATCAATCCACAAGTGGTATAACATATGTCACAAGTCACGGGGTATAATCTAAATCTCATCCACGAAAATCAAATATAAATAAATAACCAGTATCTATGAAACTAGATCTCAATATAAGTATCTAAAGATGATAGTTGGATGAAAACAAATCCACTACCAACTCGAATGGAAAAGCACAACACAATAAACACAATAAACACAATATAGGAATACCAGCTAACGACCACGGGGCTAGAAGAGAAGACATCCTCGAAACATATGTAACCATCCAAATCTGCGCTCCTGTAAATACTCAAGAACAGATACACCTGGAAAGGGACCATGTCCTCAGAGGGACGTAACAAGATACATAGAAGCAAGCCAATTTGAATACAGTAAACATGTATATTATTTGAAAATATATAAGTACGTTGTACAAGACAATCTATATGAATGCAAATGAGGACAACTTTTCGACGTATGGGCAAGGGTAGGCTACTCGATCTAATCTCACAACTCACACACACGTCAGGAACATCATCAGCCGACATACCGCGGGGGTAGCGACCCTTGTGACTCCATCAATCGACATACCGCGGGGGTAGCGACCATCGGACACGACCACCATAGTGCGTGCTAGTTACTACGGTATTACCAGAGTGGTTAAAGCCCATACGCCTACTGATTGTCCTCTATGATACTAAGTGTAAAGTGTGCGTCAACATATCTAATATATAGTAATGACTGAAAGAAACTACACATTCAATAAATATACAGAAATGCAATAAATATACAGAAATATACTAAGCATGCAAAATACTATAAGCAATTTGACAAGGTATCTTGCCTGGCAAGAAAGCTGCAAAAATGAAATATCCCGATGTCAACACCAAGAGTCCGAAGCTACGGCCTCAGAATGAACGTCCCCAGATGCTGAAATAAACATCACCAACGTTCCCAGAATAAGCAAAATAGCTAGAAAGCACTTTTCTTTCGTCCAATTTGGACACAGGGGCAAAACGATAATTTCGGATAAAAGTGGGATCCACGTGTGGTCCACTTTGCACCAAAAAATATGCCAAGGATAACAGTCTCTAAATAGGATAAATTATAGGTCAAACAAACTCTATATGTCAATACAAACCCAACGGTATGTCCAAATGTGGATTCTGATGGGCCGAACACAATTTCGCCCAAAAAGTCAACCGTAGGGCCCGCCAATTGGCGACTTGGTCAACTGTCTCAGAATTGCGTGAAAATTGAGTCACAGGACCAGCACGTTACCACGAGTCCAGTGGCACAAGTTTCGTCATAATCTGACGAGCGTGCACAAAATGTGCGCGACTTTCGCAAAAGTTGTGACACAGAATTTGTCCGCGGATACGGGCTGATTCCGGCGCGTACACGCGTCCGAATCAGTTTTTGCAAACTCTCACATGTCTGGTTATACTGCACGCACCGTTTGGTACACTTGGTACACGGAGGGGTGGTCCCGTTTGGTGGGACGCGCTCCGTTTCACAACTTTTGAAAATCTGGAAAAAGTGTGTTCGCAAGGTTTTTCAACGAATTTAATTCTACCTACAGCAGTTAATAATCTAGGGTTATTTCACAGAAATTAAACTAGGTCAAGTGGTCTACGCATACCAAAAAGAATAATCGAATTCGGATCTCTGTGGTGGGAGATACGAATTCGGGAACATGGGTGATCACCGCAGTTTTCTGCGATCCCAGAAATTGGTCTATTTCTGCCAACTTTGGCGCTATTTTCGCCTATGGTTACGAGTTGTTCGAGGTCTACTATCACACCATATTGAAGAGGGTTAAAGGATGAGCATACCGGTGAAGACGGGGTGGTGTTTGGTTGAGCGAGACTATGGAAACAACTCCGGAACACAGGTACCTCGCTGCGGAAATCTGCAGTACGCGGGGTCGCCGTCGTCGGGGTCAGTTTGGACGGCCTGGCGGGGTTCTCCGGCTGCGGTGGCGGCGCTCCTTAAGTCTAGATGGAAAGAGGAAGAGATTAGGGTGATCTAGGGTTAGGGTTTTAGTTGAAATAAGAATATATATATATATATATATATATATATATATATATATATATATATATATATATATATATAAGAGAAGGGGGGGTCGGTCGCATGGCTTAAGGGGGTACTTGTTGTGTGGTTGATTGCAAGGGGGTGTGGTTTTGCTTTGTTGAAAAAAGGGGGTGCTTTGCTGCTATGCATCCAGCGGGTGGCTCACAAAGGGGCGGGTAGGTCTAGGTTGGTTTGGGTAGTTGGTAGTTAAGTTAATAGTTAGGATCCAATAAATAATTCTTTTCTTTTCTTTTTTCCTTTCTAATCTTTTTCCATTTCTTTTTCTTTCTTTTTTCTTTAGATATATATGTATATATATATTTATATATACGTATATACTCATAAAAAATCTAGAATTATATTAATGCACACCATTAAGCTAGCAACTGCTCAAGGGGTCTCCCACATGAAATAAATTCGAAAAAAATCCTAATGGCCCCATAAATCCCCTAAGTTCACCAACACCCAAAATAAAAATTAATAAAAATCTATTTCTCCTAATTAGCCACTAATTACTACAATTAAATTAATAATTAATTAAAAAGGACATATACGATTTTTAGGAATAGGGGTTTTACAGGAGGACAATTATAGATGGGCGCTTAGTACGCTTAAAGGATTAGTGGATCAATCATGCTTACCAAAGGTGATTGTGACTGATCGTGAGATAGTACTTATGAATGCTATAAGCGTTACGTTCCCCAGCTCCACACACTTGCTATGTCAGTGGCATATTAACAAGAATATTTTGGTCAACTGTAAGAAGTTATTTCGTACCAAGGAGAAGTGAGATTGTTTTAATAACTCATGGAATTTGTTGGTTCTTGCTGAAGATCAACCGAGATTCAATGAGTTACTTAGAATATTGGAACAAGATTAATGCGATTATCCAAAAGCAGTTAATTATGCCATTAAGAATTGGATAGAGCCGTATAAAGAAATATTTGTTTCGTATTGGAATAACAATGTGATGCATTTTGAGAACACGACAAGTAGCAGGTACGTGTCTTAAAATAATACTTTGCATATATAAATGTTAATTACGATATAAAGTACGATTTTGACTCTATGAATTTCATACTCATAGGGCGGAGAGTGCACATGCAAAATTGAAAACACAATTGGGCACTAGTCAATCAACTTTTGAGATCTCATCGAAAATGATACATGATTTGCTGATCACGTCACACAACCAAATTAAGGCCTCATTTGAGATGAGTCTTTATGTAGCACCACATCGTTATAGTTCTCCCATATTCAAGATTATTCGAGGATTGGTGTCTCATCATGCTCTTGGTAGAATTTTTGACGAGGTTAAGGGTACAGATAATACCGGTGTAGATCCCCTCCTTTGTGGTTATGCGTTGAGGAGGACTTGTGGGTTACCTTGTGCACATGAACTTGCAGAGTTGAAACGAGATTGTCAGGTTATCCAGCTCGATATGGTTGACAGATTTTGGAGGAGTTGGATTATGAACCCTCCAAAACAGACAGTGTAACTGATGCAGATGTCCGAAGTCGTTGGGTGGAGACGATGTGTAATATTAATTATATGTTTGACGCGGCTACCAATTTCCAAATGTTATTGATGCTGAAAAGACTTCGGGAGATCAGTTCCTTCGATATCTTCGTTGCTTGAACCGGTGGTCCACAGACGACCTCGTGGTAGGCCAAGTAAAATGAAAATCCGCACTTCAAATTCGACAAAACGTGAACCAAGCAAATATATATATATATATATATATATATATATATATATATATATATATATATATATATATATATATATATATATATAATTTACCCCCCTCCATTTTGGTATCAGAGCCTATAAAACAGATCCAACGGACCTCCACAAAATAAACCATTTAGAATCAGAATTAAGAGATACTAAGAAAAGTCATTAATATAGAACAATTATTAAGAGAAATAGATTAAAAAAACTTGATTATATAAAAAATCAGAATCAACATAGACTAGAAAAAAATATTAAAATTAGAAAATTTACTCGATTAAAAAGAAATTATAGATTTAAAAAACACTCTAGAAAAGGCAAAAAAAACTCCTAATATAGAAGCAAAACTTAGCTCCATAACGAATAAGATAAAATTATCTAACACTTAGACCATAAGGAAAGCAATTTATAACAAGAAAGGTTACTACCTTTAAGTTTCCTGCTCTTTGAAATTGTTGAGTCCGCTCACGATAGTTGTTCACCGTTCGAGGAAACACTAATTGTCGATGGACCCCCTTTGGCAAAACCAATGTTCACTTCCATCCAAAGGAAAAAGTAACCGGTTCAACGTTAGTCATCACGCAATGCCACTGATCTTGCATATATAGGACAAGTTCCACCTCAACACCATCCGTATGTGTTGACTATTAAAAATGTACTAGGGGATGGATATTGTGGTTTTCGATGCATAGCCCATGCACTAGGGTTGGGGGAGGAATCTTGGCCAAAAGTTCGTAATGACCTCATCCAAGAGATCACAAACTTGAAAGATTTATACGGTAAATGTAACTTGATTAAGCAATCTCCGAAAAAAGTACTTGAATCTTTGAATTGCTTCGTAGCACCAGTTTATGACAGCAAGTATTGGTGGTCATTCCCCGATATGTACTACTTGGCGGCGTCGGCCTACAACATGGCCATCGTCCACATGCACGAGAAAATTAACGTTACGTTTCTACCTATGAGGACAGAAGTTTCAACTAACCCTCGGCTTGTATGCATGGCATTTATTGATACAAATTATTTCATCGTGGTAAAATTTATTTCCTAATGTAAGCTTTATGTTGTATTACGAACATCAATTATATTGATATGTTATTATTTGTATTGTGGTGGTCATTCAGGTCTACGACTATATTGCTTTGGTTTCAATTAAGGAACCAAGCAAGTCTGCAATTAGGATATGATAAATTATAGGATCTTATCCACTTGTTGATCTGTTCTCGACCTCTATATCGACTTCAAAATAATTTCTTGACTTGCATCCTGCCTTGATTCCTATGTGCGCCTCTCATAGTTTACTTTGAATGCAGAGTGATGGATCCACAAGCCGGCGACGAGACTCCCGTAGGTACACCACAAGGTGCTGTGGTCACCTACGACGATGGGGTGACACCATTGGATGGAGATCCATCCACTCAACAAAGCAATCAAGCAGATCAGCACGCCTCGAGGTTCCGGCGAGACGATATTCCACCACTGCCGCAATTTACTCCACCAATGTCCGTTTTCTACCAGGACAGCCTATCGACGGACTTCAAATGTTCCAAATGTTATACGCAATGATGCAAGCCCAACAACAAGTTTATCAAGAGGCTCAGCGTCACGAGATAGAGAACCTGAGAAACAGTGAACCTACAGCTAGATGTCCAGCGACGGGATCTATCACTGATTTTTGCCAGCTGAAGTCCCGTACCTTTTCAGGCAAGGAGGAGCCCACTGAAGTTCATGAGTGGCTCACAACCACTCAACACCAATTAGAACCAGCTGAGCTTCCGAGGGAGCGTTGGATGACTGCCGTCAGAATGCAGTTGACGGGCAATGCACATCACTGGTGGCTATCTGAGGAGAGACGGCTCGGACCAGACCGAGTCACTTGGGAGGAGTTCTCTAGACTCTTTCAGGAGATGTACATTCCATCTATTGCTCAATCAAAACTTTGGGACAAGTTCAATCGCCTCACTCAAGACAATATGACAGTGGAAGAGTATAATGTGGAGTTCATCCGTTTGAGCCGCTTCGCACCTACACTAATTCCGATAGAAGAAGAGAAGCCTGAGAAATTTTTTGACGGACTAAACTTTGAGCTACAGAGACAGATTGGCTCTGTCGTACCTACTTCTTATACGAACATCATTGCTACAGCCCGACGCATGGAATGCGTCATCAGGAGAGAGTCCAGCCAGAAGCGGCCGTATGCACTAGCACCAGATCGAGTGCATCAGGGAGGAGCTGCAAAGCGACCATAGATGAATCCATCACAGAGAGCATTTATACCACTAGCACTAGTCCTTTCCTACTTGTTACTACTGTGACAAGGTAGGCCATATTGAGAAAAAATACAGACGTAAATGGGGATTATATTTAGCTTGCGGATCCAGCCAGCATTCAGCCAGGGATTGCCCTGAGCGTCGAGAAGGAGCACTGATGGTTAACCGACAAGCTTTACCAGCACCGAAAGGATATCAGCCGAGGCCACCCTTGGCACCACAGGCAACACTCTTTTAGCAGGCCCAGCAACAACAGAGGGCACTACCACAGGGACGTGGACATGCTTTTGCAATGACAATAGAGGAGGCACAGACTCGAGGAGTAGCGAATATGAGTAAGATTTAGTTTTATCATAGCTAGTTATATTCCTAGTAATACTTTAGCATGTGTCTGTTAGTTCTATTCTCTAGCCTATACCTAGTATTATGATTAGTATGACCTTGTTAGTTTAGATTAGTAAGATGTCAGTGCTACCCAAGTTTTCATTTTTTTCCTACGTGTTCTGCTTGAACAAAACTCTCACCCTTCCTCTCGATTTCTCCTTCATCATGGTTCCTTATTCTTTGTGTCGTGCTTCAACAACCATGTCTTGCAACCATATCATCTCTTCTAGAGCAAACCATTTCTGACCGATTACGTTTCGTTTCTTAATTGCGAGGACGCAATTCTTTTAAGGTGGGTAGATTGTAAATACCCTAATTTTTAAAATTTAATTTAATTTTTTATTAATTATTATTGTAGAAATTTTAATTATTTTTAGTTAATTATAATAAATGTTCTTTCATGGATTTATATTTTTGTGTATTAAATTAATTATTAAAATAGTACAAAAATTATATTTTTTGGTGTATAATTAATAATAGAATATTTTGTAATTTTTATGGAATTTATTGGGGTCCAAAACTATTATTAATGGCCATATATGCATTGTTATAATTAAACCAACACAGACCGAACCAAACCAAACCGAATCAAACCAACCTAACTACCCGGACCTGGACCCGGATCCTAAACCTACCCGTAACCCACCAACCCGCTAACCCGACCAACAAACCCCCTTAGCTTCTGTAACAGCCAAACTCCCCCTCTTCCCCACCCCCAACCGGCTTAACCCGACCTCTTCCCCTCCTTGTAACGCCCACCCCAACACCATATAAAACTCCCAGCCTAGCCGAACCTCACCACCAACAACTCTTCTCTTATTTTTGACCATCGCCGCCGCCGTCAACCGCCGGAACGCCGCGCGCCGCCGCCGCGAAGACATGCCGCCCAATTCGAGCAGCAGCATTAACGTGAGGTATGCTACTTTCCATCCATGTATCTCTCTGCACATTAATCCAAATATTGACCAATCGAATCCTATGTGAAGACCAAATGACCCTCTTGAACTCTGTATAATTAGTTGGGTGTATCGTGTCCTGTGTCGATCGTAATTCACGACGCAAAACAGAAAAAGACCAATTTTGTAGTTCAAAAACTGTCTCAACCACCCATGTTCATGTCTATTTTTCTTCCAACATATTTAATATTTTTAAATTCTACTTGAACGGTAATTTAGATAACATAACCAAGATTTAATCTCTTTAATTAGTTTATTTTAATTTATTTTATGCTGTGTTTTATTCGCAGTTAAAATTGACCAAAAACTTGGTTTTCTAAATCCAAAATTTCCCGAAACGGGATGCGACCCGCAAAATGAGACAACTTCGTCGTGTGCGAATTGCACCGAAAGATGCGTATCGTCAATGCGGACGTGTAGAAACAGAAGTTGATTTGGATGTGCGTGCACACCGAAATTAACTCGTATCCGTCGAAAAGTTTCGTATCGGCCTGTTTTGACACTCGTCATAATTTTGTGTGTGCTTGTCATTTTGCAGCAGAACTTGCGCCATCAGATTCGCAGCATTACGCTGGTCCTGTGATCCAAGTTTGGTTTGATTCTTAGAATGTTGACGAAACACCATTTTTTGGCCCCACGGTTCCAGTTGACGGGCAATTTTGTGACCGGCTTATCGAAATCCAGTTCTGGACGTTTCGTTGGGTTCGTATCATCGTTATGGACTCGTAGACACTAAGTTTGAAAATTTTGGAAAACTTTGTCTCTGGTACATTTTTCGGTGCGAAGTGTGCCACATGTTGATCCCTCTTTGACCAAAAACTGTTAATTCTGTCATTGTATCCAAATTGGACTTATGGATAGTCAATTTTAGCTATTTCAAGTATTATGAGAGTAATGATGATGTTTATTTCAGCATCCGGAGGCGTACCTAGAGATTTTACTTATATCGGAGCAACTGACAGAGCTCAGAACACAGGCAAGTGTACCTTGCCAACTTACAGAAGATCATGTACTATTATTTGCTTATATTCTTTCCATATACTTTTGTGTTGTACCTGTATAACCTAGGACCGTGAGACGTTGCTTAGCATCCGAACAAGATTCGGGTGTCGACGCCTTACGCGGAGTCGTGTAACGTCACTTAGAGAGTTGATACCACGATCCTATATATTTTTACCTACTTACTTTATCAAGTATGTCATCCCATAGGACACTTGAACTATTCATGTGACAAAATCTTTCCTGAGTTATTCATGGTGATTCTGTATGGGTTTACAGGATTCGTGACATAAGACTTGCATACATAGATATCATTATGACTCGTTGTACTAGCTAGAGGTCATAATCTTGTGTATCATGGACATGAGACGTGAGGTTACATTGGATGGGGAGAGACACACATGCTATAGGCTGATTATATATATATATATATATATATATATATATATATATATATATATATATATATATATATATATATATATATATATATATATATATATGTGTGTGTGTGTGTGTGTGTGTGTGTGTGTGTGTGTGTGTTACTGGAGAGTGCCTTTGTCTCTGTACCAGAGCTTTGGCACATGTATTTGGCCTTTCGTGATATTATTGCTACCGGCTCCCCGACATAGAGCTTGTAGTGGTTTCAGCCTGAGTTCTAGTGATGCTCTCAAATTATATTTTATATAGCTGGTGTAAACCCCCTGATTTTTTAAGATTTTTAAAACAGGATTTTTCAGAATTTTCTGGGATTTTTCAAAAAATTTTACTAATTAAAAACAAAATATTTTCGGCATTAAATAAAATTAAATATTTTTAAAATATATTAAAATATTATGAAAATAATATTTTTGGGTGTAAAATAAAATATTGGACTTAGGGTAATTTTTCTGGAATTTATTGGACCCCGAAAACATTTTAAAAAGCCCAAAACCTATTTTTATTTAAAAATTAAAATAAACCGGGTAGAACCGGGTTCAAACCGGGCTGAACCGGGCTGAACCCGGTCCAACCAAACCGGACTGGACCGCCCCCCTAACGGGCCGGGTCCTACCCGCCTGACCCGACCCGCTCACCCTCACCCGCACCCGCACGACCCAGCAAACCCGCCCCCGCGTTCTCCGGCGGCCGCCCGCGTCTGTAGAAGCATGAAAAATACGATGGGAAGAGCTACGCAGCCTCTTGATGCAGAGCAGCGTAAACAGAGGCCTTCAGAGCCATCAAGCGTACAACAGAGCTTTTTCGCTAAAACACAGCATGAAGTGTATGCTCAAAGGACCATCCGCGTAAGTGCAGTACGTCCAGGCCGCTCCAGCGTAAGATAGAGTTCTTCATCGCCTCCATGGCGTAAAACTCAGCCGCTCTCAAAGCAGCGTTAATGCGTACGAGGAACGCTTCGTCTTCCCCGAAATGAACCTGTCAAGTCACGTAGTGAATCTGACTTCTGACTCCTGACAAAAAGTGTTGCACGGCTACCCAGACGACGGCTGAAAACGATGGCAGACCCCTCGGGACGCGACCCACAGTATGATGGCGGATCTCGGCATTTAATGCAGAGGATTTGGTTAAAGCATCACCAAACCGTCGTTTACTGGAGTCCCCTCAGCATAAACCGCTCTTTCGCGTACAAGGGAATACGCCGCCCTGTTTTACACAGGCAAATATGAGCTGTTTTACGCTCCGCAGCAGGCAAACCGCCTGCCACGTCAAAAGCTGCACCTCGTACGGGACTCGAGGCACGTCTCCACGTCTAGTTGCACAGAGCGGTGACAGTTTCTCTCAAGGCACGTCTCTGCGACGGGTGCACAGAAGGGCTGCAGACCTTCAAAACACGCATCCGCATTTAATGCATAAGATGGTGGCAAATCTCTGCAAGAGATTCGATTATATCTCCAAAAGCCGTAAATCCGGCTAAAGACGTCCACATCAGCACGGTACGCGGCGGCTTCTACGTCCCTTCAGGATCTGTGCTCACGCGGCTCCTACGCCCATTCCAGCACGGTACGCGGCGGCTTCTACGCCCCTTCAGGATATGTGCCCACGCGGCTCCTACGCCCATTCTAGCACAGTACGCAGCGGCTTCTACGCCCATTCAGGATCTGTGCTCACTCAGTCTCTACGACCACTCGGCTTCTATGCCTGCTCGGCTTCTATGCCTACTCGGCTTCTATGCTTGTTCGGCTTCTATGCCTGCTCGGTTTCTATGCCTACTCGACTTCTATGCCTATTCGTCTTCAATGCCTACTTGGCTTCTATGCCATGGTGACAGACATTTGGCTTCTATGCCAACCTCTGCTACACAATGGATACCTACCTACGTGGCTTTTACGTCGTGATCTTAGTAGCAATTGTACGCGTTGTGTCCCCTTAGTTGGACCCGCGTCACACGTTCATTCAAAAGATCATCTATACGTAGGCATTGGTTACTTTAACCGTTGTGTAAAAGGGTGCTGTACTTTCTACTACTCGGTTATTATACCGATGGAGTGGTCACTGTCACCAAAACTCTATAAATAGAGACCCCTATCAATGGGGAATAAGGTCGACAATTTGGAAGATCGAACCAGGTCGGAGAATTGATAGAGAGAGAGAGAGAGAGAGAGAGAGAGCACCCGGAGCTCAGGCAAAGAGTAGGGATCGACGACTTCAGCATCGTGCATCCACCCTCTTCTGCAACCTTCGAAGCTGCTTCCTGTCTCCTACGGCACTTCTTCAACATCGTGTGGTCCAAGGGGTAAAGTGATCGACCGCAGATCAGACACCTATAGCAATATCTACCCAGATTAAATAAATTGTACTCCCACATCCTCGTATAGGATTACATTGTACAAGTTTGTTTGTAAACAAAAGAAGGCGGGTTCCGTGTAAACCCCCATATCGAATACATTCATATTCTTTTCGTTTAAATAACCACAAACAAGATGGCGACTCTGCTGGGGACATCTTTCTCTTCTGACGAGGAAGCAATTGCTCAACACGATACGGTATCCGTGGGATCCGTGAAGAAGACACTGGTCGTCCAATTCGACCAGTCTGCCTACGAAGACATGCTTCGGACTGGGGATGGCTCTCACTCTCTCTCCGTCCAAGACAACAGGAAGCTGCGCAAAGTGTGGATGCCCAAGACATCCTCTACCGTTCCTGTGGACTCTCCGATCTCTCCGATCTCTCCGACCAATGAGGTGGTAGCATCGCTCCCTCTGTGCCCTGCACGTAAAAATCAGTCTCCCGCTACGCGCGGTACAGACAAAACTTCGGACAAAGCTTCAGCGCTGACCCAGAAGTATCCACTGCGCTTTACGCGTAGGAATCAGTCTCCCGCTACGCGCGGTACAGACAAAACTTCGGGCAAAGCCTCAGCGCTAACCCAGGATTATCCACTGCGTTTTACGCGCAGGAATCAGTCTCCCGCTACGCGCGGTACAGATAAAACTTCGGGCAAAGCCTCAGCGCTAACCCAGGAGTATCCACTGCACTTTACGCTCAGAAATCAGTCTCCCGCTACGCGCGGTACAGACCAAACTTCTGATGATGCCTCAGCGCCAAATCGGAAGTACAAATCACGCTTCGTGCGCAAGACAACATCTGACCTCTACGGGAAACCAGATGAGCGCTGTGATCTCCGCAAGTGCAACGACAAGTCTGGGGGTAGTCTCCCTCGACAAAACCGAGCAACATCTAAAGCTGGGGGTAGAATTCCCTCTGAATGCGAAGATGATGCAACGATGATGATCTTCCCAGAAGACCATAGAACTCAAGCATCAGGAGCCCGAAGGCCAAAAGGGACTTTCTCCTTCAATGAAGATGACATCAGTGAAATCTTCAATACGTTGATGAAGGAAAACAAACTTCAGCTACCCAACATCAGATACCCTGAGAGGGCTAGCAAAGACGATGACCCAGATTATTGTCTCTTTTATCAATACATTCATCATCCTACAAAGGCGTGCTATGTACTAAAAAGGAGAATTCAGGAGTTGATCGATGCCAAGGTCATCACGTTGCATCTATAAACGAGGAGACGATCACTGTAAATTGGTTTCACTTTGATGTGACAATTTGCTCCCTCAAGAAAGCAGCAGATGTATGCCTCTATCCCCGATAGAGTCATAACCCAGGGAGTTTGTCATGTTCATATTACCTCTGAACAAACCTTCCTAAATTCGGCCATCGATTATCATGTCCATATTACCTCTGATATCGATTGTCATCTCAACTTAGCACCCGTACTTAACTCTAAGTACGCCAGTGGTGTTGAGTCCACAAAAACTGCCATGTCCATATTACCTCTGAGCAGATGTATGCCTCTATCCCCGATAGAGTCACAACCCAGGGAGTTTGTCATGTTCATATTACCTCTGAACAAACCTTCCTAAATTCGGCCATCGATTATCATGTCCATATTATCTCTGATATCGATTGTCATCTCAACTTAGCACCCGTACTTAACTCTAAGTACGCCAGTGGTGTTGAGTCCACAAAAACTGCCATGTCCATATTACCTCTGAGCAGATGGATGCCTCTATCCCCGATAGAGTCACAACCCAGGGAGTTTGTCATGTTCATATTACCTCTGAACAAACCTTCCTAAATTCGGCCATCGATTATCATGTCCATATTAACTCTGATATCGATTGTCATCTCAACTTAGCACCCGTACTTAACTCTAAGTACGCCAGTGGTGTTGAGTCCACAAAAACTGCTATGTCCATATTACCTCTGAGCAGATGTATGCCTCTATCCCCGATAGAGTCACAACCCAGGGAGTTTGTCATGTTCATATTACCTCTGAACAAACCTTCCTAAATTCGGCCATCGATTATCATGTCCATATTATCTCTGATATCGATTGTCATCTCAACTTAGCACCCGTACTTAACTCTAAGTACGCCAGTGGTGTTAAGTCCACAATACCTATCACGTCCATACTACCTCTGATAGGGTTTATTTCGAACTTATTATTTGCACTTAATGTGCGCAGCAAATAATAGGTCCATTAAAAATCCCCCAGTGGGATGTCCTCAACAAATACGGTATCGTACTACGTCAGCCTATCATTCAGAGAAGGCGGACAGTCAGCGAATTCGAAAAGTTTTTTGCGCAAAGCAGTTCAGCGGTTCCTATGCTAAATGAGCTTTCTACGCTCGACAGCAACAGATCTATGGTTTTACGCTCGCAAGCTATCAGTCTATGGTTTTATGCCCGGATGCCTTTGTGCTCAGTAGCTTTTACGCTCGAGAGGCAACAAACCTACGACTTTACGCTCAGCAGATACCAAATCAATGATCTCACGCTCGGTGGCGCTCAGTTTACGCTCAGAAGCAACAGATCCGCAAACTTCACGCTCGGAGAAATTTTTTTTTCAGGAGCTACAGATCTACAGTTCTACGCTAAGGAGCTTTCTACGCTCGACAGCTACGAATCTACGGCTTTACGTTCGACAGCTATCAGTCTATGGTTTTATGCCCGGATGCCTTTGTGCTCAGTAGCTTTTACGCTCGAGAGGCTACAAACCTACGAATTCACGCTCAGGAACTACAAGTCGATGATCTTATGCTCAGAAGCTGCAGACTAATGATTGCACGCTCCACGACTTCCTGTACATCTAAAGGATACGTCAGCCAGATCATGCGTACATCTGAACGGTCCTCAAAAGCGGTTCATGCTTCATTCAAAGCGTTTCAAATTCTGAGGAATTTAAAAGCTTTGAAGGGGGTCTTGTAGAAGCATGAAAAATACACTGGGAAGAGCTACGCAGCCTCTTGATGCAGAGCAGCGTAAACAGAGGCCTTCAGAGCCATCAAGCGTACAACAGAGCTTTTTCCGCTAAAACACAGCATGAAGTGTATGCTCAAAGGACCATCCGCGTAAGTGCAGTACGTCCAGGCCGCTCCAGCGTAAGACAGAGTTCTTCATCGCCTCCATGGCGTAAAACTCAGCCGCTCTCAAAGCAGCGTTAATGCGTACGAGGAACGCTTCGTCTTTCCCGAAATGAACCTGTTAAGTCACGCAGTGAATCTGACTTCTGACTCCTGACAAAAAGTGCTGTACGGCTACCCAGACGACGGCTGGAAACGATGGCAGACCCCTCGGGACACGCCCCACAGTATGATGGCGGATCTCGGCATTTAATGCAGAGGATTTGGTTAAAGCATCACCAAACCGTCGTTTACTGGAGTCCCCTCAGCATAAACCGCTCTTTCGCGTACAAGGGAATACGCTGCCCTGTTTTACACAGGCAAACATGAGCTGTTTTACGCTCCGCAGCAGGCAAACCGCCTGCCACGTCAAAAGCTGCACCTCGTACGGGACTCGAGGCACGTCTCCACGTCTAGTTGCACAGAGCGGTGACAGTTTCTCTCAAGGCACGTCTCTGCGACGGGTGCACAGAAGGGCTGCAGACCTTCAAAACACGCCTCCGCATTTAATGCATAAGATGGTGGCAAATCTCTGCAAGAGATTCGATTATATCTCCAAAAGCCGTAAATTCGGCTAAAGACGTCCACATCAGCACGGTACGCGGCGGCTTCTACGCCCCTTCAGGATCTGTGCTCACGCGGCTCCTACGCCCATTCCAGCACGGTACGCGGCGGCTTCTACGCCCCTTCAGGATCTGTACCCACGCGGCTCTTACGCCTATTCTAGCACAGTACGCAGCGGCTTCTACGCCCATTCAGGATCTGTGCTCACTCAGTCTCTACGACCACTCGGCTTCTATGCCTGCTCGGCTTTTATGCCTACTCGGTTTCTATGCATGTTCGGCTTTTATGCCTGCTCGGCTTCTATGCCTACTCGGCTTCTATGCCTGTTCGGCTTCTATGCCTATTCGGCTTTTATGCCTACTTGCCTTCTATGCCATGGTGACAGACATTTGGCTTCTATGCCAACCTCTGCTACACAATGGATACCTACCTACGTGGCTTTTACGCCGTGATCTTAGTAGCAATTGTACGCATTGTGTCCCCTTAGTTGGACCCGCGTCACACGCTCATTCAAAAGATCATCTATACGTAGGCATTGGTTACTTTAACCGTTGTGTAAAAGGGTGCTGTACTTTTTACTCCTCGGTTGTTACACCGATGGAGTGGTCACTGTCACCAAAACTCTATAAATAGAGACCCCTATCAATGGGGAACAAGGTCGACAATTTGGAAGATCGAACCAGGTCGAAGAATTGATAGAGAGAGAGAGAGAGAGAGCACTCGGAGCTCAGGCAAAGAGTAGGGATCGACGACTTCAGCATCGTGCATCCACCCTCTTCTGCAACCTTCGAAGCTGCTTCCTGTCTCCTACGGCACTTCTTCAACATCGTGTGGTCCAAGGGCTAAAGTGATCGACCGCAGATCAGACACCTATAGCAATATCTACCCAGATTAAATAAATTGTACTCCCACATCCTCGTATAGGATTACATTGTACAAGTTTGTTTGTAAACAAAAGAAGGCGGGTTCCGTGTAAACCCCCATATCGAATACATTCCTATTCTTTTCGTTTAAATAACCACAAACAGCGTCGTCCGGCCCCGCTCCGCTCAGCCCGGCCACGTCTCCGCCCCGCCCGCACCCCTCGGCCACGACGACCCCCTCCTCCGCCTCACCCGGCGCCTAGCCCCGCTCCCCTCCGCCTATAAATTCCCTCCCTCGGTCATCCCTCCACCCCAGCTCCGCCACCCTCCTCGCCGCCTCGTCGTCCCCTGCCCAGCTCCGCCTCCCCGACGCCGCCGCCTCTGGCCCTCGACCGCCTTCGCCGTCCCCTACCTTCCTTCGGCCGCCAGCAGCCGTCGCAGCTCCGGCGAAGCCCCAAACCCTAACCCTAGAACTCGGACACGTCGTGTCGACACGGACACGAAAATCTCGGTTTCACGGAGCCATGTTCAGGTAACCCGTTCTCTCTGCTCGTTGACCCATTTTCGGTTCTGTTTGTTGCATCGCCAACCCTGCGTGACCCTCTCGATGCCCATGCAACCCGCTCGGTGCATCGCGTCCTGTGGCGATCGCGAACCGCGATCCAAAAATAGAAAAAATAACGTCCTGTTTTACCCCGGAACTGAGTACGCCCCGCCAAATGGGATGACTTGGTCGCGTGCGGTCTTTAGCTATACGTGCGCGCCATTGATACGGACGTGCGGGATTTCGCAGAAGTTGATTTGGATGTGCGTGCACACCGGAATCAACACGTATCCGCCGACAACGCCCCGTATTCGTCCATTCTGGAATGCGTCGTAACTTTGTGTACACACGTCAGATCGAAACGAAACTTACGCCATCGGACTCATAGCAATACGCTGGTCCTGTGACCCAAGTTTGGTTTGATTCTGAGAACGTTGACAAAATCGCGTATCGTGGGCCCCACAGGCTCCACTTGACGGGCGATTTTGTGATCGGCTCATCGGAATCCAATTCTGGAAGTTCCGTTGGGTTCGTATCATCGTTCTGGACCTATTGACACTAAGTTTGATAAATTTGGAGAACTTTGTCCCTTACACGTTTTTCGGTACGAAGCGGGCCACATGTGGACCCCGCTTGGACCCGAATTGTCATTTTTGCCCTTGTCTCCAAATTGGACGCAAGGACAGACATTTTTAGCTATTTGATATTTTTTGAATCTGATGGTAATATTTGTTTCAGCATCCGGAGACGTTCCTGGAGATTTTACGAATACCAGAGCTACAGTTGGAGCCAGAACCACAGGCAAGTGTACCTTGCCAACTCGCAGTGATTCCTGTTATAGTACTTTGCTTGAGTTCTTTGTATATACATAAATAATCTTGATATAAATGTTTAACCTAGGACCGTGTGACTTTACTTAGCGTCCGATTAATAGTCGGGTACCAACACCGTACGCGACGTGTATTGTCATCTAGACATGGATACCGAGACCCGATATTTCTCGTACTTATCTTATCAAGTACATTATAACCCAGGACACCTGACACTATTCATTAGACAGAATCTTTCTGAGACATTCATGGTGATTCTGTATAGGATTCAGGTTCATGACATATTCTTTATATATATGCTTAGAGCTTATTATGACTTGCTGCATTAGATATGATCTTGCGTGACATGGACATGGGGCCTCATGGACATGAGATATATGATTACATTGGGTGGAGAGAGACACACAGGCTACAGGTTGACTATATTATGTCGGCGTCTCAGTCTCTCTCTGAGCTAGACAACCACATGATATCACTGCTACCGGCTCCCCGACACAGAGCTTGTAGTAGTTTCAGCCTAAGTTCTAGTGTTGCTCTCATCTTGCATATCACTTAACTGGTTATTTAGTGTTTTTCTATTGTTTTATTTATTGCTGGAGAGACACACAGGCTACAGGTTGATTATATTATGCCGGCGTTTTAGTCTCTCTCTGAGCTAGACAACTACATGATATCACTGCTACCGGCTCCCCGACACAGAGCTTGTAGTAGTCTCAGCCTGAGTACTGGTGATGTTCTCACCGGCATTACACATAGATGGTTACATATTTACCCTATTTATTCATTGACTATTTCACTGCATTATTTTGGCTTGAGTTATCTTGTACCTTGCTATGTCCCCTGAGGATCTGGATCCGGATTATGTCCCCAGGATTAGCAGAGGAGATCCACCCAGAGTTATACAGTACATGAGCATTAGCAGGAGCAGAAGCAGGAACAGGAGCAGTACCAGATCCAGTAGACGAGTGATCACCGAGGGTATCTTCTGAGTATACACTGTTCCCTACTCAGTATTGACTGTAGTTATCTTTATTCTTGTATCTTGACAGATGTATCTGACTCATTGTCGGGTTATTTCCCGAGTTTATATTCTATTAAGATTGATCTTGCTTTATGATTCTGATATTGTTGTATTCATTTCTGTGGATGAGATTAGTATACCTAGACATTTATTGTTGTAATACAGCTTAAGTACGCCCCGGTGGATCCATTAAATTGGGTTTGTCCACCGGTGTGTGCTGCTGGCCATTGCCACGTGTCTAGTCCCTCGGTATTTTGGGACTGGGGCGTGACAGCTGGTTATATAGCTTGTCCTGAGGATCTATTTTTTTATATACCGCATTTTATTTGGCTTGAGTGTTTATTGTACCCTGTTATGTCTCCTGAGGACCTGGATCCGGATTATGTCCCCAGATACAACATAGGAGGACTACCCCAGGATATACGGGACAAAAGCTGACGCTGAAGCAGTACTGACACCAGAGGACGAGGTTGTGCTAGAGGATTTCTTCTGAGTATTCTGTTACATACTCAGTTAGTTATGCTTCCAGTTATATCATATCTTGACTCATGGACTTATGTATTGACTTATTTTATCGGGTTGTTCCCCAGACACTATTTATTTGGACTTGTTGATAGACTATATTTCTTTTTATCTATTATCTTGATTAGTCTATCATATTTAGTTATGTTTCTTTCTGTGGTTGAGATTAGAATTATTCTGTGATAGATGGTGTAGACTGCATTTATATTTATTACAGCTTAAGTGCACTCTAATAGGTCCATTAAATTAGGTTTGTCCATTGGAGTTGTGCTGCTGGCCATTGCCACGTGGCTAGTCCCTCAGTATTTTGGGACTGGGGCGTGACATGTATGCAGGTAAATTTGGCCGAAGATGCGCTGCTACCACTCATTATCGACAGATGGTCTACTTTGGGTCTTCCATGTACTAATAGTTGGGGCAAAATTTATAAACAACGGCTTAAAAAATATCGTGAAACTGTTCCCTCCAGAAGCTCATTTGTTGATGGTGATTCGATTAGTTTGGACGATTAGTATTATCCGGATGTAATTTTAATTTTTAATTATGAAATTTTATTGGATTGTAAAATGTGACTTATGAAAGACTCAAAATTTGACATATTTTGTGAAAATGCAAAGTGATTGTATATGCAAAGTGATTATAATTCGACATATTCTATAATATTTGCTTGAAAATGTACTGTTCGATCAGTACAAGTCGACTAAAGGTCTACTGTTCGACCATTACAGGTCGAATAGTCTAAAACAAGTTCGACCAAGATCAGCCGAACATATATTTGACTGTTCGACCAGTAATGGTCGAACAGTAGGCCTAAGTTCGACCAGTACTGGTCGAACAGTACATTTTCAAACATTAATCACAATTTTTCTCAGAATTTTGAAATCACTTTGCTTGAACAAATTTTGAAATCACTTTACAGGTCATTTTCAAGTACAAATTTGAACAGAGCAGTACATAATCACAATTTCAAAGTCACGATTCACTATAAAGAAACAACAAAGTCACAATTCACTACGACAAAGTCACAAATATATTACATGAAAATTTTAAAGTCACGATTCACTACATCACATTTCAAAATACAGAAATCTACGATCTACGACGCCTTTGACTCCTACTAGTAGACGCCCGATTCGAAGACTCAGGTGGTTCTTCGGGCTCGATCTTCAAAGCAAGATATGCGTCGACTAAAGATGGAACTAAGATCGATGTGTCTAGTCCCTCTTCATTCTCTACCTATTGCTGGTAGACCGGTTCTAAATATCCCAAAGCATTCCCGATCATTTTTCATGGTTATGGCCCCGTCTGGGTAGATCTAATACCGACTGCGGTAGAGACGTTCTCTGGATCCTGGATGACAGAATGTGAAAATGTCCTATAACAATCCATATAATCGTTTGAACACTCCCATGCGGGGTTTGCATCTCTCCCACAGTTTTCGGTGACAGTACATGGTTGCTCCAGTATCGGAAGTAGCCTCCCAAAATATCCCACATCAGCTTATACTTATGGTCCGTATTTTCCCGACGGACAATGCTTGGAATCAAAGTCAAATAAGGTATCTTCTGGAGTAGACCAAATTATCGAAGCACACGGTCAGGATGATACAGCTCTACATAGTCAAAGGCACGTATGCATCCATGGTAGAAAGTCACGTCGTTCCGAGGATGAGAGTCCCTCATCCCATTATAGGGTGTCCAATTGACCTACATCATAAACTAATTAGTAATATGTAGAACACATAAATAACTGGCATAATGGATGTAATAACACTCACATCGTATACTTGAAGATTGTCCAATACCTCCCTCATGGCCAAGACCCGGTCAGTAGTTCATACAGAATGGGATATATGGGCCCACCTCATAGCAAGTGGTTCGCGCACCTTATAATTGATATTATGGGTTGGCCTTGTGACGAGAAAATACTCGTATATCCAGGCCTGAAAAAAAAAAGAAGCATATAAGAACATAACATAAAAATCGGACATATAAGAACATAAAAGCGTGCATATAAGAAGGAGAGATAGCTACCTCCAGTAATGTCAGGTATCCACATATTTGTCGCACCCCACTCCGAGATGCTAATCCAAGCTGTCGATACAAGTATGCTAGAGCAACTGCTCCCCAAGTATACTTATGGACGCGGTTGACCGTCTCCAGAAGACTGAGAATTTTTGTGTCAACATGTGTGCCACTTTTGTCTGCAAAAATTGTGCATCCAATCACGAACCATAAGTATGCATGGGCTGCACGTCTTCTTTTCCTCTCATCCGGGCTAGTGACATCTCTACTAAATCGAGCCCGGAGCCACTCCAACCGGACCGAGTTACCTCTCTAGCCCTGAAGGGCATCGACTGCCTTACTTTTTGTCACCCCAATAACCTACTAATCATTTTCTTAGGGGCCTCCGGTCCCCTTCATGACTCTGGTGCAACCACCGGTAATCCACTAATCGGGAGTCATGTAAGATAAAATACATCATCCAACGTAATTGTCATATCACCGAATGACATATATATGGAATGAGTTGGTCTCCGATTGCCAACGCTCAACAAACGCACAAATAAGATTTTTGTTTAGCGTCTTGTACGAAATTCACCTCAAGTCCAGAATTTTGGAATGATGAATCAACAATTGAAAATCACTAATATCTCTACCAAACCACCATGTTTCCATCTGGGTCGTGTGGCACCAACACTTCAACACGTTCCTCTCAATTCCATTCCAAATCTTGAACGCCACATGGGTCTTGAAACTTGGAATAAGTCGGGAATCTTTAGGTCCACCGGGACAAGGGCCCGTCAATACATCATCGTCCTCACCCTCTTCTTCACTATGTTCTTCTTCTAAGCGTTCTTCCTCTTCTTCCTCAACTTGCATGTTCAAAACAGGCTCGGGTTCTTTCTCATCAAATTGCTCGCTCATTTGAATCAGAGCATCTGTTACTGCTTCTTGACGTCTGGTACGTGGAGGTGCCAACTCTTCCAACCGACGCCTCCTATAAAAAACTGTAGGTCGTCTCCTCCTCGTATATGTCCTTCATGCTAGATTGATTCAAAATATCAACAATTAAAAAATTAACGAGGATAAATAATTTGGGCTTGAAAATAAACTGTTGGACCAGTCCGTGTCGAATATATCCC
The DNA here is from genome assembly GCA_036927795.1 of Iris macrosiphon. Lineage (NCBI taxonomy): Eukaryota > Viridiplantae > Streptophyta > Magnoliopsida > Asparagales > Iridaceae > Iris > Iris macrosiphon. Next base: position 156,634,775 of record JAYESA010000008.1, read on the forward strand.
TACTGTTCGACCAACACAGGTCGAACATATCACTAATGTTCGACCAACACAGGTCGAGCATATCCATATCGTTCGATCAATAAGGACCGGATATGTGATCTTCCGTTCGACATACTATGGTCGAATCTGCACAACAATGTTCGACTGTCGTGGGTCAAACACCATTCAGTGCACTCGACAGACCAGGCTCGAACAGAATCGTGTACACCCAAATTTTTTCGAAATTTGTTTCATTTTAACAACAATTTAAGGAATTCAGAACCCTAGCAGTGATCCTCAATGAAAATAATACTCATTTTGAACTAATTAGGATGTTCAATTTGAAATACTCACCCCCAAATAGATCGTCTGCGGACTGGTCTTGGGATTGTCTCTCTATTGTGGTGGCTGAACAATCCGAAAGCTCCTCGGCAATGGTGTGTCGAACAGAGAAGAGATGAGACCGGTTGTGTTTGGAGAGAGGAGAGTAGAGAGGTGACCAGTTCTAAGGGTGTGGAGTGTGCTTAGGAATGATGATATGTTTTATGTTATAATAGAAAATAGTATTTTGGTCATGTGGTGGGGTGTACTTAGCATTTATGTTAATTTCATTCATTTTAAATGTGGTGTACTTAGCACTTGGGGTGTGCTACGTACTTAGCACTTGGGGTGTGCTAAGACCTATTTGAAAGTAGAGATTTTTTTTGAAGTTTTATGGATTTTAAGGGTCATGTATATACTATTAATTTAGGAAAATTCTAATGGCCCATCAAAAGTTTGTCCAAAATTTTTTTTTGTTTTTATTTACAAGTTTACTATCGAAATTTTTTACTCATGGTTGTCCAAATTTTTTTTAGAACTGTCAAATTTTTGACAATCCTCACCCCAAATAGAACTGTCAAATTTTTTGACAGTCCTCACCCCAAATAGGACTGTCAATATTTTTAACCGTCCGTCATCTTTAGGACTGTCAAAAAATTTGACTCTCACTCCCCCTTCTCCTCCGTCTTCCGCCCCTCCTCTAGATCCTCGTCCCGCTGTTGACCTTGTCGTCACTCACGTCCTCGAGCTGCGGTTGGAGGCCTGTGCCTGGAGCCACCTCCTCTAACTCCCACCGTCCACGTCCTCCGACACCACTCGCCCACGTCCTTGCGCTGCTGCTAGATGCCTGTGCCTCATCTTCTTGCTCCCACCAGCGGCGAAGGATGGAGGCGGCGACGAAGATCGGGGTCGGCTGCGTCGAGGAGAAAGTCTGGGGAGGGGGCAAGCCGCAACGGCGAGGGGGTGGTGACGGAGGCGGAGGAGTTGGAGGGGGTGGTGACGGAGGCGGGGTAGTCAGAGGCGGAGGTGGCGGGGGTGGGGGTGGCGGAGCCGGTGGCTGTTGTCTGCCTTTGGGTTTGGGGGGATTGGGGTGGTAGGCAGCCCAAAGTAAATTTTTGGCTGCCTTGAGTAAAAGTTGCTCCAGACTGAACTAGCCCAAGTAATGGACTGTCCTGAGCAATTTTTGAAGTACCTTTAGGATTTTTCTTATTTTAAGGGTCATGTTTATACTATTCTCGGAAGTGGTTGTACCGAAAATGTCCCTATTTAAAATATAAAAACTAGTATATATTTTCACTATTTAACAAAAACTAGCAAATGTTTTATTTTTTTTTCTAAGGAACATTTAAAAAAACTAAAGTATACCTCCACTATTTTAACCGAAATTTTACTGTTTTGCAAAATATGTAAGCATTTGCTAGTTTTTTTTTTTAATATGAAAATATATGTTAGTTTTCGTATTATATGCTAGTTTTTATATTTTGAATGAAGATATTTGCTAAAATAATTTTTTTTGGGTTCTCCTGTATATTTAGTACAAAGAACTTATTGGCCTGGAATTCGCTAAGCGCTTCCGTGTCACTGCCACCCTTAAAAGTTAAAAATTTATTTTCAGTAATTATAAATATCAAATAAATAATTTGTCAACAAAACATATATATCCCTTACCAATTTTTGTTGCTCCATGTGTTGTTGAATCTTGTCATGATTGCATAGATCCGTTACTAGAAATTTATGTTAAAATATCTTTTTGATATACTTGCGTCAATATTTTGGCTAAAATGGCAAACGGAAGCACATTTAGTTTCCATATTTGTCATTTTTATTATACAAATTTGATCTAAAATAATAAATGTCAATTTCTCGTCAGAGCACCTTAGCATTTGTCATCTGAGATTAGAGTTTTTCCTGTTTCAAAATTGAAAAAATTGACCATGACCACTGGATGACTTCAAATGAATAATCTACTCAAATTCACCCCTCTATTAATATTTTGATATACAGAAAGGCATCTAATTATTTATTTCTCCATTACAAAACAAGAAAACAAATGAGTTAAATTTGAATTCAAATTTGATTAGACGAGTTATGTTCATGGTCTATTAAATCCCGAGTAGCCAGGAAGCATGGACACTCCACAACCTGTGTTAGGAGTGTCCATGTCATGTCGGTCACATTGAACATGATATTAACACTCCAAAAATTGTAATAGGTCACCAATTTTTGTGTTGTATATTGTCGCAGCATCTATTTCTTGCTGCATTTGTGTCCATTCAGGGTCTTTGACACATACGAGAGATTTCTATTTTTTAGGACTGGGGATCACAAGGTGTCAAATTAACCAACTTCATTCGGGCTATGAATGATGTTAAGTATAGTTTAAACACACAACACCCCCCACCACCCCCCTTCTTCTGATCTAGACTTGTTATCCAATAACCTACTAAAATGATGTTTGAGATTCACATTTATTATTTTGCGTTTCATTCCTTCTCATGATAGTACTAGAGATTCAATAGGCATTCAGGACAAATCGATATCACATACAAACTTGTACAATATTTTGAGGCTCGACTATACGAGTCCATTTTTATTCATCCACCAAAACTAGTAAAAATGTTCATCATTTCAGTCAAAAATTATCACATGTCAAACTAGTGGTCAAAACTAGTGTATGTATTCACCAAACAACTCCCAAAGTAGTTTTATGTTAGTTGAAAATAACACGTGACAACAACATTTGAATGGAATGATGAACATCCATACTAGTTTTGGTACCTTTGAATGGAATGGTGACACATCATCAGAACAAGTAGAAAGCTACTGCACCATTATGTGGATGACAACACCATGCGTCAAGCTTGGAAATTTGTTCCTTCACAACGTTTGGACTTGCTTCATGAAGCAAAGGGAAAGCATTATGCTTCAGAGGGGTTAAATTACAGTTGGCTATACAGAAAGAAACGTCCTTAATCTTGTTGCAAAGATTGAAAGAGAACACCAACAGAATCTCTAGTTCCTCTCCCGTCTTAAATACTGGGCTTTTTGTAATATGCACACAAGTAAAGTTGATAAAAGTAAAAAATATGTTTTGAAGCAGAACTCTTGCACAACTATCTGTTGTTAATATCTGCTGCCAATCTTGAAATCATTTGAAAGGTTTGCTGCTTATATACAAACATTTGTGGTAAGGCTTTCTATTGGGTCCATTTTGGACAGCAAGGACATGGTGACATGCATAATTCCTTTTAGATAAATAGTTCATGGTATTCTACAATCATAGTTGGCAGCAAGCATGTCACAGTATCTACCAGAATCCTTTTTTTTTTTACAAAGAGTAAGGCTATTCTAACATACATAGTAGTGAACATAACTCCCTGTGAAGAGGAAGAAGCTTTTAGTCTCATAGATAATATTCTCAGGAGGTCTGGCACCACTTAAAAAGTGGAAGATTTAGCACCACATGATTGTATCCACTCATGGAAGAAGAAAATGGAGATAATGCAAGTTCTCTCTCCTATTCCTTCATGAACTCTTACCAGACAGCCAGTCCAATCATATCCTCGATTAATTCAAAGATTGCCCTACTGAAGCTTATATGCTAAGAAATTGAATCCTTGTAGCTTATAGAAAACTCATGTATTAATTATTAAACCCTTAATTATATTAGGAACCTGCTCCGAAGTAAAACGTAGATATTTGTTAAACACAAAATAAATGATAGGAATAGCTATTATGATACAAATTTCAATCCATGTCCAACAAATGGGGTTAATATAAATCACCTACCAATCACAAGATGGGCAAATTTATCAAAATAATGCACAGTCCTTGGTCATTATAGATAATAAAAGACCCATTAATAATAAAATGTCCTTCCATGAGTAACCATTAAGGAAATTATACAAGACTTGGATCACTACAGGGGCACGGCAGTAGAAAGTCCCCAGCTATTATGTTATCATATTTACAATGACCATATCAAACTTAAAAGACGATCATTGGCAACACAATTCAGCAAGCCAACCATAAATCCTGTGAAGATCACTACTCCCTGTACTTGGTCAAGTCGAATGTTAGGGTCCTTGAGCAACTACAGATAGCATAAGTTTTGGATTAGCTACAATTAACAATGATTTTAGCAGAATTATTTCAATAAGAAATTATTTAAAAGGAACTAAATGGATATAAAGTTCACCTTGTTTCAGAGTCTCTATAGACTCCAACCAAGGCTTCAGCCTTGTCGTAGAAGCTGTCCTTCAGGGATATGACGATACTTTGGAAACCACTACCACTCTCTGAAGCTTGATTGGCCCTGGCTTGATCACATGACTTCAACCTAATAAATCCAGCAACCTTCGCAACATTCAAATTGTCCAAAGCAGCATCAACTTCGTCGAGGATAAAGAATGGGGATGGCTTGTAACTGAAGCAGTTGCATTTAAAGAAAAATGAAGTGAGACCATGATTTAGAGAACCTAACATCTGATGTTACAAAAAATCTTCCACAGACTAGGCTTCCTAATTAACTGGTAATGTGCATATACCAAGATCACTCCCAAAATATTAGAAAAGAAACCAAAGCAAATTGCATTTAAGGAGTGCTATTATATGAGATCCTGCGAGTGGAAAATATGACACGAGCTGCAACATGTAAACACGAGGATAAAAGTTCGGGAAATTGTTCAAAGAGATGAAAGGAGTCAGTAAGAGTTTTTAAAATTACGATAAAATTGGAGACTAAACATTATCAGTTAATGATATGAAAGGACTAAAATTATTAGATGAAAGAGTCAGGCAAGAATTCTTGGACAAATATCAGGAAATCACTTGATATACAGAGAGCATTACTCAGGTAACCGTAAAAGTTAGACACAATTTCGCACAGGTGACATCTTCCTCAAAAACCCCAAAAAAATTGAACCAGGTAAGAATCAAGTTTAACAAAATCTGGTCAGAGTCATTAAAGATTTAACAGATTCATCACAAAGACATCACAAGACAATATAAATCAGATGCCATTTTGCCATAGCAAACATACCTATGAATAGAGAAGAGCAAGGCAAGTGCTGCAACAGTCTTCTCTCCACCTGATAACTGCTCCATATCTCTGAAGCGCTTTGTAGGAGGCATGGCTGTATACTTAATGCCATGCAAGAAAGGGTCATCATCATTCTCCAGATTAAGGTATGCTGTTCCACCAAGTGGATGTGTATGACTCTTTGTCAATTGCTTGTAAATTGTATCAATGCTTTTGGCAATATGATCAAAAGCCTCCATAAACAATTCGTACCTGCAACATTGGGAATAAATTTCTTATGTATCAATGAATCAAAATCAAGTCCGGAAATGGAGAATTTAGCATCCACACAGTTACCACTAATTATAAGTTCAGAATTGGGGTTTATCAATTCTCCTATAACACATTTACGATGTATCTCAAAATATGTAACATTTCCTCCCATCTTAGAATAAACCTTATTTAATGTGTTACTATCACTTCAAAAGTAAATAAGTAAATGACACTTATAATAATAAGAGAGAACAAAATGTTTGACATTTATATCAAGAATAGACGAAGAAGGCTATTTGCATCCCAAAGGGTTTAATTGATAAAAAAAAAATTGCACTGTAAGGAAAGACATGTTATTGTAGAAAGTGGACAAATAAGATCCGATAAGATTTTCCTTTTCGCCATTCATCTCTATCATTAAATTAGCAAATGCATTGGGAAGAATTAAGTTCCTGTTATTAAGCAAATTGAGATCAGCTCATGTTGCTTAGTTCCTAAGTTAACAATAAAGAGGAATCTTTAGAAGCAGTTGTCATTTGCAAACAAACTTAGGTCCTCCAAAATGTTAAAACCTGAAGATCAGGTTAAAGACTTAGAGAGAAAATTGTCTTAGACAACAAGTATAAGGATTATGAAAGTTATTTCAGTTATAATTTGAATGGTCCAGACTGACAGAATTTTGGGAGGAGGTGAGTCTAGTTATATTTGCCAGAGTTTCTATTTCCCAATCAATCCAACAAAGAGAACATGTAAAATAAAAAGATCACAAAAAAAAACAGTGTCGACACAATGTCACCCACATGCTGAAAATCGATAAACAATATTATCGAATCAGTGACAAGATATTGAGAGTGGTGGGGAGACTCATGGACATGGAGAGCTAACTATTTGGAAAATAAAACATTGGAACAACAATATATCGTTTGACAGATAAAAGAATGCACTGCCAAATAATTTAAACGATATTTAAAAATGCTAAGTAACGTGCTGCAGGCAGTTTTTGCAACAATTATAACTGTAACGATGATCAAGTTGTTCATTAGACAAAGTACAACAAGCATAGATGGATAAACAATACAAAAAAAACTACTATCTAAAAGACTCAGTTATGAAATGAGCAAATGAAATCTTCACAAATTATATTTATTTCCTGCAGAGAATATGAAGGAACATACTTCTAAACACATATGTGAATATGGGCCCTTTAATAAGTTCAACCAATGCTCTTTTGCGAAGTACTTACAAAAGCAGAACAAAAAGATACTCCATAAATTTAGATAAAAAACCTTACATGAACACCTCACCTGATGTAGGTTTTAAGGCTTCAAACTGACATTTGCATAGAATTCTCGTAAATAGTGTTTATATCTCTACTCTAAATGAAACTTGCTTAACTAAAGCTAGAACTCCACAAGACCACCCGAATTTATTTGCCTAGTTAATATTTAAGAGTAAACTTTATAATACACTTGAACAAGCTACATCCAAATGCATCAATCAGTATTGATATGGTGCAGAAACAGGAATTAACAAAAAAATATTGAGGTTTAAATAAAAAATAGGCTAAATTACAACTTAATACCCTCAACTATTCGAAATGTTCAACTTTGATAGGTACTAACTTAATACCCTCTCTCAACTAATATTTTCAACTTGGTACCTTCCGTCACTCTAATGTTAATTTTGTACGTTAAAAAAAACAAAACAAAATCCTAAACTACCCTCTTCTTCCCCTCACCCCCCCCACCCCCCACCCAAAAAAAGAAAAGAAAAACCCTCTACTGCCACCCCCCTTCCCCACCCCGCAACCCCCCTACCCCGCCGCACGCTATCCCCCTACCCTGCCGCGCCCCCCCCCCCCCCCCCCCCCCCCGGTGCCAGCACCGTAGAAAGAGAGTGGATGGATGGGAAGGGTATTTTCGTCATTTTCTATTTTGGTTAACACTGTTAGGACAAAAATGGAGGGAGGGTATTAAGTTGATGGCTATCAAAGTTGAGGGTATCAAGTTGAACTTTTCGAATAGTTGAGGGTATCAAGTTGTAATTTAGCCTAAAAAATATTATTGTCTAAAAACATAAGTATATTCACAATGGTATGAGTCTATAAGAAGATGCATTTAAATTTCTGCTAAATGAGACGTTATGTTCAGGATTTCAACCCTAAACATAAATACCATGCATGACAAAAGTTATAATATAGTAAAATTGGGTGTGGTCTGTAGACTGTAGATAATAGAAATGCCTACAAGATAGTAAACTTGTAAGTAGTACCTTCTTTGCCGGACAGCATTGTATTTATCAGATATCTCTTTCTCCTTCTTCCTGGCAGCTTCATATTTTTCATTTACTTCTTTCTCCTTTCCTTGCAAAGCCTCATACTGATCTAGTGCTTTCAAATTAGGAGCTGTTCGATCAATTTCAGTTATTAAAGTGTCTATCTTTTGTTTGAATTCTGTTTCGAGTTTCTCTCGCTCAGATGGTCTCATATCCTGCACATATGATCTGTCAAGCTGACTGTAGTCGTAGATAGGACCAGGTTCTGATGTTTCAATTTCCATTGGCTCATCAATTGTAGGAAGTACTATTTGCTCAAGCTCACACTTTTCTTGTATCTCTTGCTTCTTTGACTTAAGCTGCTCAAGTTGCGTCTCCTGCAATTTCACAAAAGGACATTAACCTTACCAATGTACAATTATCATCTATATCACAAAACAGAGTTGTACCTACTATTTAGTGACAAAAGAAAAGAGGATAAAGCACGGACATGATTAAATGATTAAACAATAGGAGTATTCCTGACAAAACAGTGTCACATTTTAAAACGGAGTGGTCTTTCCTGAAAGGTATATGTGTAATCTAAAGAAGTGTCACGGTAAATCAATAATTTAAAAGATATTATTATTAACGATAAATGATAAGCAATTTAAACCTTTTGCTTATTATAATTTATAGATTTAATTCATTTGGGATGTACTTTACTTTTGTTATTTATCAGGTAAATAAAATATTTGGGTGTGTGTCCCGAGAGGCAGAGGTGGCAGTCCCAACGACACAGTCACCAGCTAGTACTGATACACTGATACAAATTTCCAATTAACAGGAAAAAAAAAACACATCTACAGCAGCAGCATAATTTAGTACACTTGTATTATAATTATAGAAGAATGTAGAACCCATGGGGAATGAACCTTTAAATTTATCTGGCGTCTCAATTTCCCTATATCCGCAGTGATACCGGCATTCTGCTTCTTTAGTTCCTCTATAACAGTTTCACATTCATCTGCCTTAACCTTCATCTCTACACAGGAAAAGTTCAATGTCTAAAAGTATTACTAAACAATGAACTGACCAAATAGATAAATTGAAATGATTACTGAGAAAAAATGGTGGATGCTAGTTCATGGATAAAACTTTCATAGAAAAATCATTATTAGATGAAATCCAGAATATAACTAATAAATTATTTTATCTTGAGAAGAGAACATTCACATATACTACATTTGATATATATAACATTGATATATGTTACTACTAGTGGAAAACATATTATATTACATGTAGTATATGCTGCGCATTTGATATATTACATTCACTGATGACTTGTCATTCCGCTATCGTATATGGTTTCAAGATATGCCCCTAGAAGTAATGTGGAAGGGACTTGGCCAAATATGTGAGTATATATTATTTCCGTTTTCAACTTATAGAGCAACATCATTATCTTCTCTAGCTCAAACGATAAATTATGTATTACTAAAGGGTGTGTTTGGTACGCATAATTTTTTTCTTCTTGGGTAAACTTGGGGTGGAAAACATATGATCATGTTTGGTTTGGGCTATCCAATTTATTTTTAGAAATTTTGAATGTTCGGGAAAACAATATTCCCATTAATCATGGAAAACCTATCCCCACACCCTGAAAAAAAAGGTAGGTATATTAATTTTCCCTGGGAATAAATCTGGTGTAGCTCAAGTTTGGATTGCTTGGTCGAGTCCGTCTCAATCCATGGATATATTAAAAAAAAAAATTTAATTTACTTTCTTTTGTTTTCCTTTTTCTTTCTTCTTTTTTTTTCATTTGTTTTTAAGATTTTTTTAATTTATTTCCCCCCTTTTTCTATACTTCTTTAAAGTTTTTTCTTTCACTTTTTTCTTTTTCTCAATTTTTTTTTCTTTTTCTCAATTTTTTCTTTTTTTAAACCATTTGTTTTTGGGTTTTTTTCATTATTTTTCATCTTTTACGGTTTAAAAAAAATTTGGATGGGTCCGTTTCACGTCAGGATGAGTTTGGGTTAGGTTCATATCAGACTGTGAAATGAATTTGTAAGTAAAAAATTATGATGTCAAAAGAATTTGAATTATGTTCTCTTGAATACTATCATATAACCTCAACCAAATATGCTATAAAAGTCAATAAAGCAAAGAATAACTATTAAATATATTTCATCATCAATCAAAAATGTTGTATTTTTATATGAATTATATATTTCTGAAAATATTTATATATTCACCAAACATGAGAATATATTTTTTCCATAAATTCAATTCCATGGAATTTGATTCCCAGGAATATAAAATTCCCAACTATATAGTATTTCGCCTACGAAACATATCCTAAGTAAAAAGATGAATTAGTGTGATTCCCTAAACAACGTATCAACTTTAGAAGCTAGAATCTCCAAGGACGTCAACGAATCTCAGTAAAAATTTCAATTCGGCAGTTCTTACTTCGGAACTCATTACCCCGGCTATGGATTCACGAAAGCACTTCCCAATAACAGGACCAGAATTTTAAAAAGGGTAAAATTTTTGGGAAGAAAGTTCAATTTTTTTTAATACACGTTCATCAAAGTAACAAGAAACTAAGGATTACTTAAAGTCATAAAAATCACCATTCGAATACTCTCTGTAACGGAACTTTATTAATTCTAATAAATTTTAAGATATCTATAAATTTTGATAATAATAATTAATAAACATAAAAAAATTATTAGCGCATGCTCCCAAATTTACTCTTCTAACTAGTCGTGCTCCCCCTCTCCTGCCTCTGCTTTTTAGGTATCAACTAGCTACAAGCTGTCGTAGGGTCATTGAGAGTCTGTAAAATTAAATTATGTTGCAATTTCTAATTTGGGTAAAAGATTATGATAAAAGTAACAAATATCCACAATTGTTAGAAAACCTGAATATGGACCATGAAGGAGAAGGATTCACATAGTCAAACCCAAAGATTTGGTAGGAAGGTTTGTGTTGTATTTGTTGTTCTTATTGTTGTAAGCTATGTTGCACGTACCCGACACGAGATATGACACACGGTGCAACATGGACACAAAGGCACGTATTTTTCTAACAAACTACGATACGACACGTTTAACGACTATATATATATATATATATATATATATATATATATATATATATATATCCAAGTTTTAACCATAAATATTAGATAACTGAATATTTGCATCTTTGGGAATATGTATTTGATTTACTGAAATAAAAAAATGCCAAATGAAAATTGTTTTAAGTTTCAACTTTTTTATTTCAATTGTATCCTTATTTTAAGTAAAAACACGATAAAATGTGTACAACATGTGTCCTTATTCGGATAGCGTTGGTGCCCGATATCAAATGAAACTATGACGACACGTAGGGATGTTCCCTTATTTGGAGAGTCTATCTGCCCGATTTCAAATGAAAACATGAGGAGACATAACAACACGGGACACATTACTAAAATGAGGGTGTCCATGCTACATAAGTTGTAAATATAATTTTTAATCCCGATTCAAAATGCCATGACAGTTGATATTGGTAGGATCTGCAGTTTCAAATCAAACATCAAACAATCTGACCATGGAACTTCATAAAATACAAAAACAAAATAATAACTTTAATTAAAAATACAAGTAAAAAGTTAGGATTTCAACATATTTTTCATAGGTTATATATAGTTTTATGTTTGTTTCATTACATAATTGATTGTTTTCTATGAGATTATACCATGTTAAAGAATTGTTCAATAAACAACTTACCATATCTGGACTTAGAACAGGTTTTTGGAAGAAGAAGAAGAAATGAAAGGAAATGTCAATCAACTAAACAGCCAACCCGAATTTTTACCTTGTTAACCATTAGTCTTTGAGGAACAATGATATGGATCAAGGATATTATGACTAGAAACTTATCTGTACATAATCTAGACAGTCCTAGCAGTGAACACTTGTAGATATATTCCATATTCAATATGTTTCTAAGGACAAAAAGAATGTTGGAGTACCATCAACTTCAGCTTTCAATTCTTCCATCTGATTTTCAATTTGCTTTCCTTCTTCCTTGGCATTGGAATCTTTCAATTGTATGTCTTTCAAATCTTCATCCAAAGACCGCAGAGACGACTCTAACTTTTGTATGGGTGAATTCATATCCCGTTTTTGCTCATACTCCAACCTAACAGAAGTATATTAAACTCAGTAAATTCTTTGTCACGGAAATGTTTTATCAAGCATAAACAAGCAAGAAACTATTATTCTGTATTTACCAAAGGGCACAATATTTCATTTTTTTTGGGTGGAGCTTTCTTTTGCTCCATAGAGAAAGCTTCTCTAATTTAAATTCATTAAAAATATATCATTATTACTAAAAAAGCAATTCCTAACCAAACAATAAGGAAAATTCAACACACAATACGCAAGCTAAAAGGTGAGTAAATGGCACAGTGGCAGATAGTTGGGATAATAAGAATATTGGGCTTGAATATGAACAAAGTAACTAAAGATGAAACAAACACACAGTTATAAAAGCAATTCAGCACACTAAAACAAAGCAATTAAATCTAATAAAGAAATCTTACTAAATAACAAGAAATTCATTGTTGTCAACCAACTAAACTAAATGGGAAGCAATGTTTGAAGGAAAGCCATAGATTATCAACACAACTAACAAATAGGGAAATATATAGGACACCCGCTGAAGCGCTCTAGTGACCACCATAGCACCAACTTAGTAAGCTTGGCGGCTATGGCCTACCAAAAAAGAAGTCTAGTTCTCGCACATAGTGGCATCATATCTTGCTGTTCAGAATACCGAGAGCATACCTGAAAAGATTTCTTATAACCTTTTTGATAAATACCTACGTCGTGTACCAAATAAGCATTTGCAATGTTACAGGTCTGCTTTTGGTAACAACCTAAGCAAGAATAGAGTTATCTGAGCAAAAAAAAAAAATCTTCAAGTAGATACTTATTCTGCAATTAGTATTTGAATGTTTTAGGAACAGACAAGTCTATCCAATTTTGTGTTTGGATGGAAAGTAAGAACAAAATAGGTGGTACATGGGTAGTTGTTGCCAAAAAAATGGGGCATTAGTCACTTACAATAAATGTGAAAGCACGTGTCTTTCATGAAAAGTCTTCTAGCTTGGAGATAAACAACTTAAGTTCCAGTGTGCAAAATAAGACAATAAAGGTGCACTCTACGTTGTTTTGGGCGCTAGGCGAGACGAGGTGACAGACCTCCCATCTCGCCTAGGCGTCATGTAGGAAATTGGGTACTTCCCTGCTGAGCATATATATATATATATATATATATATATATATATATATATATATATATATTCCAATGTTGCTCATATATATTTGACCCTCGGCGGTCGCCAAGGCAACCATGGCCCCATCCAGGAAACACAGGTCGAGACAGTACTGCATGCCTAGACAGCGCCTCTGACAACATAGGATGCACTAAAATGGTTCCACCAGAATAGTGCCTTAGAATTGTCCGACTGCCATAAGTTTAGGTTTAGCAAGAGCAATCACTATCCTGCCACTTATCTCATTGCCAAACGCACCTAAGAGAATCACACTGTCTAAGCTGCTAATCAAGGTTCGCAGTATCGTTACAAAATCAGTATCGAACCATTTCTATGAGTATTGGGATCGGCGGTAGCGGTAGTATATGCGGTTTTGGATCAGAGTATAGTATTTTTTGGTATTGAAAATCAAATAATTATTAACATTTAGAAAAATATATTTTATACATTTAGACATAATTTTAAGTATTTTCAGTGTTGTTTCTCATTAGTTTTGAAAATGAATGAAGTAGAAGTCACCATGGCCAATTGGTTTACATGCAATACATAAGTTTTCTTCTTTTACATGCTTTTACAACCTTACTATCTTTTACACCCTTGCTGATTTGTTTTTTTAGTTAAATTTTCTTTGCCGAATTGACCGCAAAAGACACCCCCAGTGTCGATATCAGTCAGTATCGTATCAGGACATACCAAATCGTATCGATATCAGCCGTATCGAATCCGTATCGAATCGGTATCGGCTAATACTGCAAACTATGATGCTAATGCATCATGTTTATAAGTGAACAATTTGGCAAGCATTGCTTCCATAAGCAATTAGTCCAAAAGAGAAGGTGAAGAAGGCGAGAAATAAAACATAAAAACAGCATTACCTTTGGGAAGGGCTGAGTGCTGATTTATTTTGTCTTTTTTTTGTATGTGTACAGGAGTTGGGGTCTTCATAGGTGGGCTTAGCCATTTCAACCAAATTTATAATCTTTACACGTAGCCACCAAATGGTGTCCCATTTGGCTGGCAAAGGTTTAATCGGGAGATACTGGCAAAGTCGTCCTATATTCATAAATTTCATATTTCTTATTTCCCACAATTATTGGGTAGAATTTCCATTTTTATTCCCTTGCCTTGCTTCCATTTTCTGAAGTTGTAACCTTGGTTGCACGGACATGACAATTTTGTAAAGCTAAGAATTACATACAGAAACAAAAGCTTGGTTCTTCCTAATGTTGTTCGCCGCTGCTCTGCCAACGCTCCCCTCTAGTTTTGGATAGACAGCAGCCTCTTTGCTGGTCTTGGAGTTCACAGGAGAGGCGAAGAGAACAAGGAAAGTTCATCCAAAAATGTGTTCTATTGGGTGCTCGGAGTGTAAAGTTTATTATGCAAAGATCATCAAATAATTTAGGCTTTTAAAGGATTAGACTTAGGGTTTTATATATTTTTCTAAGCTTTGACAGCATTGTCATATAGAAAAATATCATTTTTTTTCATGTTCTTATCATTACAGAGAGAAACTCGTTTAATAATCTGTTCCGGTTTCAGGTACGGCCGAGCTAGAAAGGAGGCTATGGATCAATTTAGACAAGGATTTAAATATCTGTATAGTCGCTAATCTTCAGACATTCATCTACATTTCTCATGGGCATGCAGCTGGGTCACATAATTTTAAGTATTTTTCATTGTTGTTTCTTTTTAAATGTGCATATTAGGAAATGTCTACTCATGATACACATTACAAACTTCAAATAATATTTGTATTCCTGAGTATATATACTAATTCACATGACTATCTTGGAAAAGCCATAATGATTCTTCAAGAATACAAATTGCTGGTTCTACGTATTACATATATGCATACATAGTTACAAACATATAAAGGATAAACATGTAACAAAAAGGCTAATTTGCACTACATACCCTGAACAATGCAGTATTTGCAGATAAAGACCTAGTGTTATTTTAATATGCACTTAAATACCCTACACTTTTATATTTACAGTTAAATGCCCTAAACTATTGTAATTTTGCAGTTGAAGGCTAAAGGAAAGTGGGATTTGCCCCTCTATATGGTTCACTGCATGTAATTTAAATTGTACTAGCATCCTTTCCTACCTCAAAATAATGTTCCTTAATCTCCAACTAAACATCAAAGCCAACAAATTCATGGAGATGCCTACTTGTATGAATCTATTGCACTGAAATTACCATTTGCTTATTATTGAACTAAACAAGCAGGTTCTCCCTTATAATCCAGCTTGAACACGATCACACCATGTTTGCTTGATCCAAACATCAAATTGGAGTATGTATACTAGGGACTCAAGAACTCAAATTTCCATTTTTTTTGGGGGGTAGGGGTGGGTGGGTGGGGGGGGGGGGGGGGGGAGGGGGGGGGAGGGGGTTGGATGGTTTAGTTAAGAAGAAGTTAATAAAAACAAAAGTATATATATTTTAACATGTAGGGGCATAAGAGGCCAACATAATCATGTGACTTGAACATGACTGTGAAGTGAAATGGAGACTAACTGAGGGTACTACTAAGTTGCTAAGTGATGATAGTTCAGGGTATTTAAGTGCAAATGCATGTATAATTCAGGGTATTTTAAGTGTAATTTAGCTTAACAAAATCTACTAGAGTTTCAAATGACAAAGAAGATCATGAAGGAAAATGGAAATAAAACCAAAGAACGAAAGTAAAAAAGAGGGGAAAAAAACAGACATGGAATGGACAAATGCAAACTAGTAGAAGGATCTTGAAATACAATTTGCTTCTTCAGTAAAATAAACATGTTGCTAATGTTTGGAGGCCCAAGTTTGTTAGTTTTGATATTACAGAGCCCCTAAGAATACTACTACAAGAGGGACAACAATATCAGCACAACAGGAAGTACCTATTTTGCTGGAATATGCTCATGGCTACCTTTATTTGGACCTTAGAAGCCAGAAGTGGGAGCGTCGACAGGAGAGGGAGAACGCAACTACTTAGAAGAGTCTAAAGTTGGGAACCTGATGGAAACGTACGCTAATGATTTTTATATATTAATTAATTATTATTATCAATATTTATAGATATCTTAATATTTATTAGAATTTATAAAGGTCAGTTCAAAGTTACAAAAAGATCATTTGTATGGTGATTTTTATGATGTCAATAAAAGTAATCTTTAGTTTCTTCTGACTTTGATGAACGTGTATTTAAAAATCTCCAACTTTCTTCCCAATTTTTTTGTCAAATTTTAAAACTATGGTCTTGTTATTGGAAATGTGCTCCCGTCGCCATGAAAACAAGCTCTCAAGTCGTTCCTAAGTAAGAAACGCTGAATTGAGGTTCTTACTGAGATTCGTTGACCTCCTGGGAGATTCGAGCTTCTAAGATTTGGACTACTTGAGAAGAATGAAATCAAATAATTGTTTAGAATAAGAGTAATACTGCCGGCTTAGTTTTACATGTTTTTTGTATAAATCATCAACAGGTCTTTTAAGGAAAGAAGAAGACAAAATGACGTTCATTCAGAAATTATCCTGTGATGTAGGCCATGATGAGTGAGTACAGAAGATGCAGGGCAAGAAAATAGTTGGAAAGGATAGTGCTACTTCAGACTAAGTATCTTACTTCAGTGGTGGTCTTTCGATTGTAGTTTGGTGAGTTTGCTTGCACTTGTGTGTCGTATTCAGTCTGGAGGAGAAGTTCTGTATTTCGTACAGAACTATCAGTTTTTTCATGCATTAGTATAGATAGGTTGGCCTGGGCTGGATACTTACCCTCTATAAACATATTCATGCATTAGTATAGATAGGTTGTCTCTCTAGTACGGACATGGATATGAAGAAGGACACTATACGGATACAAGCATTTTCAAATATGTAGTGTAGTCATATATGTTGCATCAATACGGACACGGGTATGGACAATAACAATACAAGCACCATTTTCCCGTGTCCGTGCAACATAGTAACCCTTTGTTCTTAGAAAAAGTAAAATAAACGTTCATGCAATGCATTTTCGTTAAACAGATGCAAAGGCAAATAGCCAAGATGTCTGAATGCAAGCTTGGCGGTGTGTATATACCAACAAACGAGTGGAGGGTCGATGAGCCATAATATTTAAGGACAGGAAACAACATCTGCATCTTAACCAAGGTAGTCAAAGGCGCAAGGCGCACTCGAGACACACAGTGTCCATATCATCCGAGACGCAAGGCCCAAATATATATATATATATATATATATATATATATATATATATATACACCCTTTGAATTGAAGTTTTAAGATATTCTTCAAGTGCTTTGTAAGGATAATTCAAATTAATAGGACTTTGATTTCATCAAAAGATGAAAATAATATTAAAAAAGTATACAAAATAAACATAATACAAACAGTAAATAAAGTAAATAAAAACAGTATAAAAATAAAAATATACAAAACAGTATAAGAAAACAGAGAAGAAAGAAAGAAAAATGAGTATAAAAATAACATTATACAAAACAGTATAAGAAATTAGAAAAAAAAACAATATACAAAATAGTATTAAAGAAACAGTAAAAAAGAGAGTATATAAGCTTTTTTTTGAATATTTTCTGGGCGCGCCTTAACCATCCCGCGCCTTACGAAACGCGCTTCGTCTTGACTACAATGAACCTGCGCCTAGGAGCAAGGCGCGCCTTTGACTACACTGATCTTAACCACAAGTGATAAATAAAGTTGGAAGTCATACTGGTATCTCAATTTTGTCATCTGGTTCTGCAAGTTTCGCTTTCTATCATACATGTCTTGAGCAGCCTTGAGTTGGTTCTCTTCATACTCACGAATGTTACTCACGCCAACAGACTGGCTAAACTCCTTGTAGATCCTGTCAACTATTTCATTTATCCTCTTTTCAAGCTTTCCAATGTCTTTGGTCTTTTTAGCTATAAGATTTTCCAACTGCAAGGAGATAAAAATGGCAATTTTGAATCAAATAAATTTCCTTATATATGAAAAAGAAAGAAAAACATCTCTATAAGCAGCCACCTTCTGAAGCTCAGGCTCATGGCGTTTGATCTCTTCTTTAACATTTCCCTTCTCTTCCTTCAATCTTGAGAGTTTTTCTTGAATATTTTTCTGCTCACAACCTCCTCTAGTTAGATTACAGCAAACATGACTCATCCACAAAATGTCTACAGTAACAAATAGCAGATCTATCAATCTAAACACAGAAGAAAGGACGGGGCTATTTGACATCGACACTGCAGAACATGCACATAAGGAGATTCTTTCCACATGAATAATTGCATATTAACTGCACACATGCTGAGGCCTCCACATTTTACTGCCTTTTCCAAGCCCAGATAGGGTTCTATTCAGTAGATAAGAGCCAGAATTATAATTTGTCCTATAACATGAAATGAAGCTTTACAAGTTTACAGAACACATATATCTTGCACAAGTGATACTGACACCATAACATTGCAGTATTAATGACATCTACCAGCAACTTGCATCAGTACTACAGTGCAATAACCATGACTAGTGAATAATGGCTGGGTTAACAATCCCCGGAATCAACACTCCACTTCTCAAAAGACAAGGATTTGAAGGCTACAGGAAGTTGAAAGTTAAGGGGCTATTACATGAGGGATTACATTAGCCACTTAGAAACACTTCCTGGATATATTATTAAATTGTTGGAATCAATGACTAGGAGAAAGATTAATACATCCAATTCAAATGAAATAAAAAATAAAAAATCCAAAATCCAAACTTCATTTTACTGGACGAAGAGAAAAGAATGCTTTTATTAGGATTAATCATGGACAACGAAGGTCAGATTGAGAATGTCGTTCACAAATATCAAGAAGTGGAGTGCTAGAGTACAAGAAAGTAGGTATGCCCCAATTCTAGGAAAATAGGAAGTACAAGAGATAAAGTTAGGAATGTAAGAAAAAAACCAGTGGCCTTTTAGGCTGTAGAGGATCAATGATCAATCATTCATCACAAAGGTGGGGATAAGTTAGTATTCACAATATCAAAACAGGATAACTGAAGTAGAGGGGTGGCTCTGAAGTACTATGTGTTACCATGTAAAGATATCAATCAATTCAGGAAGCTAGAAGGAAAAATTTATCGGGCAAATACAAAAAACAGCACGTTTCTGAATGCTGTGTAGTTCTAGGAAAAGTATCTGGATGAAGTAAGAATGGTTAGATGGATAAGCAGAGAAGGGAGAAGGTAAATTAAGAAATGGTTTTACTTGTGGGAGATTAGAGGTAGATCCAATCGAGGATAAGATGTGGAAAAAACCATTTGTGATGGATTGAACATGTCCAAGGGAGATAGTAAGATTCACTGGTTAGGACTAGGAGTGATAACTATTCTAACTGATGCTGCAACTAAGAAAGTAGATCAAAAGGAACATGGACTGAATATTGTGAAAAATAATGAGGCTATCAAAATGTAATAGAAAAATGGTCGTTAGTGGAGTCAAATGTAGGAACTGGATTTATGTAGCGAACTCCAAAATTTTCGAAACGAAGGCTGTGTTGTTGTCGTCATATAGGAAAGGAGCAATACAATGTCAATGTGGTAGGATACTGGTTAAACTTAATAATATTATTATAATAATTGTTTTAGTCAGGGTTGTTAATGTTTTTGGTGCTCAACTGCTTATACTCCCCGATTAGAAGTATATGAGAACATCAAAAGAGAATGCTGGAAGAATATAGATAGCTTCCTTTTTTTTACTTTGCATTCAGAGCTTGATTCGAAAAAATGTGGGAGAAGAAGAGCCATCATACTAGACTTCGAATTAAGGAATAAGTGTGAAGCCATCATACTAGACTTCGAATGTTGGTTGCCTCATAATAGGAAACTAGTGCATTGAGAAGAAGGATAAGTATTATTTTTAATCAATAGAGAATCAAATATTAAGTTATTAACCAAATAGATTATTTCCTTACTAAGAAGGAAGATATGGGACCACACAAAGATTGTAAAAATTATATTGGGAGAGAGCTTAATCGTAAGTCACAAGTTGTTCGTATCAGACACACAAACCTTAGTATAACAGAAAAACGTTGATTGAGGGAGCAAGAACTAAATGGTGAGAATATAAAGAAGAAAAGTTAGCACTCTTCTACACGGAAAAATTGCAGAAGGTGATAAAATATACAGAGAGAAAACTAATTTTGTGGAATAATATCTTTAGTTGTAACGAAAAAAAGTGAGAAAGAAATAGTATTCAGGGATCCAAGATAACAGTTACAGACTGATATCCAAAGAGACTTGATTGTGGAACAGGAAATTCTTAAGAATAGTTGAGACAAGATGTACCAGTAAACTTCTAAGCAACAGAAAATAGTGAAGAAGAGAACTAACAAAGCAGTTAGTCGGCTGAATCTAAAGCATACAATGATTCAACTAAGGAATAAAATGGTAACTAAAAGCATGGCAAATTAGGGAAGCAAGTAAAGACTTAGATAATTTTAATGCTTCAATTGAAAAGCAAAGAGTTTTGGTGAAGAAAGAATACTAAAGAGAACTGCAATTCCACAATTAGTTTCATAAGAAACACCTGGAAGAATCAAGCATAGGAAAAAGTAATTTAGCCCAAGTTAGGAATCTTGATACCTTTATCAAGTTACTCTTATTGTATTGTAGCTCAACATGCTTGAAGAAAAATAAAACAAGAAGATTGTAAGTCGAATTTCCTACTAGGGCAGGACATGACTGAAAACAAAGGATTAGTATGGCCGACTAACCCATTAACCAAATAATGAAGGCCACAGAAAAGCTACATAAATTATGTTACCCACTCATAAAGGAAGTTTCTATCAAGAAATCAAACATAATGATGCACACTAAAAGCAATTGAGCAACTACAAGAAAAGAAACAAGCATGTCTGTGAAACAATATGATGTTATTCCTACAGGCAAGACCTCAATTTATACATATTAAGCATTTTATGCAGCTAGTCCTCTTTCCCACTAATTAATCTGACAGTATTGGGAAAAAAATTGTTTATACTAGTTACCTCTTCAATATTCAAATAGTGAATTTTCTTCTCAAGCCCAGTGATTCTTTGTGCAACTTCGGACTCTTTCATCTGTAATTCTCTGACAGAACCAAGTTTCTCCAGTTCTGATTCCAATTGATCTCGCTTTTTCTTACGAGCTGTGAAGTACAAGAACTCTACATAATATTGAGTAGAAAGAAAGAAAAAAAAGTTAATAAAATGATTAGGGACTTTACAAACCCTCTATGGTACTGGAATCCCATTTATTTGATCTAGCCTCCATTCCACCACTTAAACCACCAGTCATTGTTCCAGATTTAGTCAAAAGGATCCCATCAATAGTGACCACTAGCACAAAGACATAACATTATGAGTACAAGAAAAGAACATATATGCATGTGAGTGAAGCCAAAAGAAAATAATTCACCCTTGTGCCTCTCTTCCATCCAACTCAGACGTTTCGCTTCATCAAGGGTATCGCAGACCAGGGTATTCCCAACAGCATATAATATAGCTTTCTCCAACGAGCGGTCAAACGTAAATTTGTTAAGTTGACAAGCACATAACTGAATAATGTGAGAAATTATGTAACACATTTTATGCTTGGATTATCAATTATGTTGGTATTCTTTTTAACTTGTTTTCACAGCACTAGCTCATATACACATATTTACAAATTCATCTCATTTCGTTCGACAACAACATAATGCCAATGACAATAGCTGTCAGTTTTAACTATTTCATGCAATCATCAGAACCAATATGCATTTGCATGTATTAGAAATATAAATGCTATGCATGGTAATAATGCACCTTGCCCTAGTCCCTACAAAGCTAATGGACGCATAATGACAGATCTATAACCATATAGATCTCTTTGTTAATCACAACTTCAATGTAGTTATGCTCAATATGCAACATAAAGATATACACATCTGCATGGACAAAAATGTGGACATATACAATCCTGGTACATAATTGCAGATGTACTTCATGAGTCCACAATACCTAGAGAAAAATCTGGAGCCAGTTTCTGTAACAGCCTACCTGATAGTAAAAGGACCAAACACATCCGCTTCATCTCAAGGATTGGCACGGGTGGATTCATTGAAGCACTTGGTGACCTAGTAAATCCAAACACTCGTAGATGATTGTTACTGACAATTAGCAAACAATTTGAGAAGTCAAAGTCACAAAATCCAAAAGATATTCTCTTTCTCTAATATAAAAACTTACAACTTGGTCACTGTCTTTGTTTATTTTTTCTCATACCTCAACTTATTATTTCTAGACTCCTCTTAACTTTCAAAAGAGGATAAAATGTGTAGGTTATCCAAATCTATCAGCCAATGTGAGTTTCCTTTTTTTACTTTGGGATACAAAGTAGTTTTTTCTGAACTTTATAACCTTGTTGTTTCCATGCCAGATACATGTTTGAATGACAAGGTCACTACGAAATACAGAACATGCCAAAATCAGTGTCATGTCCCTGTCTGTGTCCGTATAGTAATCATGCTGTAATGTGGTTTCTGCATCATAGGTTCTCAACTACATAACATGATGGGATTTTTGAATAGCCTCATCTTATTCAACTTTTGTACAAAAGTGTAATATGCAATATACAATCCCAAATTTTGAACTAGTATGCCTTGAATCATAACTTGCAAGATTACAATGACGTTTACCATGGTCATTCAACAATTTTACCACTTGTTCAAGTGTTCTTAACGTTCCTTTATTTGGTTCACACACAGACACCCTCAGGTTTCTACCTAACCACCACAGAATATTTTGGATCTGTTCCCTGCAAAATGGGGCAGAGCTCTAGATCAGGTGGAACACTCTGCCTGTAACCTGCATCTTTTTGGATACTAGATAGAGAGCGAGTTTCGGCTTATTTGTTATTATTGTATCTGTCTTTGTGCGTAATTTTCATATCTGCTCTTTACTGGAAGATGGAACCAAAACTAGAATTACGAAAGGAAGTGTCTATGAAGGACGATCTAGAAAAACATATCTTTCCAATGGGATCACATTTCCTTTTCTAGACAGCTACAAATAAAATTTGTTCAATGTGGGAAACTCCAAATCTACATCTTCTAAAAAGAATTAATACACAAGATAAATTATGAAGTAACTTATGGGGACTTACTACTACCTAACCTTTTCTAAGTTTGGAAACTTAATATTCAAGGTTAACCTTTTTCTAAGTTTGGAAACTTAATATTCAAGGTTAGTTATTTTGTTGGGTTGTTATCAGTTGACCTAAAAAGTTTAGACAGGTGAGATACCCACTATATATTTTATTATTTTAAGAAAACTCTAGTAAAGAATTATCATGGATATAATTTTAGGTGGGGCACATACATTAAGTGCATGGAAATATCAAACATCCAGATCGGACACATCCCTCGTCCCCCAGGTGGCCTAACCTCAGATCCACCCTTGGAGGATCTCTCTCTCTCTCTCTCTCTCTCTCTCTCTCTCTCTCTCTCTCTCTATATATATATATATATATATATATATATATATCCCAGGCTAAGCATGGGTCTTATTACATCTCTCCCCGGTCTAGGCTCGGATATGTGTTTCACTGCACGTTTCTCAATTTATTGTGCCTGGTGCATCGTTCCTCGATCCACCACTCGAGTTAATCTCCTATCGCATGTTCTACTCGAACTAACCGTCAATACCAAGATCTTCTATGTGCATTCCATCTTGGTTCAACTCTCGATCATCCGCTATCTGAATATCTCGGTTTATCCTCCTTTAAAATTTAAAGGCATAAAACGTCCATGAGAATTTGAACCACCACCTGGTTTCTGGGTCTTCGTCTTCAAGACCAGACCACTTAGGCTGGTGCATATATATATATATATATATATATATATATATATATATATTCTAAATTTCGGTAGGCGGAGTCGGTGGGCCGACTAGCGCCTAGGCGCCGAACTGGATAAATTTTTTTTCTAATTTCGGTAGGCGGAGTCGGTGCGCCGGTGGAACCGACTAGCACCGCCGCCTCCGCTACCACCACCACAACTACCACCACCGCCGCCGCCACTTATACTATTGCTTCTGTGGTTTTTTCCTTGGATTTTGGGACTTTTAGTCTCCTTTTGTAACATTTTGCGTGGAGATTAATACATGTGAAGTTCCATATATATATATATATATATATATATATATATATATAGAGAGAGAGAGAGAGAGAGAGACACGGTTCCTAAGGGTTTCTCCTAACAACCTAAGAATATCTTGGATTTGTCCCCTACAAAAAGGGGCAGAGCTCTAGATCAAGTGGAACACTGCCTGTAACTATTGTACTTTACACCTTAGCGAAAATTATCTAAGGTGGAGTCCATGTGTCAAAATCTTAGTGGCTCATCATATACTCCAATAACTATTGTACTTTACACGAGAAAACCAACATATAAGCATCTATCAATGCCTCCGTTCTAAAAGGCGACCTAGGCGTCTGGTGCCCGCCTAGGAGTCTGCCTAATCCACAGATGTCCGACTATACATGTTTTGGGATTTTATGGACTTTTTCTGCAATTTTTTGTAGGTTTTTTTTGAACCACCTATATCTAGGCGGACGCCTAGACGTCTGCCTAGTGATCTAGGAGCTAGACGGCAGGTGCCCGTCCGACTAGCACCTAGCGCTTTTCACATGCAGTTCATTAACTTTTTCAACCCTTACTATCATTGCTTTCACTATAAAGGATATTGAATCACATCGAAGACCAACTGGGCTGTTCCACGCAAAGCACGTGATTTTTCACTTATTGCCTTCACACGAATTGATTGTAGAGGGATGAACGTCATAGGAGGTAGGCGCTGCTCCTTCAAATACTACAAACAAAAAACAGTGTATTTAGAGACATTGTAACTGTAAATCTCTTGAAATATAATAGATAAACTACAAACGACAAAGACTCTTCTGATATAGTGGAACAAATTCATGTATCAACTAAAAAAAAAATCTTTTAAACAAGAGGGATATTCATCAAGTATAAACAACAGGCAAAGATTATCTTAAAAACAAATATGGAATAGAATTTGAATTTATAGGAAATTCATAATCCATGAAAGCAATCATTCTGTTTCTTAATTGGCCCAAATGTTAGATGTTGGTAACATCAGAAAAGTTCAGGTCCTTAAAAGTTAATTGCACGGAAGGGGCATAAAGGATCAATAATCAATCAAGTAAGCTATATTAGTTTCTCAGATCTGGGGTATAACTAGTACTCATAAAAACATAATAGGATATAATAATGCAGACAAAAGAAAGTGACAACAGGGACACAATATGTCTGTAGTAGCTAATGTAACTATTACAAATTGGTATAAGAGAGAATTCCATGAGAAAGACAATAAGAGACTGCAATTTTTGTACGAATTGGATTGTTGTACAGTAAAGAGGATTCAAGCATAAAATTAAATGTATTCGAAAGGAAAACATGTGTTATGATGGGGGAAAAGATAAGGTGGAAAGCGAGACAAATGTACAAAAGAATGATAGTTGCATCAATCATATGAGAAGTAAGTTACAACTGCCGAGGATGAGGATAAGCATGTCAGGAGAGGCACTCAAGTATTATTTAGTAGTTATTTGAGGAGGAAAGAACCCAAGTCTCAATTGCAATGCCAAATGGTTGGCACAAATAGTGAGAACTATGGAAAGCTTGAAGCACATACAAGACTGAAACACAGCCCTAAAATGAGGTACCTTCCCACTTCTTGCATGTGCATGCTACCTAATTTTCCCATGCAAAATAAAATCTTAAGACAAGGAACCAGGCTGGGACTTGTCCAGAAATAGTAGAACAATCAGGAAGTGCAATGAAATCAATATGCAAGAAGGGATACACACACACACACACACACACACACACACACACACATGTCCTTCAGCAAAGCCAAGCTACCACTTTAGGAGGGATAGCATACCCTAATAATATTTCCCACTGAGAAGATATGGAAAGACATAATTCTAGAACAGTTTATTTTACCCCTCTGCTTAGTGCTTAATTATCCTATGAATCCATAACATGCCAACAAAGTAGGACTTCTTACTTCTGAATAATTCTCTAAAGTTTGAGAATAAATATTAAGTTTGGACATACATGGCACCTACAAGTAAAAGAACATAAAGTTTGCAAGAGTTTACATTTTCTTTGCTGATTGTGGATGAAGTCAACACCCAACCTTCAACATGGGGCATAAGAACCACATCCAAAACACGGGAATCTTCCCAAAAGGCACACAAGCATCTTTGGGGTGCCCTATCATAAGATAGAAACAGGTATGGTGTCCACATGCCCCCAAAACGTTTTGAGACAACAAATTTTACAAAATTGAGATATGGAGCTACGCTTTATTATTTCTGCTATTATTGTCAATTAACTCCATATAGGGAATTAGAGAATAGATAAAAAGAGGCCATCTACATTGCCACTGAAATGATGTTTTGTTTAACAGTCCTCAAACCAGCTATATCAGGTCAGACAGGTTATGGTAACTGTAAGTGTTAATAGAAAGTGAGCTGAAGCTCCAAATAAAGAGAGCATGTTTCCAAAACCTCCATCATTCATTTAATCAATATCTGAAAGGTATTAGAGTATATAAATACGCAAAAGACGAGAGGTTCGCAACAATTCCCGATATAGTGGTAGTGTACAGCTTAGTGTGGGGCCCATTAGCATAAAAAAACATGAGCTAACAAGACAAAAAAATATAAGCTTCATAAATTTTCATGTCTTAGATTGCAAGTTTTAGATGTTACTTTTTCGATATAATATGCGGGTGTCGTCCGGACTGATGGTAAGGCTTGTTGCTTGCATCCTGGAGAATGCAGGTTCGAGTAACGGAAAGAAACTCTCCATATATATACGGTTAAGGCTGCTCACATCTTGACCCTCCCCAAACCCTGCATATGTCAGGCCATCGTGGGGCTGGATGCCATTTTTTTACTTTTTAAATAATATTCATATAACAAACATACAAATGTATATAATTACATATCCTGATATTTTTGCAGGTGATACTAAAATTACTGCTTGAATATAGAAGCACAAGTTCAACCAACCAAAAAAATTAAAATAAGAACAGCTGAGAACTCTAAGAGAGGACACAGGTGGTCAATGAGGTTTCAATAGGAAACACAAGATGAGAGGTGATAGGTATAGAAGATGCAGCAAATACTTTAAAGAATAAGATGAAGGGTCACACCATGAGATGTCCGTGAAGTATCTAAAGGACGATGCTTGATGCCAGTTTAGAATTTAGGTTAATCCTTCAGCAAGCATAAGTTCTAATGATTGAATATCCAAGAAAAAAATTACATTTACTTGAGGAGCTAAAGTTATCGCAAAACAAGAGTCTTAATGTCAACAGTTTCTTTACGGTTGAAAAGAAAAGGTGACTTCTAGTTCCTTTAGGGTAACTTGACGAAAGCCCTACAAAGTCATCCATCAGCTCCTCTTGTAGATGCAGTGCAGTACTCTGTACTACTACAATTGAAAAGTGTGCATAGAGACAGAAAGACAGAAAATGACTCATTTAGTAACCTCCTGTTAACTTGGAACTTGTTTCATTAGTAGTTGCTTAGGGTCATGAATCTGGTTTGAAGCATGACGTGAAAGGATGTGTAGAAGAGTTAATCCACACTGTATATCTGATGGTTTCTTCAATTTTCAAACAGTGGCACCGTTCAAAACAGAGACTTTCTTCATAAAGAAGATTTATTTTCCAGATTTTAGGCAACAGACAGCAAACGCTGCAGATAATGAATGTGCATTATATTACAAATTTCGAAAGCTATATGCAAAAAACAGACTGAACAGCATAGGTATTTCTTCTCGGTTGCAAACGGAAAGACATTAATAACATAAGGACAAACTAAATAAAAAGGTGAACATTACTGTACAAGATTACAGACCTAATTCAATCAGACTATTATTAGAACAATAAACCTCACACTAGTTTAAGATCTATGCAAACAAGTAATACAGAGACTGTACTTAGTTCCAAGTAGATAGTTTATTAATGAACACAGCTAAATGTGATGAAAGTCCCTTTTATCCATTTAGCAATTTCATTACAAAGTTGATCCAGGGGATCTCCGTTTAGGTTTAGGATTTATAATCTTTAGGATTAGAAATCCTAAGTTTTGCGAGTAGGGTTCTTTTTTTACGATTGCTATTCCTCTTATGGAAGTAGTTAGGATTAGTATTCCTTCCTACTATCTTGTTATTTTTAATGGAAATTGTGAGGACAAGTCAAAATTTCTTTAATTTATTCCTTATGGGATTAGTTGTTCCTAGCCCTAACAAGAATTAGAATATATTGGAAGTTGCCTACTTGTATAAAAGAAGTGCCTAAACCTCTATTGTAAATAATCTTCTTCACAATTTATTTGTTTGCCTCTTGATCTTTAAATCAAGAGGAAAGAGTTTGGTCGTTTTAATAAGGGCAATTATCTGGAAACCACCCTCATGTTTGTCCACTTATCATCAAACTTCCTAACTTTTAATAAAGCCATCTTTGTGTTGATATCCATCACCATTATTAAAGCAATCCAGGCAGAAGGGGGCTCCATATGAAAAAAATACATCATGGCCGTTTGATGATAAGCGGACAAACATCAGAAGGGATTCCAAATAATTACCCTTTTAATAAAGCTATCTTTGTGTTGATTTCCATCACCAGTTACAGTTATAACTCTTTTGTCCTTCCACAGTAAAATCTCCTCTTTGACTCTAAGTCCTCCAAATTAGGGGTTTGTTGTAGGGGTAGGCATTATTTGGTTTTGGATCGAAAACCGAACCGAACCAAATAAGAGATTCAGTTCGGTTTGAAGAAAATTCGGTTCGGTTTTGAAAATACTAAAATTTCTTATTCGGTTTCGGTTTTGGTTCAAAAGTGAAAACCGAATAAGATGTATGCAATTATGTAAATACCCTAATTCTATGCATATTTTCTGATAAAAATGTATATATTTTGAAAACAATTATATATATATATATATATATATATATATATATGTTTTGAAGTCCAACTTTGGATACAACTTTGAAATACAACAAATGTGTGTATAAAATTATAATTTAACCATGATTTCAACTTTGGGTTCGATCCATTAAACAATAGCAATAGTCCAACCGAACAAACTTAAGAGCTTATTCGGTTCGGTTTGGTTTCGATTTTGACTTCGGTTTCGGATTTTTAGAATTTCAGTTTATTCGATTTTGACTATTTCAGTTCGGTTGAAAACCGAATTCTCACCCCTAGTTTGTTGTGTGGAAGCTAATAGATAGCTAGCAGAAACACCCCATAAAGAGAACAATAAACACATAATGGAAAACAAAATCACACGAGAAATTTAATGTCTAAAAAAGAGAATAGATACAAAAGCTACGGAGGAATTACACCAACCTCCAATACGCTTCCCAAAACTCACCAACTTGCTAAACCAAAGAACCATAAGAGGCAATCACCAAACTCTCTGAAGAGTCTTCGAAGTCGTCATTGTTGCGACTTTGAAGGCGAAGCTCTCAACTTGACGGGATTGAAAAATCCTCAGCAAAAAACTCCTATGAGTTGTTGTTCCTTTTGAGTACCTTAAATTATTTAATGATTCTTTTGGTGTTGTACTCCGTGGTGGGAGACAATATAGAAAGTGGGAGAATGCTTATCGGCTCGTCTTCCCACCATATATGGAGTTGTATTTCGTGGTAAATGCAAAGTACTTGAAGCTATTTGAGTCGTCAATGAGCAATGGCGATGGAAGACATCTTTGTCTTTGTAGAGAAGAAAGGGCCACTGAAGGACTGTCGTGGAGAAAAAGTGCCACGACGCTCGTGGACAGATCATTTCCTACCGCATAGAACGAAAGGAAGAGCTGCAAAAGAAAACAAAGAGGTAGTGACAATATGGAGGAGAAGCTCTTCCCTAACCTAAAGATATGAGCTTCGCTCCTCCAAAAGAGGGAGTAATGATCCAGGAGATCTCCGTTTAGGTTTAGGCTAGGCTTAGGATTTCTATTTTTTACGATTAGAATTCCTATTTTTTGCCATTGGGTTCTTTTTTGGATTGATATTCTATTTTTATGGGAAGTACCTAGGATAATTTCCTTCCTAGTATCTTGTTTTCATTTATCGAAATTGTGAGGATAAGTTAGGATTTCTGACTTATTTCTTATTGGGATAGGTGTGTCCTAATAAGAATTAGAAAATATTGAAGGTTCCCTAGGGGTATGAAAGAAGTGTGTAAACCTCTACTGTAGATAATTTTGTTCACAATTTATTTGTGTGCTCTTGCTCTCTAAATCAAGAGGCAAGAGTTTGATGGTTTTAATAAAACTATCTTTGTGGTGATTTCCATCACCAATATTATAATTATTTGTCCTTCCACAATAAAACCACCTCTTTTGACTCCGAGTCTTCAAATTAGATAAATTATAAAGCCTAATTTGATCAAATCGGATCAAAAGCACAATAAGAAGAAATCTTTTTCCAACTTTCATGGTCAAAAGAATAGACAGCCAAATGGTTGAGGCCTTTGGTATAGGAAGGAAGACAGGAAATCCTCGCAATCAAACACCAGCATTATTCTCAAGAGAGAGGAAAATCTTTCATCGGCCAAGTTATCACCAATTTTATGAGCGGAAAACGTAATCGCATGCAAAATCTATTAGCCTTTTTACTTAATCGGGTCCACCAGAATAGGATCATGATATAATTGTAAGGTGCAGAAGGCATACATAGTAAAAACAACAACGAAGCCTTACTATCATGATTCAAGTATATGGTTGCAATTTTGGCAAATACAACAAGAAAGCCTGAGTTCAATAATATTGGCTGTCTCCTCTATACTACCATAATGTAATTTGATGTATCAAACAGGTTGAAGACACAATTATAAGGCAACCCAGTACAAACAGACACCACGCAAGGTTTATTGACATCTCAGTGAGTTGTCTTCATAGTTCTAGAAACCGCATCTGTATTCGAATGGTATTTTCAAAACTAAATTAACTCATAATGACAGCAATGCTCAAATGATAAGAACATGAAAGTTAAATCTCTGCATTATTCATAACTGCTGTGAGGGATGCACCATCATGAATATTTTGTGTACACATCACTGACTAGCATTCATGAACCCTCATCCCATTAAAAGGCAAAAAAGACATTTTATTGAAAAGATGGAATGGTCCTCAAGGAGAATGAACAGAAAAATTACTTACGTAAGTGTAATTGTTTAAGGTGATGGTTTTATAATTTTGGTAAAGCATGCTGCAATGGCATGCAGTGTTCATAAACGGGTATAAGCAGCAAGTTTGAAATTTACCTTAATGCATTCTTTTCCTGTATTTTCATCTTCTACCACTACAGCATCCATAAACCTACCCATAGCAACAGTAACAGCAAGGTTAAATTTCTTTTGTGATGGCCTACAAAGTTCAGTCATACGACCATGGACTCCTGGAAATAGACGCTTGAGACTTTGAACAGTTTCAGAAAGTCGAGCATCTCGCTCACTTTCATGTTTGTCAGCTTTCAGCTCACGTAACTCATGATCTATTTCATCAATTTTTTGCTTCAAATTCTGATATTTTGTCCTGTCCACAGAAAATTCTTGAAACATGAGGATTTGTTTCTGAAAGCATGAACATGCACGAGGGCAATGAAACAGACAAATCATTCAATAGAAACTGAAAGAAAGTGAAATTAAAAAATATATATATTCTCAACTAACCCAGAGGACTGTCGTTTCTTAGAAACCTCCTTTAGTTCACTATCGGCTCGTGACCGCTCTGTCTTATGTTTAGCAAGGGCAACTTTACTTTTTTCGAATCTTTCTTGCAGTTGATGTTCCTGTGATGACAACTCTTCTTCACGATTGAGCAACTGTTGAAGATTCTCTTCCAAGTTCTTTTTATATTCTACATCAGTACGTAGCTGGCTATCAAGGACTTCTTTCTCATCTCTCAGTTTTGCAGTTTTCATCCCGGCATCTTGCTTACTGCAGTATAAAGAACTGTTATTACACCTGAAGCAACATGCCAAGAGCCAAAGAATTTCACAGATATAACAATTTTGAGGACGACACATTCATGACAAAATGCTTCAAAATAAGTCGAAGCATCATGTCTGACCAGCAAAACTATAGGAAAGATGAAAAGAAATACAACACAATGCAAGCACTGAGATCTAGATTTTGGAACAGAGATCTAGATTTTGGAACAGACAGAAGCTGTGTTACCAGGCTCTGGCCCCCGTAAATCCGAAATAACAAATCATGAACCCTGACACTTTGGTGACTGATGAACGTTGATGCAGACAGAAGCTGTGTTACCATACCAGGTTCTGGCCCCGTAAATCCTAATCCCGGATCCCAAGACCCTAAAAAGTGGTGGTGGATTCCCAGCCCAGGTCATCAAAAGTGCAACCTTGGATCAGAACTATTCAACAAAACCAAAAATGAAACTGACAGAAAAATAATAGCATCAACTGTCAGATTAAATTGTATAGGAGTAGATGGTTATAGGAATTAGTATCAAATCGTCTCTACCAGACAAATATATCATATACACACACATGAATGGCCACTCTTAGCCAGGACCAAAAATTGCATACCAGTTAAGTCTATCCCCTCCCCCTCAGTACCATGTTTGAGGAAAGCTGTGGACTGTGTGCCCTACAATGTACCAAAGTGAATCGTGACCCATGTATCACTTGACAGTACAACACAAATACATATATCTGTGTCATAAATATGTACACGCACACACAATAAATAGGATATGGAGTGTCATCCTAGACTACAACCTAGACCAGATCTCATGTAGCCAAACATTGACTATCCCAATGCATGGTCCCCATTATTAAAAGTAATCCAGATGTCTTAAATAAGTTTAAAATGAAAGATCTTATGGCTTGGATATTTATAACGCATCCATCAGCTAATATAAGAATAGATGATTTAGGTTTAGACATTTCTAATTCAATCACTGCACTTTTGAAGAATTAAGGAATCCACAACACCTCACAGTTTTATTTTATATTTCAACTTGATACTAACGAGTCACTTAAACTTTACTGCCTAAAAGAACAGAATAATCTTCATAGTAAACACTCAGTAATAAGATAATAACCTGATATATCTTTCGTGGGTTTCAAGTACTTTTAACCATAGTTATCAAAATGGGACCACACCACCTGTCGGACGGGATAACCAGCAATCCGATGGCTTACCTGGTTCAGCTCTATGATTGGACAGTTTTTCCATAGACCAGGTCAAAATCTGGTTAAACCGGCCAGATTTTATAAAACCCATTCGACCCAGTGGGTCTTAAAAAATTAGAAATCCATATGGGCTTTTGTTATTAGTAAAATACCAATTCTGCATGCCTATTATCTTTTCCTAGTCAATTCTTTAAAGGGGCATTCTTGTCTTTTTGACATCCCCAATTAAACAATCCTAGCAGGGCAAAATGTCTTCACATTCCTCTTTTCCAATAGCACAAAACATGATTGTGTTTATGAAAAAGTAGAAAGTGACATTTATATTTTGATTTATAAACTATTGAAGAACTCTATATATATATGGGGTCATGGTCTGACCGGTTGGGCCAGTGACCCGAAGCCTCGACTGGGTTGATATCCACTCTGGGTCTGGTAACTTATGGTTTTAACAGTGATGTTGTTATGTCAATCAGAATATTCTATTGCCTGAAAGTAAAATTTTGAAGTTTATACTATAAAGATGTGCTCTCACATGCAGAAAATAAAATAAAGCTGATACTTGTAGAAGAAAACATGTAGGTTAACTACTTAGTGTTCAACTAATTTGTGCTAAAAGGAGAAAGAAAAATATTAACTTACATCCTGTTGTACTCCTTCAGCTGATTGTCAGCCAACTGAAGTTTCCCAACTCCATCCTGGCCCTGCTCATTCAGCTTATGCATAGCTTCTGTAACGTCATGCAAGTCCCCTTGTAGCTTTTGTATTTCTTTTGCATGCTTCCTCTGATCTCCTCTCTTTTTTTCTAGCTCCTTCTTGCTGCTTTTAATTTTTGAATTAATGCGGGATATTTCTTCTTTGAATTTAAGCAGCTCTGGTTGCTGAAAATAAAAAGGTATCAAAAGGAATAACCATAAATCTTAATTCAGGCTACCATGTCTGCCTTATGCAAGAACTCATGTTGTGATATACATCAATACATGGATTTATGTAAGAATAAATATATCAAGAAAAGTAGAAGATATAACTTTTACATGAAGTAAACCAGTGATTATGAGGTGTACCAAGTATAATCAGATCGTCAATGAATGAAAACTTTGGAACTGCTCACTTAGACAGAACCAAAATGTAACACTCAAGACACAACCAAAATGCAACACAAAGCAAGCAGTAATCGCGATACAATGATGGCATAAAGAAACCTGATGTATCATTAAAAGTATTACAAAAAAAAATGATTTTGGATGCTCAAGAGAACGTGTTAATGTGAGTAGATTTTTTTTTTTTAAAACATCATAGATCCAGAAGGTTGTGAGGGAGTGGGGATGGAACAAAAGGGTTTTAAAACAGCACTATTACGCATAAACCCAAATGTAAATTTTATTGTCAAATTGCCCCATTATCTAACAAAGATTGGTAAAAAACTCACACCTCACACCCTAAAGGATGATTCCTGGCTCCATCCCTGTATCCCATCAACATCCAAATACATTTTGGGCACCAAAATCAGACATCTGCAGTATGACTAAAAACAAATCATGCTGCGTGTCAGATATACATAGATCAATTATTATGGAAACTTATTACATCCAGTTGACTAAAAGAAGTGTAGTATTTCAATAATGTAAATGAGTTGTGTGTGAAACATCATTACACATTTTTGAAGCAAATCGACCAAGATTCGGCAGGTACTTGAAACCTGACACCACACTTAATAGTGTCAGTTTATAATGAACAGCTACGCCTTCCTATTTG
>JAYESA010000008.1:156670055-156737555 GCA_036927795.1 Iris macrosiphon
ATGCTGGAGCGGGCCCGAGTTACCAGTATGCTGGAGCGACCCCGAGTTACCAGTATCCTGGAGCGGGCCCGAGTTACCAGTATGCTGGAGCCTACCCGACTTACGAGAGTGCTGGAGCGGGACCGAGTTACCAGACTCCTGGAGCCGGACCGAGTTACGAGACTGCTGGAGATGAAAGCTACCAGATATTCACACAATTTTTTTCGACTCCATCAGCACCGCTGCCTACCCAAACTCAACAAGACCAGGACGAGGAGTAGTAGAAAATTGTAAACATTGTATTATTGCAATTTTTGTATGATTTGTAATGGATTTTTACATAAATATTTGGGTATTGAACAATTACATTTTACTCTCTCGGTTGACTAGTACATCTTCTTCGGTTGTGTTCCATAGCACCACAATTACTGCATCGTAGATCTCTTGTCGATGATTCCCGGGGTTTGATGCGGTTCTTCTTTGGTCTTCCGGCTTTGCGTCTTACATCTGGCACCCCAATTTGTCCTCTTACCAAAGGACCTTGGATCTCGTAGGGAACTGGAATTGGCTCCATATTTTGCGCGTATACACTCCTCAAGGTAGCCGTCAAAAATACTGCAGGATAAAAACTATCAATACTAATATTGCAATATCTACAAACAAAACATGCATGTATACATGGTATATAAGTATGGTACCATCTTAAACATGTACAAGATCTGTCAGTTATATTAACAATATAGGTTCTACTTGTTGCCCCGGTCTATTATTTCAAACCTATAACTATCAATAGCTAATATTTCTAGGTGGTTCTTCTCTTTGATAATAGAAGCCATATTTTTTAACATCTTCGGACAATAATCTGTGTCAACATTTTCAGCAAACTTTCTACGATTGTCATGAAGTGTAATAATCTTGGCTCTAATACCATCGAGAAGTGTTGTTATTGGCTTATCTCGTAATTTCTTAATCCAGCTGTTGAAACATTCAGCAAGATTAGAAGTGTTAATATCTAATCTAGGACAAGTAGCATACGCTGTTATCCAATGTTCAAATCGACGACTTTCATCGTTTACACCAATAAGCCAATCGTACAACACTATGTTCTCGGCTTTAATTATATCAAACACACTCTCTGCATCCGTTTTATTATATGATCTAGCAAGCGAGTCTAACAAGCGTTGAAATACTGGTTCTTTTGTAACTTTTTTCATGTTTTGTTTAAAATGTTGAATACAAAAAAAATGAGAAGATGCAGGAAAAATAGCACGAACAGCATTTATTAAACCCTTTTGCTTGTCAGATATAAATGAAATTGAACTCCAAACATTAAAACAACTTTCAAAAGATATTTTAAGAGAATTTAAAAACCAAGACCAAGAATCACTATTCTCACCTTCAGCAATAGCATAAGCTATAGGATATAATTGATAGTTAGGATCGTGAGCACAAGCAATAAATAAGATACCTTGATATTTTGACGAAAGAAATGTAGCATCAGTACTAATAATTGGTAAACATCCACTTAAAAATCCATCAATACATGCTTTAAAACAAATAAAAATTCGTTGGAAGCTATTGTTTTCGGTAGTTTTAATAAAACATTTACTACCTGGATTTGTCTCCATAATTCTATAACAATACTCCTCAAGACTAGCGTATGCCTCATCATAACTACCATTAATTTCATCTAATGCTGTCTCTCGGGCTCTCCATGCTTTGGAATAACTAACTTGTATACGGTGCTCCCTATATATATCTTTAACAATTTGTGATGGACTGTATGACTGGTTATCTCTAATAATGTCAATTATCATGGTCTTAATCCATGAAGCTGTAGCTAGTCGATGACGTCCTGTACTAAGTCTTCCTAAACAAGAATGACGATTTTCTAATGTACTAACTTTAACTATATCGCCATTTTCAATAGACTTTACATATACTCTCCAATTACAATTCGGTTGATCACAACTATATATAATTCCACGAGCATTATTCATATCACTAGCTGAACAACTAAAATTATATTTAATTGCTAAATTACTGATAAAGCTTCTAAAGTGAGAACGACTAGGAAATGATTGTCCCCTTAAATAATTCATCAGTGATAGCTTTTACAACATCATCATCTACCCTATAATCTACATTTTCAACTAAATCATCACTATTTCCTTCGTCGTTGTCACTATCATCATCATGGTTAGATTCATCTGATGAATGACCTTCTTGGATAAATGAAACTATTTGTTGAGAAGAACTAGCACCTGAAGTAACATGCTGATATTCAGAAAAATATTCATTATTTCTACTATCTAAGGTTGCTGCTACTTTAATAACATATATTTTTATATACCGTGATTGTGAATTAATCTCAAGAATATAATTCCATGCATCTTCACTATCTATCAAAAAACAATTAGAACCAAAAATAGACTTCAAAATAAAATCATAATGAATAGAACAACGTTCAATAATATGATTACGTATATTTTCAAAACTAATATTCGGATAAGTTGAAAAAATTATACTTTCTCCTCCTTCGTAATTTAACCCATTTACTGTACCGCCGTGCGAGCATACAATTCTTACGCTACGATCCATGACGGTTGAGAAATTTGGCTACAGAAAACCTCAAATAAACTTTAGCTGCGGGCAGACAGACAGAGAGAGTGTTGGAGACTTTGCTAGAGGGAAGAGAGAAAATAGAGGAAGTAGATTGAGTGTGAGATGAATGGGTTGAGATAGGTAATTTATAGAGGGAGATTGTAATAGCCGTTGTTGTTAATAGTTGTTTTGAAACGGATCCTTACTCGTCAACTCAGTTGGCGAGCAAACGAGCGTTGTGCAACGGGTCTAAGCCAACTCAGCATGCGGCCCGCCAACTGAGTTGGCGAGCGGCCCCTCGAGGAGGGGTGCCCCGCCAACTCAGTTGGCGAGCCCCTCGCTAACTCAGCAACTCGCCAACTCGCCAACTGAGTTGGCGAGTGGTCCCCCCCCCCCCCCCCCCCCGCAATTACCCATAACTTATCCCGTTTTATATAATTATATAATAAATTATTACTTAAAACGAAAAAATCCGGATTATAAAGCATGCTGACGTGACACCAACTTTATGTAATGATTTATAATCACATGATTCAAAATAAATGTGTGGTTAAAATTATTTGATACAATATTTTGTCCCATATATATATAGGGTAAACGGGATATGAGCCATGCACATGTGGGCCAATATGAATGAATTTCTATATCATATGTGCATGCATGTGCACCAGTACACTATATTTTTATTGGTTTATATGTGCATTGGTTCATGTAGACATATGAATATATGGTTCATATTTTATATATATATATATATATATATATATATATATATATATATATATATATAAAAGCAACCATTTAAATGATTGCTTCTATACACACGCGGAGCAATCATTTCAAGTCAATCGAGTACAAAGTGAACAACCAATTTAAATGGTGAACTCTGTTCAAGAATAGAAGCACCTTAGAAGGGACAAGCTCCATAACGTCTTCATGTTCTTTTGCACATGCGCATCTTTCGTTGAACCACGGTAAAGATTGGAACTGAAGACGATGGTGATGTCACGTAGATTCCAAAGGGAAAAGGGTACTTTGGTCATTGTCTTTTTTCTTTTTCTGTTTCTGTTTCTGTTTCTGTTTCTGTTTCTGGTAAGCCCATTTCATTTGATCAATGTCAGATGTTTTATGTTCCTAGATTTCTTTTTTTATAGCTTTGATCAGTCACTTTGATCAGTCACTTTCCAGCCCCTTCTTTATGTTCCTTGATTTCACAAATCATAAGCAACCCAAACAAATCTATACAATAACATAAATGGTCTTATATATATATATATATATATATATATATATATATATATATATATATATATATATATATAATCTTAACCGTTGATTTTTAATCTTAACCGTTGATTTGAACCATAATCTTAACCGTTGATTTGAACCATTGGATTTTGTTTAAGTCATATATATATAAATGATCTCTTATATATATATATATATATATATATATATATATATATATATATATATACAAAATGATTCAAATCAGCGGTGAATTTAGCGACTCTGGACAACCACGTCGCTAATACTATTGAAATTAGCGACATTCTTAGAAACGTCGTAATACGTCGCTATCAACAACTGTATGCGACGGTTAGCGACAATTTTTAGTATTATGAAAGATTACGTCGCCTACAGGTCGCTAAACGTCGTTATATTTTTAAAAACAACGACGTTTAGCGACTCCAAAAATTATATGTCGCAGGATATTTAAAATTTAGTAACGTTTAGCGACGTCTCGAGTGGACGTCGCTAAATTATTGAATATAGGGTTCCCTCGTCTATTCGACTTTTTATTTCTTTTTTTCCTAACTTTTTCCAACTTTTCGTTTACTGCGCGTCCCCACCGGCGATCCACCCTCCCCCGGCAAACCTCCGCGGCTCCGACGACCCACCCACCCCCTCGACCGCCTCCCTCGCCCCCCACCCCGACGCGACCGTGTTCGACCCCCAACCCCAACACAGGCGACCCCAGACGCGGCTCTTCCCCCTCCGGCGCGACTCCTCCCCTCCGGCATGGTCCTCCTCCGTCGACCCCTCTCTCAGGCGCTCCTCCTCCCTTCCTCTTTGCTCGGTAAACCCTAATCCAGACCC
The DNA here is from genome assembly GCA_036927795.1 of Iris macrosiphon. Lineage (NCBI taxonomy): Eukaryota > Viridiplantae > Streptophyta > Magnoliopsida > Asparagales > Iridaceae > Iris > Iris macrosiphon. Next base: position 156,674,739 of record JAYESA010000008.1, read on the forward strand.
GGACACAACTAGGACACACACACACACACACATACTGGACATAATCAGGAGACATGGACACACACATGACATAACCCTAACCCTGACACATGAACCTGAACACATGGACACACACACAAGACACAACCCTACATGACACGATTCGTACTAACACGGACACACATGTAGACACGCATGGACACGAATACATACAGACACATATGGACACACGTGGACACGGACATACATGGAGACACACCCGGACATACATGGAGACACACCCTAGTTAGTATGGAAGTTTGGTTGCATAATTAGGAAATTTGGTTGCACTAGTGTATCACACACATGGACACACATAATACAACACCCACAAATATGCTATATAGTTGTTTGATAGGATTTTATTATGAATTTAGTATCATATATTATTGAGTATCATATAATTGGCTTATGAGTATATAATTGTGTGTGTGTGTTCATGTGTATGCGTGTGTTCATGTGTATGTGTATGTCTGCGTGTGTGTATGTGTGTGTGTGTGTGTGTGCGCGTATGCGTGTCAAGTCGCTACTAAATTTTGTCCAATTAGCGACGGAATGTTGGATTATATGAGAAGTGCAGTGCACACGGGATGTTGGATTAGTGACGGGATGTTGGATTATACCTTTATACTTCATAGCCGTTGATTTGGGGGGTTCCTTTGATATTATATATATAGGATGTGGTCGGGATGTTGGATTATATGAGAAGTGCTGTAGGTAGTGTGGGAGAGTGGCAATTTGGTTATGACATGACACTGGATATGACACAGGCCCTAACCCAAAGCGAGACACGACACAGACCCTAACCCTATCTAAGTTAATTAGACGCAGTCTTGGATATCAAGTGAGGTATTGTGCAGTGCACACTTGTGCCCAGTACAGTGAGTGTGTGTGTGTGTGGATATCTCGGTGCTGCGGACACTAACCCTATCCTAATCCTAACTTGGACACACACACACACACGAACACTAACACTAACCCAAACTCGGACACGCAGACACACTAATACGCATACACCAACCCTAACAAGGACACAAACACACACATGTTTGTATCATGCCATCTCATGATACGTATGGTAAAATTATAGGACACATGGATATGAAAGGTTAGGACACGATATCGAGGATAAGATTGTAAGCATTTTATCAGACACATACACATGCATACATGTCAAGTATGGATATCCAGTAGTGTCGAACTGGTAGGTAGTATGCAAGACGAAAGCTAAAAATATCTTTGACATTAACGAAATAGCTTATCAGGAGGATGAGCTACCTATTGTAACAAATATTGTAGATGTGGACTCAACAAAAGTTCCTCATTACACGTCTAATCCTATAGAAGAGGTAGAATTATCCGAAGAGGAAGATGAAGTAGATGAAAGTGAAGATGAGGAGGAAGAGGAAGAGGAAGAGGAAGAGGAGGACGAGGAAAACGAAGAAGATAAATTTTCAGAAGAGGATTGAAAATAAAATAAAATTCATTTAGAACTCTAGCCATGTACTGTATTTTTAATGTGGAATGTAATATATTTTAACTATATGGATACATATATTTATATCTGTTATCAATTATATTATTTATTTCCATCTATCTTACCAGATGACATCTATGACCCGAGCATGTGCACGTCGCTTAAGAGTGTTACCTCCTACTGTTAAGGAGGAAGTGGTACCTCCTACTGTTGAGAAGGAAGTGATTGTTAAGGAGGAAGTGACACCTCATACTGTTAAATTGGAAGCGTTTGTTAAGAAGGAAGTGGCAACTCCTACTGTTAAGGAGAAAGTGGTACCTCCTACTGTTGGACATGCACCAGCTCAGAGGGGGAGTTACAGTCACCCAGCACCTATAGCGAAGATTGATCACCTAGACACTGCTTATACGAAGTATCTGAGGGACTGGGTTCTGCTCCAGCGTATTGGATTTTCTTGAGAGATTGAGAAATTGGATAAGACTTATGGTGTGACTGTGATACTTTTATTGTGCTTATTGTGTGACTGTGATACTTTTATATTGTACTTTTTGTGTGACTGTGAACTTTTATTTTGTGTTTATTATGTGACTGTGATATTTCATATACTTTTGTGATATTTTGTACCCAGCAAATTCAACGGAGGGTTGCTCCGGGTCTGTCTATTTTTATGAACTATTATAAGTCTGTGTATTTGTTTTATCATCATATGTTATTATCGGGTATGGTCGGACGACGCGGATCGTTCAGAGGTCGATCCTCTAGACAGACTGCTCCTCCAATACAGGCTACTAGTTTCGGATTCTCGTAGCAGATGGAGGAGGTCGAGTCGACTCCGTCTGCGCATGATCAGAGCGATCCTCCATGCGCGCCTCCGGACGAGACGAGGATGGAGATTTGGACCGATGGGCCTCATAAGTAAGTTAATTAGTTAATATTTTGGATCGACGGACCAAATGATTATATCTTTATATTCATGAATTTAATTATCGTTGTAACGATATCGTCCGTCGACGGTACAGAGAGCACTGAGGATATTTCTGAGGCAGAAGTATGGTGGGCCATGGATCAACTACTCAGATGCTCCTACTGACGGAACCATGGAGACATATGAGCATATGGTGCGAGCCGACGTCATCCCAGCATCAGCGAGATCCTCCATACGCACCTCCGGATGAGACTAGGACGGAGATTTGGGACGACGGTACAAAGTAAGTCAATTAGTTGGTTTAGCATCATATATATCGTGTATTTCTTTATTCATCATATATTCACTTTTTTGATAAAAATAATTATCTCTGTATAGATACCGTCCCTCGTCGGTACAGAGACGCCTGGGCCACTTTATGAGGTACAACTATGGTGGCCCTTGGATCAACTACTCTGATGCTCCGGATGAGAGAAAGGCGTTTTGGTTTGCGCACTTCAAGGTAAAAGTATATTCTATCAATCATCTAATTTATGCATATTATATAACTTACTAAATTACTTCTTGTAGCAAATATATTTCTATCTACCGCACCGGGCCAAGTTGATCGAGCAGATATTTTCTGCCGTTGCCGCCAAGCTGATTCGTGATGCTCTGGATGACCAGAAGGCTTGTGATCGTGAAGGAAAACCGATCCAAGGTTGGATCACACCTGAGCAGTGGACTGTGATGAGGACTAGATTCGATGATCCTAGGTACAAGAAAAGGTCTGAGAAGGCCAAGGCGGCTAGGAAGAAGGCAACAAAGTGGTGTGGTGGCTCGATTCTGATGACGAAATATTTTCGTCGTTTGGTATATTTTTTATTTTAGATATATTATTTTAATGCAAGTAGGATAAAATGGTAGTGGGATAAAATGTTTAATTTTAGTACTAAATAATATAATTTTAACAGGTTCAGAGGGGTGAGGATGCCAACATGGTGACCGTCTTCTTGGCCACCCATCGAAAGGGCGGGAATCTCATTGATGAGAGGGTCTTGCAGACTTATGTAAGTATTTCTTTACTTTGTGTTAATTTTAATATAACTTAGGAAATATGCAAATAAATATCCATGTAGTTAGTAATAAGTACCTTAGACACAATATCAATTATCGAGTATCCAAACTTTTTTAGGCCGAGTATCTTGGGCTGCGTGAGCGGGCGACTGCTAGTGCACCTACAGCGGGAGAGGCCGGTACTTCGTCGTGGCCCTCTCTTGCTCCATCGGTGGACGAGCTGTGGGTGACCGCCGCTGGTGGTCTCTAGAGGGGTACGTACTACGGTACGGGATCCTATGGTGCCCTTGTTGCGACGCAGTCCTCTAGGGCCTCCACTACAAGTATGCATTCCCTACAGCCCTCGCAGTTGTCGGCCCGAGTCCAGGAGACCGTTGACCGTCAGATTGCGTCTCTCCGTGTCGAGTTGCTGCGAAGGATGGAGGAGCAGCCGCAGGCGGACGATGTGACCCTCATCGCATGCGGACGATGCGACCCTCATCGCATAATTTGATATGCTCGAGCGCAGCATCATGGAGATCATGGATATGATAAATGATCTTAGAGCGTCGACAGAGCGCATCCTGACGGAGTTACAGGCATCACAGCTGTCCATGGGCGAGAGGCTGACGATGATGTAGGATTCTATGGTTCATAGCAGTATGAGGCTGTTATCTACCATGGATTCATACAACCATCGACTAGAAGTGTTGGAGCGGATACGTCCTTCTGGTGCGCCTTTATCGACACAGACTCCACCGACGTCACTGCCTTCTCCATCGACATCAGTGTCAATTTTATGGGAGCATTATGATTTATTCTTATCCCTGATGCGCGATGGTGGTCAGCTTCCTGCAGATCCGTAGTAGTCCTAGTTAGGATAGTTTACTGATTGTTTGTGTTTTGACCTATGATATTTGGTCATTTATGAATATTCTTTATTTTTGAGGCTTTCAGACTTTATTTCTTGCACTCAGTTGTGTGGATATTTATTGTATTCTTTACGACGAGATTTTCTTCTGACCCGGTTTGTAATCCCAATGTTTCATTTTCTTCAAATTTTACTATATTATTCATATTAAATATATATTAATTTATCGGTGTTGAGTGTTCCACGGAAGGGATCGACGAACACAGCAAATTCAACAGAGGGTTGCTCCGGGTCTATTTATATAAATTGTGAATTCATAAACTACAGGAAGATTGGTTTGAAAACTATTTTATATTCTATTTTTAATTTTCACTAAAAATTTAGCAACGTTTAGCGACGTTTAGCAAATACGTCGCTAATTATGTCTCTAAATCGTTGCTAAATTTGTCGTTGAATACGTCGCTAATTATGTCGCTAAATAAATCGCTAAATACGTCGCTGAATGTCGCTAAATTGGTGACATGACAGTATTTTCTAGGTCAATAAAACGTTGCTAAATATGTTGAAAAACATCGCTAAACAAAATTTTTTTAGCGACTTTTAGCGATACAAAACACGTCGCTAATTTAGAGACGTTGCATCGCTAAACGTCGCTAATATGAAAAGTATTAGCGACGCAAATAGATCGTTATAAAACGTCACTATAGCAAAATTTTATGATATTTTTCCTGTTAGCGACTAGCTTAAACGTGACTTCATTGAAACGTCGCTAAATTTTTTTAGCGACGCTTTTAGGCCATTTAGCGACGTTGCAGACGTCGCTAATTTGACTTATTCTGGTAGTGTATATATAATGCGTCCCCTAGGTTGTAGCTTAGTGGTAAAGCTACGAGACATTACCAAGTAGGTCTGGACATCGAGTCTCGGTATCAGCTAAGGGAAGTGAGAAGATTTCGGGTAAAAAAAAAGAATAATATATATATATATATATATATATATATATATATATATATATATATATATATATATATATATATATATATATATATATATATATATGAAAAAAGGGATATGAGCCATAGGCTCATATTCCTACATGAGCCAATGCACATATGGACCAATATGAATAGAGTGTACTGGTGCACATGGGATATATAAATTTATTCCTATTGGTCCACATGTGCATGTCTCATATAGGAATATGAGCCTATGGCTCATATCCCGTTTACCACACACACACACACACACACACACACACACACACATATATATATATATATATATATATATATATATATATATATAATGCTAAGTTTACATCCGGATGAGATTGGTCAAGCGGTATGACCTAGGACATGGGTAGGGGAAGGTCGGGTTCGAGCCTTGGTAGGGGAAATTTCAGATAAGGGGTGTTGGGGGGGGGGTTCGGGTAGGAGTAGATAAAATAAAAATGCTAAGTTTACAACCAAAGCTTTACAACCTTCTTACATCCTCTTTCTCTCCCCCTCCTTACATATGGGTCCCACCCACCCGGCCCCACCTCCCCCTCTAACCCCCTGCTATATGGGTCCCACCATGCCCCACCTCTTTCTGTGAGACTCGTCTCACTGTTCTAGTATACGTACCCGATATACGCGTATTATACATGTATAACTTGCTTATTGTTTAATTGCTTATATCTTACTTTATGCCATTCATGCATTGTTTAGGTTATTTTTGTAAGTTTTCCTTTTTTGCATGCTTTGGACCTTTGGTCCCTTGGTTTTCTTGGTGGGTGGTTGTGATGAACCCGAGTGAGAGGCATGGATTATGATCCAATGACCTACAATCAATCCCTTGGCTATATAAGCAATCCCATTCTCTTTCACCCACTTTTTTTTCCTTTCTTTTCTCTTCCCTTCTTCATTTTCCCCAGCAGAAAGCAGCAGCCGAGCTTGGCCTTGGCCGTGGGTGACCTTGGTAGTGTTGGTATTAGGCTAGAACTTGACCGTAGGCAAGTACATATTGCCAACCGAAGGAGCAATCATGGATCTTGTTTTGATTCTTAGTATAACTTATTTTATTACTTAATAGGTTTTCTTTGCTTAATTCTTGTCACTACCACATTTTCTAGGAAAATGATATTTTGGTCATTTTATAAATTATTAAATATTATGAATGTTGTAAATTTATTTATTTATTATATTATTTATTTATTATTAGATGTTAGTATTTGATTTTGGACTTGTGTTAGTGGACCTAACTAGTTTAGATTAGATCCATAGACCAACATTTAATTCTAGTTATAATTGAGCCAATAGTATGTCCATTCATTAGGAGAATGAATTAATTAGTTAAACCAATTGGATTAGAACATTACTTCCTTAATTAATTCCTTCATGACAAGCTCCAAGGGGGTATTGTGGATATTTCATAGTAGCTTGGAGGAGGGGGTAGAGGCCGTCCTATAGTAGAGGGAGGAGAGAGACTCTCTCTCTTTATTTTTTATTCCAAATCTAGATCTAAAATTTCTTTCATCCTTACACCAATTCCTACCAAAATTGCTTCCAATTCCTTCCCTACTCATCATTGGAGGATATTAGAACAAGGAGGAATCAAGGATCTACAAGGAGGAAGCAAGGATCTACAAGTTAAAGGCTCTTGACACTCATTTGGAGAATTGTATTGGAAATCCATCTCCCAATAGGTATAGTTCAGTTTTCTCTCTTTAATTAGACTCTAAATATGTAATTTAATTATTAGGAACCCTCCTATGTACTAAGGCTACCCAAAGGAAGTGGAATTTGGTTCATAAGAGGCCTATGGAGAAAGTTATGTGGTATTTTGTGTCAATTTTGGAGAAATTCCGAGATTTGCACATCTTGTGTTTGTCAATAGGTCAATTAGAGCAAATTGACATGTGTCTAATTGTGTGTGACTAGTGTCGTGTCCACAATTGGATACGTGTTGATCGTATCCGGATAATTTGGCGATACGAGTTGATTTGGGGGTTTTCTTCCAACACGGGGGTTTAAGCATGTCACATTTTGACACGGGCACGTAGTTGAGTAGCTAACACTTCGTGTTGCTTCTAATTATGATTTTAGACTTGCTCGTGTCCTTCGGGTACGTTTGGTGGTGTGGTGTAGCCGTATCGCAAGCGTATCATAAATTGAGTATGATACGGGTGCAGTGCACTCCACGTGTTTGATACTTTGCTTTACAATTCAATTTACTTTGGTTATAGCTATTAGAGTATTATAATTGTTATATGATATATATATATATATATATATATATATATATATATATATATATATATATATATATATATATATATATATAGTTATGTGTATGTTCTATATTTTATTTTGATGGGTTGGTGGTCATGGGAGAATAGGAGTTCATTTTGATGTGTTGGTAGTCATGTGAGAATATGAGAGTGCATGTGCATCACTAGTGGGGTTATATATATATATATATATATTATATATATATATATATATATATATATATATATATATATATATATATATATATATATATATATATATATATATATATATATATATATATATATATATGTTTATGTGTGCATGTGAGCTAGGAGAAAGTACCAATAAGCAGCAACATCGATAAGTAGCAACAGAAGCAGTAAGCTGCAGCATCAGCGATAAGCAACAACTGCAATAAGCAGAAGCAATAACAATAAGCATCAGTATTTTGAGTGCTTAGAAATTAAGTTATAGATAAGTTAAGTTAAGCTAGTTAATAAGTAAGTTAGTTTATATTGATAGTTAATTATGTATATATTATTAGTGAGTTAAGTATATATATATATATATATATATATATATATATATATATATATATATATATATATATATATATATATATATATATATATATATATATATATATATGAGAGATATGTATATATAAGCACTAGTTAACATTGGTTAGTATTATTTCTAGATTACCTTGAGTTACACCAAGGTAATGAGAGTTGAGGTATCTTGGGTGTGGGTATTGAATATCCGATGGATATGTTAGTTATGTTATGTTAGTTTAGTATAGTATTGTTATAAGTATAAATGCATGCTAGTGTATAGTGAGGTATGTCGGTTTGTTAGCTAATGTGTTAGATATTGTATTACCTTGTGATACCAAGGTAATGTCGAGGTATTAGTTTATACTCAAGGTATTGAGTTTATATATCAAGATGGGTGTGTAGGTGGTGTGATACCGTATTTGGTTCATAGCCAAGGTATCCACTTAGCATTAGTTTGGCTAGGAGTACTATATATTTTGTCTTGTATATATATTATAGTATTTTCATAACTAATAACTTAAGTATCTTATGATACGGTATTTTGTTGGTATCCTAGTATTCTAACATAGCTAGTATAGCCTAGATACTTAGTGTATAGACCTAATATCCTAGAGATAGACTCATACAACCTAGAAATAACTAGTTTGACCAAATTTGACCTAGAGTTGACCTAGTTTGACTATTTTGACTTAGAAATGGCTTTATGACATAGAATTTCATTAGTTTAACTTATTTTTATTCTAAAATCTTGTATTGATATAATATTTCATATTTAGGTCTCTGAGGCACCGTACGAGACATCTTTGATACTGTTCTTCGAATTTCAGACGAGTACATTCTCTGATAGTTTCTTATTTATGATATCCTCTATGTCTCTTGTATCTAGTGTAGATATCCTTAATTTTTTGACACGATGGTTACACGGATTAGTATATCCGGATCTCGTCATAAGATATTATTCCTTGGTATTTATGGTGTATCTTGTGCAAGCCTTGTTCCTTGTTCTTCTTGAACATGTACAGACATTAATTCTTGGGGAGACTTGCTACCTACCCAGAGAATCCCGTGTCATAACGTACCATGGTCGGATCCACTATACCAGTCGGGGGCGAAGAGTATTAGTGTAGATATGTGATCATACCCTCCTTGTGCATGTCTTGTTTCTTGAATAATGTTAATCATACATCGCATGTATGATTAACCAGGCCATAATCCTTGTGCAAGTTCCCAAGCCGATCATATGTTGAAGCTGGTACTCACTTACTTAGTAGTAGTATTTCTTGTTCATTCCTATGATGATCATTCTTGTATTTATTTCCAGTATTCCTATATTGCATATCTCTTGTACCTGTATATTGCATCTTGTATATTCACTCTATTTACTGTTACATAGTTTATATTATTTATTGGAACTTCTGTTAGAGATGTACTTTGCTCCTTTCCTGACTGAATTTTTTTTAAATGACACCGAGGAGTGGTATCCCACTCACTACGGGCCTCAGGACATAGTTGGCTTAGAGTCAGAGATTTTGGCTCAGGAGGGTCTTATCCCGATTGAGACAGAGGACCCATGACTCGTAGCTAAGTAGATACATCTTTTGTACTGGATTTGTCTTCATCTTTGTTATTAGTATATCTTTTAGATGACTCATTGTATATTCTTTGTCTTGTGAGCTGTAGTTTGTCTCTTCAGTTCTTTTATCGTATTCGTGCGAATATTCTATCTTATAGATCTGTGATTGAGTTTTCATATTTTATTGGTGTCATTATTATATCTTGATTGCTAGGTGGATAGTTTACGCAAACAATATTTTACCGTCGATGCTGCGACGTAGGCTGGATGTACCCACATACTCGTATCCTTACACCGGGTGTGGCTCATGACATATTTTTTGTGGTAGCCTATACAGGTCTTCGATGTCACAATTAGTGCGATTCGTAGTGGTGCTCTGATTTGAGTGCTATTATGAGCCTGTTCCAGGATATAGGATATAGGCTATAGGCTGAGAATACTCAATCACCTCTTGAAAAAACTTTTTTCTTTATTTTAACTATTTTTCCTTGATATTGATATTTGATCTTTAACTGTCCTTCTTTGAATGCATTATATCATGTGTCATATTGATTCTTTCCTTTCGCTTTGCCTCAGGATGCCGCCTAAGACTCTATCACAGCAGAGGGAAGCAGTTTCTGAGAGATCTGTGACTTCCTGAGGGCCTGCACCAGTCACTTCTCTAGTGATTGGCATATCAGCTGTGTTCGGGGGTCCACCTCCATCTCAGAGGACTGTTCCGGCTGTGTCTGAGGGACTTCCACCTCCACCTTCCGTGCCGACAGATGCGACTTAGGTGTTCGCATTATTTCGCAAGATGTTGGAGTCTCAGAAGGCCCAGTCAGAGGCTCACCAGAGGTAGACCGACGTGTTATGGTAGGATATTGAGAGTGCTCATCAACTTGCCTTGCTGTAGTAGAGAGAGGAGCTCCGGTCCAGCAGCAGATTTCTCCACAGGTTGCCCAGCTTCGTCCAGATAATATTCAAGAATTCAAGAAGCTGGAACCTAGGGTCTTCAAGGGGACTGAGGGCATCGTCTACGCTGATGATTGGCTCAAGGATATTGAGCGTCTCATGAGGGTGTATCATCTTGCTGAGGATCTGAAGGTTGAGGTAGTAGGACTTCAGCTGTTCGACATCGCCCGCACTTGGTTCAGGAATGAGCCCCTTCTTGCTGATGTAGGGCAGTCTTGGGAGGTGCAAGGACCTCTTCAAGAGGAAGTTCTTTGCTCGGGCGGACATATTGGACTTGGGGAGGCAGTTTAAGGGCCTTACTCAAATGAGCATGTCCGTAGAAGATTACGTCATAGAGTTCGGTAGGATGAGCCAATTTGCAGAGTATTTTGTGAGGGAGCCAGATGTTCGAGCTATCTGCTTCCGCGAGGGTCTGAACTGGGAAGTGAAGATCCTCATTCAGTCTTTCTATGAGACATATTCAGAGATACTTGCAGAGGTACGCAAGATTGAGCGGGAGATGGGCTTGGAATCCAAGAAAGACCGCAAGTCTTTTCTGGGGGCTACTAGCAGCACAGGGACTGCAGCGTCCTCATTTCCAGCCAGGCCTTTTCAGCAGCCGTAACGGCACCAGACTCCAGCTAGGGTGCCATTTTACCAGGTACCACAGTCGCAAAGATAGTCACAACAAGCTTCCTACCACTACTGTAAGAAGCCCGCCACATGTGGGAAGTTTGCAGGAAGAAGTTGGAAGTTTGTCTGTATTATGGTGCCGAGGGGCATCATCTGAGAGATTGTCCTTCCAACCCTCGTCATGTATTTCAGGGAACAGCTCCAGCTCTGAGAACACAGGCGAGGCCACCTGCAGTACAGCCGAAGGGACCGCCGCTTCCGACCCAGCAACAACGTTATGCCCAGCACCACCATTAGGAAGGTGCACATCAAGGATTAGCATTTGCTATGACGGTCGAGGAGGCCGAGCCCACCGGAGATGTCATCGCAGGTTCTGTTCTTCTTAATTCTATTCCAGCTTTAGCTTTATTTAATAGTGGTGCTTCCCATAGTTTTGTATCTAATTTTTTTGCTCTAAAGCATCATTTGGTAGCTGAGTCTTTGCTTAGGACTTACAAGATCATGACCGGGGGAGGCATTATCCTGGTTAGTGATATTTGAAAGGATCGAAGAGTTACTCTGGGAGGCCGGAAGCTGAGTGCTTGTCTACTTATAATGCCACTTCTGAGCTACGATATTGTACTCAGGATGGATTGGTTGACTAGGTACCATGCTAGTATAGATTGCAGAAGAGGTAGAGTTTTGTTTAGTCCGCCAGGAGTGCTAGAGTTTGAGTTTCCTAGAGGAGCTGCAGAGCAGAGAGAAGACATTATCTGTTAAGCTATGATGGAAGACAAGGAGTTGCCGCATCCATTGATAGCAGAGTTCTTGGATGTGTTTCCTGAGGAATTGCCAGGATTGTCGCCAGATCGAGATGTTGAATTCTCTATAGACTTGGTGCCAGGTGCATAACCAATTTTACCGCATCTCTATAGAGTAAACAACAGCGAGCTGGTCGAGCTGAAGAAGCAAGTGGATAAATTGCAGGATAAGGGGTTTATCTGATCCAGTTATTCACCGTGGGAAGCCCCGGTATTATTTGTACCGAAGAAGGATGGATCGGTGCACATGTGCATCGATTACATGATATTGAATAATCTCACTATAAAGAATAAATATTCGTTGCTACAGATTGATGACCTGTTCGATCAGTTGAGTGGTGCTAAGGTATTTTCCAAGATAGACTTGAGATCAGGCTACCACCAGGTGAAAGTAAAGCCGGAGGATATTCCGAAGACTTCTTTTAGGACTCGGTATGGCCAGTATGAGTTTATGGTGATGCCGTTTGGGTTGACTAATGCCCCGACGATATTTATGAATTTGATGAACAAGGTGTTCCACCAGTACCTTAATAAGTTTGTGGTGGTGTTCATCGATGACATACTCATATACTCAAAAAAAATCAGAGGAGCACGAGGAGAATTTGTGGATTGTGTTGGATGTGCTGAGGAAGGAGAAGCTGTATGAAAAGCTGTCCAAGTATGAGTTCTTCCTGGACAAGGTAGAGTTCTTAGGACATGTTGTGACTGGTGATAGAATTTCAGTTGATCCGAAGAAGATCACAGTAGTGGAATCTTGGAAGACCCCGAGTTCAGTGGGAGAGATCAAAAGTTTCTTGGGTCTAGCAGGCTACTACATGAAGTTTGCGCAATATTTTTCAAGGATTGCTAAGTCGATGACTAGACTCACCAGGAAGGACGTGGAGTTTGTTTGGACAGAGGAGTGCCAGGTTGATTTTGAGAAATTGAAGATGAGGTTGACGTTTGCTCTTATTTTGACGTTGCCATCAGGGTCTGGAGGTTTCACTATTTATAGTAATATATCGAGAAAAGGGCTGGGTTGTGTTCTTCAGCAGAATAGGAAAGTGATTGCCTATGCATCCAGGCAATTGCGTCCTTATGAGAAGAACTATCCTACCCATAATTTGGAGTTGGCAGTAGCCATCTTTATCTTTAAGTTGTAGAAATACTATTTGTATGGATAGTGTGTGGAGATCTTCACAGACCATAAGAGCTTGAAGTACGTTTTCACTCAGAAGGAGTTGAACATGAGGCAGCGTCGGTGGCTGAAACTGATGAAGGATTTTGATATATCTTTATAGTATCAACCAGGGAAAGCCAATGTAATTGCCGATGCCTTGAGCAGGTATCCGGTAGCTATACTTTTGATGCAGGATCGGTATTTGTTGGAGGACTTGGAGAGATTGGACATTGAGGTGATAGTTTCTGGTTTTGCCATGCAGATATGGGGGTTGTAGATACACTCAGAGTTGATGGACATGATCAAGGCAGCCCAGTATGAGGATGTATCTCTGATGTGCATCAGAGCTCAGGTAAGATCAGGATTATAGGATGATTTCACCATTGCTGATGATGGTTCTTTGCAGCATGGTATTAGATTATGTATTCCTAGTAGGGAGCTGCGTGAGGAGATATTGCAGAAAGTGCATCATTCTCAGTATTCTATTCATCTAGGTGCCAACAAGATGTATCGGGATATACGAGAGAGTGTGTGGTGGTATGGCATGAAGAGGGAAGTGACACAGTTTGTATCCAGATGTTTAGTGTGCCAGCATGTGAGAGCTGAGAGACAGAGGCCAAGTGGTTTACTTTAACTATTACCCATTCCAGAGTGGAAGTGGGAGCACATTACTTCGGATTTTGTGTCCGGACTTTCATGATCTCCAGGAAGGAAAGACGCGATTTGAGTCATCGTTGATAGGTTGACCAAGTCGGCCCACTTTTTGCCTTTTAAAATATATTTGTCTATGGAGAAGCTGACATAGATGTATGTGAGGCAGATCGTCAGGATACACGGGGTTCCATTCAGCATAGTCTCGGATCAGATAGTCATTTCATTTCTCATTTCTGGAGGAGTTTGTAGGTGAGTTTGGGCACCCAGCTCAAGTTCAGAACTGGATATCACCCCCAGACAGATGGGCAGTCAGAGAGGACCATTCAGACTCTCGAGGATATGCTGCCCACCTGTGTACTAGATTTCGTGGGATCTTGGGAGGACCATCTCCATTTGGTAGAGTTTGCTTACAACAATAACTATCCGGTTAGTATAGAGATGTCTCCATTTGAGGCTCTGTACGGCCGGAGATATCGTACTCCCTTGTCATGGGACAATGTTGGAGAGAGAGCTTTTCTAGGGCCAGAGATGGTTGTGGATGTAGCGGAGAAAGTTAAGCTATTCAGAGACAGACTTCGAGTGGCACAGGAGAGACAGCGGCATTGGGCCGATAGCCACCGGAGACCTTTGGAGTTTGAGGTATAGTTTTAGATTTTTGTTTTGTGCTTGATATTGGTTGTTTGTTATAGATTAAGTTCTTAAGATTGTGTTTTGTTCTAGGTTGGTGGTTTAGTGTTTCTGAGGATTTCTCTGACATGAGGCACGATTCATTTCGGTGGAGGCGGGAAGCTTAATCCATGATTCATTGGACCTTTCAGTTTTTTTGAGAGGGTCAGTGCAGTTGCTTACAGACTAGACTTGCCATCTGCATTGGAGGGAGTGCACAACGTGTTTTATGTGTCGCAGTTGTGATGGTACATGGCAGATCCTAGTCACGTATTGGATCACTCGGAGATAGATGTGGGCCCTACTATTAGCTATCCAGAGCATCCAGTTGAGATTCTGGATTGGAGAGAGAAGGTGCTGAGGAACCAGACCATTTTCTTGGTATGCGTCGCATGGAGGCATCACTCTCCGGGTGAGTCTACTTGGGAGAGAGAGAGGATGAAATACGAGAGCGTTACCCATATTTGTTTGTGCCTTGAGGTATGTTCTTTCCTGATCCTATTCTGTTTTAATTTCTGGGGATAGTTTCTCCTTTGAATTTCAAGGATGAAATTATTTTAAGGGGGGTAGACTTGTCAGTACCACATTTTTTAGGAAAGGGATATTTTGGTCATTTTATAAATTATTAAATATTGTGCATGTTGTAAATTTATTTATTATATTATTTATTTATTGTTAGATGTTAGTATTTAATTTTAAACTTGTGTTAGTGGACCTAACTAGTTTAGATTAGATTAGATCCATGAACCAACATTTAATTCTAGTTAGAATTGAGCCCAATAGTAAGCCCATTCATTAGGAGGATAAATTAATTAGTTAAATCAATTAGATCAGAACATTCCTTCCTTAATTAATTCCTTCATGACAAGCCCCAAGGGGTATTATGGATATTTCATAGTAGCTTGGAGGAGGGGGTATAGGCCGGCCTAGTAGAGGGAGGAGAGAGACACTCTATCTTCATTTTTTATTCCAAATCTAGATCTAGAATTTTTCTCTTCCAATTTCCTTCATCCCTATACCAATTTTTATCCAAATTTCTTCACAATTCCTTTTCTATTTATCATTGGAGGCTATTAAAATAAGGAGGAAGCAATGATCTATAAGGAGAAAGCAAGGATCTACAAGGAGGAAGCAAGTATCTACAAGTTGAAGGCTCTTGACACTAATTTAGAGAATTTTATTGGAAATCTATTTTCCAATAGGTATAATTTAGTTTTTCCTCTCTAATTAAACTATAAATATATCATTTAATCATTAGGAACCCTCTCATGTACTAAGGCTATCCATAGGAAGTAGAATTGGGTTCATAGGAGGCCTATGGAGAAAGTTATGTGATATTTTGTGTCAATTTTGGGAGAATTCTGAGATTGGCACATCTTGTGTTTGTCAATAGGTCAATTAGACCAAATTAACATGTGCCTGATTGTGTGTGACTAGTGTCATGTCCACAATTGGATACGTGTAGGCCGTATCCCGATAATTTGGCGATACGGGTTAATTTGGAGATTTTCTTCCGACACGGGGGTTTGAGCATGTCAGATTTTGACACGAGCACATAGTTGAGTAGCTAACACTTCATGTTGCTTTAAATTATGATTTTAGACTTGCTCGTATCCTTCGGGGTATGTTTGGTGGTGTGGTGGAGCCGTATCGCAAGCGTATCATAGATTGATTGTGATACGGGTGCGGTGCACTCCACATGTTTGATACTTTGCTTTACAATTCAATTTTTCTTGGTTATAGTTATTAGAATATTGTAAATATAATTGTTATATATATATATATATATATATATATATGTTTTATATTTTATTTTGATGTGTTGGTGGTCATGGGAGAATAGGAGAGTGCATGTGCATCACTAGTGTGGTTATGTGTTAGCATATATATATATATATATATATATATATATATATATATAGGGGTATATATATATATATAGTGGCAGCAGAAGAAGTAAGTTGCAGCAGCAGCTACAGCAGCAGCAATAAGCAACAGTAGCAAAAGCAATAAGCTGCAGCAGCAGTAGAAGCAGAAGCAGTAAGCAGCAGCAGCAGTGATAAGCAGCAACAACAATAAGCAGAAGCAGTAGCAATAAGCATCAGTAGTTTGAGTGCTTAGAAATTAAGTTATAGATAAGTTAAGTTAAGCTAGTTAATAAGCTAAGTTAGTTTATATTGATAGTTAATTATGTATATATTGTTAGTGAGTTAAGTATATATATATATATATATATATATATATATATATATATATATATATATGAGAGATATGTATATATAAGCACTAGTTAACATTGGTTAGTATTATTTCTAGATTACCTTGAGTTACACCAAGGTAATGAGAGTTGAGGTATCTTGGGTATGGGTATTGAATATACAATGGGTATGTTAGTTATGTTATGTTAGTTTAGTATAGTATTGTTATAAGTATAAATGCATGCTAGTGTATAGTGAGGTATGTTGGTTAGTTATCTAATGTTAGATATTGTATTACCTTGTGATACCAAGGTAATGTCAAGGTATTGGTTTATACTCATGGTATTGAGTTTATATATCAAGATGTGTATGTAGGTGGTGTGATACCGCATTTGGTTTAAAGCCAAGGTATCCACTTAGTATTAGTTTGGCTAGGAGTACTATATATTTTGTCTTGTATATATATATATTATAGTATTTTCATATCTAATAACTTACGTATCTTATGATACGATATTTTGTTGGTATCCTAGTATCCTTACATAGCTAGTATAGCCTAGATACATAGTGTATTGACCCAATATCCTAGAGATAGACTCATACAACCTAAAAATAGCTAATTTGACCAAGTTTGACTATTTTGACTTAAAAATGGCTTTATGAACTAGAATTTTACTATTTTAACTTATTTTTATTCCAAAATCTTATATTGATATAATATTCTATATTTAGGTCTCTGGGGTATCGTACCGGACATCTTTGATACTATTCACTGAATTTCTGGCGAGTAAATTCTCTGATAGTTTCTCATTTATGATATCCTCTATGTCTCTTGTATCTAGTTTAGATATCCTTGATTTCTTGACACGATGGTTACACAGATTGGTATATCCGGATCTCGTCATGAGATATTATTCCTTGATATTTATGGTGTATCTTGTGCAATCCTTGTTCCTTGTTCTTCTTGTACATGTACAAACATTGATTCTTGGGGAGACTTGCTACCTACCCAGAGAATCCCATGTCATAACGTACCATGGTTGGATCCACTATACCAGTCGGGGGCGGAGAGTGTTAGAGTAGATATGTGATCATACCCTCCTTATGCATGTCTTGGTCCTTGAATAGTGTTAATCATACATCGTATGTATGATTAACCAGGCCATAATCCTTGTGCAAGTTCCCAAGCCGATCATATGTTGAAGCTGGTACTCACTCACTTGTAGCAGTATTTCTTGTTCATTCCTATGATGCTCATTATTGTATTTATTTTTAGTTTTCCTATATTGCATATCTCTTATACCTGTATATTATATCTTGTATATTCACTGTATTTACTGTTACATACTTTATATCATTTATTGGAACTGTTGTTAGAGATGTACTTTGCTCCTTTCCTGACTGAATATATTTTTTCCAGATGACACTGAGTAGTGGTATCCCACTCACTAGGGCCTCAGGACATAGTTTGCTTAGAACCAGAGACTTTGGCTCAAGAGGGTCTCATCCCGATTGAGACAGACGACCCATGACTCGTAGCTCAATAGATAGATCTTTCGTACTTGATTTGTCTCCAGCTTTGTTATTAGTATATCTTTTAGATGACTCATTGGATATTATTTGTCTTGTGAGCTGTATTTTGTCTCTTCAGTTCTTTTATCATATTTCGTATTACTTAATGACTAAGCAAAGACTTCTAACCATTCTCAAGAATTATGTTCTCGACTGCAGAGTCGTCTTGACTGCTGTGCCATGCTTTGAGACTTGTGTTTTGTCTTTTAGTAGACCTTTCTGCTTGTTTGTGCGACAACCTCACTACTGGCATGCTTGATAAAAGTGCGCCAAAGTCGTAGCTTGGGTACTTTTATTTGTGCGCCAATTATAGATTTATGCGCCAAGCTCCTGGCTCGCGCACTTTTATCATTGTGCGCCATGCTTCTAGAAGTGCACTTTAGTATATTTTGTGCGCCCTCTTTCTTGGTGCACTTTTATATCAAAGTGTGCCAGAACTGCCCGAAATAGTGATTTGTGCGCTAATACTTGTTTGTGTGCCAAATCAGTTTTTGGCCATTTGTGCGCCAATATCCGTTTGTGAGCCAAATCTATATTTGGCTATTTGTGCGCCAATATCCGTTTGTGCGCTAATAGTAATTTTTGGCCCATTATGAGCGGATATTATATTCTTGTCTGATTTTATGCACCAACCCTAAATTATTGAATTATGCGCCTGCATGCCAGTATTCTCTTTAATATGCTTAACTCTTGATGATTCTCTAGATCTCTTTTATCCTGTTATTTTAGTTAATCTTGGGTATTTCCTGAACATGGCATTCTTGATATTAATCTTGATTTTCTGGCATAATCTAGTGAGCAAAAAATTATAAATAAACTCATAAAACTTGATATGGAATTGATAATACTGATAATCTCGATCCTGTACTGATAACCCTGATACCCCTGATACTGTTACTCCTAATAGTGACTCAACGTAGCACACTATCCTGATACTCCTGATCCTGATAAACCTGATAGTGGCTCGATGTAGCGCACTCCTTACTTGAGAATTCCTGTAACTATTCCGATCAAGGCTATTAGTAGCAACTGTATTGCATGACTTGTATTTCCGTGGTTAATTTTGATTGTACTCGTTAAGTTACTGTCATGTCTTGCATCATGTCTAAGGCAGATTCCTGAGTACCATGGCCGGGAATCCTTGATAATTGTCCATGCTAATAACTAGAATAAAAATCTAGAAAGTATCTAGATAGATTTCCTGGCTACATGCAATTCCTGTATCCCAGCGATACCTGATAGATTTGGAGCTCTCCGTCATAAGAGGAACACTTCCAGCACATCGTCGAGTGTTGCACTTCCAGAAAAAATAAGAAACGATTATACCTAATATATCGATACTATGTACCTGTTCGTCTGGATAACTCGGATAGTCTGCAGGGCATGTGGCTGTAAGGAATCTCAAATTGTATATGTTAGTAACTAGGACTGTGATAATCCTAGTTAGCTAATGATAGCAAGCCGTAGGGCATGATTGGCCATGATCACTTAATTTCCAGTCTAGTCCTGTCCAAATTTTATTAACAACTGATCCAAAAATGGTAACCGGACTTCTAATTCCAGATGTTCTTGTTTAATTACTCCTGAACTGCTTAACTGTTATCTTACCCGTTGTACTTATTTAACTGTTACTTTATATGCTATTTCTTATTGATTTGTCTGCATGCTGGTTTTAGTTCATAAGTTTATCTTCCTTGTGGTACTTATTATTTTATGGTCTGATCCCACTGGTTTTGTATGGCCAGATTTTGGAGCAGGACCGCAGGATCTTTCGTACTTTCTGTCTCAAGATGGTGAACACGATAAGCACCCGAGGACATGAAAGGGTTTTTTTTCTTTCTCACCCACTTGATATGTACATTATCCTGTTAAGGCGTTTAGCTATCGAGCATGTGTTTAACTCATTTTTTAGGACTTGACATTCTAGCTTGCAGGCCTACATATAAAGCATATTCTAGACTATAGCTAGAGTTGATCATGCAATATTGTACTATTGCTAGTTCTTTATTTTTGGTACTAGCTTATGTATAGTTTGGGACGCCTTACTATTATATGTTGGTGATCATACATCTTGTAAACTTGTTGCTTGCTTGAGATTAATACACCTAGGATTCTTGACCCAGGATTGCCTGATGGATTGTAGAGTAAACCCTCATATGTGTAGACAACTATGACCGTATTTTAGGGTATATAGTACTCTGGTATACGTAGCTGGATTTGTCTGCCCCCGTTCTCTAGTATTCTGATTCTGGGGCGTGACACGATTTAAGTGGTGGCTCATGCAGGTCTAAAACTTTTAGAGGTGTTGGGGGTTTGCCAATGTGTTTTAGATATCTCAATCATACTACTCCTTTATCTCCTCCAGTGTCAATTTTATATTCCTGAAATCTTGATTCAACATATACTTTGATCCTCGATCAATCCTGTTCATTCCTTGATGATCCTTGTATCTTTTATCTTTCAGGAACATTATTTCTAGTCCTTCTGATCATCCAGCTAGAGTTCCTCCTATAGTAGGACAATATCCAGATGCCCAACAAACTCTTGAGGTTCATCTTCAGCATTCCGGGACCGGGTCCAGAACCGCTCAAAATAAGGAACCTCAGATCCAACCAGTACCTATGCAGAAGGGGACAACAATGTGCTTATTGGTATCCTTCAAAAATTATTGGTATTTCAAAAACGTTGAGAGGATGTACTTATTCTGTCAGTACAACATGCTTTAGAAAGAGGTGGACATCATGCCAACAACTCAGCAACCAACTTTAAATTCCTCCAACTATCGTATTTCTATGGCACCGAGGATGCGATTGCATCATATGCGTGGCTTCAGGACACCGAATCTATCCTAGAGGCAACATGGGTGCCTGCAAGAGAGCAAGTGTCAGTAGTTCGACTACAGTTGTTAGATTTGGCCCGAGACTGGTGGTCAGTCCCGATAATTTTATTAGCAGTATCCGTCCCTTGGGTTGTCTTCAGTAAAAGGTTTCAGAACTGATAATTTGAAGTGGTGCCACGTTATGATCTGCAACAGAGATTTAATAAACTTGAAGCAAATTAACAGGACTGTCGACGGCTATGCGGTAGAATTCTGTAGACTTAGTCGGTTTGCTCCCACCTTGGTGGCGACAGAATTAGATCGAACAATGAGGTTCCAGCAGGAACTTCACCTGGAGATCATATTGGAAGTAGAACATCACAAGTTCTAGACTTTTGATGCTGTGTTACGAGCAACAATGAGGCATGAGTATACCTCTCAGAGAATAGTGGATATGATTGGAGGTCGTAAGAGGAGCCATACTTCAGGCGGTTCTTACACCCAGTCTTCAGCACCAGCTCCAGTTGTATGAGCTTTGACGATTGGAACCCCGATCCGGACAAGTTTGCTAGCATCATTTTAACGACCAGCTCTGACGCATCCTCAGCAGCAAAGGTCATATCCTTCAGTAGGATGTTCTCATTGTGGAAAACTAGGACACATTTTATCAGAGTGCAGAGCACAAGGGTTGTGCTTAGCCTATGGAACACTAGGACACATAGTGGAATCTTGCCCACACAGAGCTAGTTTATCATCATCCTTTCCGGCAGGACCCCAGTATAGGGCTCCAGCGCCAGTTCAGTAATACCAGGGTTAGAGGCCTTTACCGACCCAGTTTCAAGTATTCCAGCAGCAGAGGCCAAAACAGTATGCGCAGGCCCAAGCTTAAGTACAAGCTAGGTAAGGGGGTCCGCAACAGCGAGGACCAGCCCCGAGAGGATGAGGTCAGGCTAGGGTACTCACTGTGGAAGAGCAATTAGCTTCAGGTAAGGTGGTGACAGGTACCATTCTCGTCAACTCTCATTTAGCTTCAATATTGTTTGATTCTGGTGCATCACAATTCTTCATGTCTACACGATTTACGATACGAGTTGGATTAGAACCCGAATCATTATCAGTAAGACTCAATATACTTACTGGTAACAGTATCATGGAAGTAGATAGAGTTTATACCTCGTGTCGGGTCATAGGGTGCAGGAGAGATTTACCCGCTAGACTGATAGAGTTTTCTATGGGAGATTATGACATCGTCCTAGGCATGGATTGGTTGAGTGCCCGATATGCGATGATAGATTGCCATGCTGGCAAGGTTATCTTTCGTATCCCCGGAGTGGAGAAATTCTTATTTTCTAGAGGAGAGATGGAGTCTCCGCCATCAATCACGAGAATAGCAGTAGCCGAAGGAGTACAATTCCCCAGAGCGGTCAATGAGTTTCCATATGTGTTCCCATAAGAGTTTCCAGGCAAGCCACCAGAAAGAGAGAGAGAGAGAGTTTATAATTGATCTACTTCTAGGAACAACACCATTGTCAGAGAGAGTCTACAGGAAAGCACCACCAGAGTTTAAAGTCTTGTACTGAATGATTGAAGAATTAAGAACCAAGGGATTCATTGTTGCTAGTGGATCGCCTTGGAAGCCCCGATGCTTCTAGTGAAGAAGAAGGATGAAACTTCCTGTTTGTGAGTTGATTATCGTACCCTAAATACGGTAACCATCAAGAATAAGTATCCCTTGCCAATGATCGATGACTTGTTCGATCATCTTAGTGGAGCAGCAGTATTTTTCAAGATTAATTTACGGTCGGGATATCATCAGATCAGAGTCAGAGAACAAGATATACCCAAGAAGGCGTTTAGATCAAGAAATGGACATTGAAAGTTTCTAGTAATGCCCTGTCATAATTTGGATTTTTCAGAATAATTTAAAACATTTTTCTCATAATTTTCTGGAATTAAAACTAGGATATTTTGTGATTAAAGGATTTTTAAATGATGTTAATTAATATTAAAATATTATGAAAATAATATTTTATGGTGTAAAATAGAAAACTGGACATAGGGTAATTTTCTGTGAATTTATTGGACTCCGGAGATATTTTTAAAGCCCTAGAGACCAATGTATAATTAAGCCTAATTAAACCCTGACTGAACCCGGTTTATTTGGAAATAAACCAAACTAAACTGGCCCAAACCACAACCAAGCCGAACCGGACCAACCCAGCCTTAGCGGGTCGGGTCGGGTCGGATCCGAATCGAACCCGACCCGGACCCGAAACCCTAACCGAACCCTAGATCCCGAATCCTACCGGATTGACTGTTCTGGCCCTTTAAATAGCCTCGACGTTCGCGCCTAGCCGCCGCCGCACCCTCTCTCTCATCTCTCCGCTGCCGCAGCATCCCTCGCCTGAACCCTAATCTCCCCGTCGCCTTCTTACTCCAGATCTTCGTCCCCGACCCGCAGCGCTGCTCCTTCCGCCCGTCCCCAACTCCTCCGCCTCGACCATCCCCTCCCCAGCCTTCCCTTCTCCATCCTCCGCTGCCCAGCCCCCTCACCGCCCAGACTCGACCGAGGCCGCCTGAGCCCTAGCCACCCCGAGCCACCTATCTCCTTCATCTTCCACCACCGGCACCACCACGACTCCGCCACTCCCCCATCGAACCCCCTCGACCGGACCTCGCCGCCCTCCGCCCAGCCTCGCGCAGCCTCGACGACCAGCGTAGCCCTAGCTCCGACATAGCGGACACGGACACAGCAGCTCTCAGACCGGACACGGCAGAACAGGACACGAAACAGTCACCCGGACACGAGGAATTCTCGTTCCACGGAGCCCTGTTCAGGTAACCCGTTCTCTCTCCTCATTATTCCATTTTCTGTTTTGTGAGTTGTGTCACGTAGACTGTGTAACCCTCTCGATGCCCGTGCAACCCACTCGGTACGTCGCGTCCTGTGGTGATCGTAAACCGCGATCTAAAAACAGAAAAATCAAAGCCCTGTTTCACCCTGGAACTGAGTGCGTCCTGCCAAACGGACGACTTGGTCGCGTGCGGTCTTCACCAAAATGTGCGCGCCGTTGATACGGACGTGCGGGATTTTGCAGAAGTTGATTTGGATGTGCGTGCACACCGGAATCAACGCGTATCCGCCGACAATACCCCGTATCCGCCTGTTCTAGAATACATCGTAACTTTTTGTACACACGTCGGATCGAAACAAAACTTGTGCCATCGGACTCGTAGCAATACGCTAGTCCTGTGACCCAAGTTTGGTTCGATTCTGAGAACGTTGACAAAATCGCTTATCGTGGGCCCCGCGGCTCCACTTGACGGGCGATTTTGTGAACGGCTCATCGGAATCCAATTCTGGAAGTTCCGTTGGGTTCATATCATCATTCCTGACTTGTTGACACTAAGTTTGAGGAATTTGGAGACCCTTGACCCTGACACGTTTTTCGGTGCGAAGCGGCCCACATGTGGACCCCGCTTGACCAGAAACTGTCATTTTTGCCCCTGTGTCCAAATTGGACTCAAGGACAGGCGTTTCTAGCTATTTAATATTTTTTGAATCTAATGGTGATGTTTATTTCAGTAACCGGAGGAGTCCCTACAATTTCTACTGGGACCATAGCTACAGTTGGAGCCAGAACATCAGGCAAGTGTACCTTGCCAACTTTGCAGTCTTGTTACATATTTTCCTTGATTCATTTATATTGTTGTGCATGCTTGACCTAGGACCGTGTGACTTTACTTAGGTTTCGATTAATAGTCGGGTGCCAACACCGTACGCGGAGTTGTGTAACGTCACATAGACATGGATACCGAGATCCTATACTTCTCGTACTTGTCTTATCAAGTACATCATAACCCATGACACTTAACACTTTTCATGAGACAGAATCTTCCTGAGATATTCATGGTAATTCTGTGTAGGATACAGGTTTTATGACATAGACATTATATTCATAGACATTAGATGACTCGCTGCATTAGATATGATCATGCGTGACATGGACATGAGGCATCGTGGACATGAGATGTGTGATTACATTGGGTGGGGAGAGACACACAGGCTACCGGCTGATTATATATATATACTCCATAGTAAACCACATAGTAAAACACATAGTAAACTCTGCTACAGGCTCCCAGACACAGAGCTTGTAGTGGTCTCAGCCTGAGTTTAGTGATGCTCTCAAATTGCATTTCACATAGATGGTTATATAGTTTACCCGATTGCTTTATTTATTGCTGCACTGCATTTATTTTGGCTTGTATTATCTGTACCTTGCTATGTCCCCTGAGGACCTGGATCCGGATTATGTCCCCAGGATTAGCTGACGAGATCTATCCCGAGGTATACGGGACCAGAGCATTAGCATTAGCAGAAGCAGGTGCATACATTGGAACAGAACCAGGATCTGAGGACGAGATTGTGCCAGAGGACTTCTCCTGAGTATTGTCTTGAGATACTCATTTATTTCTGTTTCTAGTACTTTATTTCCAGTCTATTGCACTGACGTATCAGACTTGTTCTCGGATTGTTCTCCGAGACACTTTTATTGAGATTTGTTAGTTTATTTATTTACATTTATTCTGGCATTGATCTGTGATTATCTGTTGTGGATGAGATTAGAATAGACTGTGACTTATATTATTGGACCTATTTATTATTGTATTACAGCTTAAGTATGCCCTGATGGATCCATTAAATTGGGTTTGTCCATCGGTGTGTGCTGCTGGCCATTGCCACGTGTCTAGTCCCTCGGTATTTTGGGACTGGGGCGTGACATGGTTTTTGTGGTGGCCCATGCAGGTCAACGACTAAATTGTTCGATTTTAACTTAGGGATCGAGCAAGCCTGCAATAAGAATAGGATAAGTTTTTAGGATCTCATCCACTTGCTTGAAACGTTCTTGATATCTATATCGAATTCAAATTAATTTCTTGACTTGCATCTTGCTTTGATTCCTGTGCGCCTCTTATAGTTTATTTTTGATACAGAGCAATGGATTCACAAGCATGCGACGAGACTCCCGCAGGAATACCACAAGTTGCAGATGTCACCTATGACGATGAAGTGACACCAGTTGGTGGAGGTCAACTAGAACAACAAAACAGTCAAGATACCTCAAGAGGTCGGCAAGACAACATTCCACCTCCGCCGCAGTTCACACCACCAATGGCCGTATTCCCACAAGGGCAAGCTATGGACGGGCAACTGATGTTTCAAATGATCTACGCAATGATGCAAGCTCAACAACAGATTCAATAATAGACTTTGAGTCACAGCCTAGCACTTGTACTGGAGCAGGCAAATCTACCAACACGACGGCCAACGACGGGCTCTATCACCGATTTCTGGCAGCTGAAGCCCCGTACCTTTTCTGGCAAGGAGGGACCAACCGAAGTTTATGAGTGGCTCACCAACATACAACACCAGTTGGAAGAAGCTGAGCTTCCAAGAGAACGTTGGATGACTGCCGTTAGAATGCAGTTGACAGACAATGCGCATCACTGGTGGCTATCTGAGGAGACACGGCTCGGACCAGACCGAGTCACTTGGGAAGAGTTTTCTAGACTCTTTCAGGAGATATACATTCCGGCTATCGCCCGATCAGAACTTCAGGACAAGTTCAATCGCCTCACTCAGGACAGTATGACTGTGGAAGAGTACAACGCAGAATTCATTCGTCTAAGTCGCTTCGCCCCTACTTTGATCCCCACAGAAGAAGAGAAGGCTGAGAAGTTCTTCGACGGACTAAACTTTGAGCTACAGAGACTGATCGGATTCATCGCACCTACCTCTTACTCGGACGTTATTGCTGCAGCACGACGTATGGAACGCGTCACCATGAGAGAGACCAGTCTGAAATGGTCTTTCACATCAGCCAGAGCACCATAAGAAGAAGCCGCAAAGAGACCTCACATGCACCAGCCACCCAGAGCCTCTCCGCAGATACTACCTACATGTCAATACTGTGGCAAGGTAGGCCATATTGAGAGGGACTGCAGATGCAAGTTAGGATTATGCTTGATTTACGAAACCAATCAACACTTAGCCAAGGATTATCCTCATCATCGAGAGGGAGCACTAATATTAAACAGACGAGCTCTACCAGCACCAAGGCCAGTCCATCCAGTATTGGGAATACTACAGACGGGAGTTGGAGAAGTCAGACCACTAGCCCAAGGAGGGTATCAGCCGAGGCCACCCTTGGCACCACAAGCAGCACTCTTCCAACAGGCCCAGCAGAAGCAGAGGAATCTGCCACAAGGACGCGGACAAGCTTATGCGATGACCTTGGAGGACGTACAGACTCATGGAGTAGCTAATGCGCGTAAGTTTTTTTATAGTTATCTTCTTCTAGATTTGCTTTAGTTCGTGCCTGTTGGTTCGTGACCCTAGCCTTAACCTAGCAATTTTTGAACTTGCTACTAATTTATAACCTAATATGTTTTTATAAGTAATGAACTGTAGATTTCTAGATTTCCTTCATCCGGGAAATTGCATAACTTTTAATGCTTAGGAAAATAATTTTTCCTTTGTATTATTCTTACACCCTCAACCTTGATTCCCCTTGATTGTGCTGTACTTCGAACAATGTTTGCAACCGTGTCATCTCTGTTGACCGGTTATTCTTTGATTGCGAGGACACAATCCTCTTAAGGGGGGTAGATTGTCATAACCCGGATATTTTAGAATAATTTAAAATATTTTTCTCACAATTTTTTGGAATTAAAACTAGGGTATTTTATGATTAAAAGATTTTTAAATAATGTTAATTAACATTAAAATATTATGGAAATAATATTTTATGGTGTAAAATGGAAAACTGGACATAGGGTAATTTTATGTGAATTTATTGGACTCCGAAGACATTTTTAAAGCCCTAGAGACCAATGTATAACTAAGCCTAATTAAACCCTGACTGAACCCGTTTTATTTGGAAATAAACCAAACTAAACTGGCCCAAACTGCTACCAAACCGAACCGGACCAAACCAGCCTTAGCGGGTCGGGTCGGGTCGGATCCGAATCGAACCCGACCCGGACCCGAAACCCTAACCGAACCCTAGATCCCGAATCCTACCGGATTTACTGTTCTGGCCCTTTAAATAGCCTCGACGTTCGTGCCTAGCCGCCGCCGCACCCTCTCTTTCATCTCTCCGCCGCCGCAGCATCCCTCGCCTGAACCCTAATCTCCCCGCTGCCTTCTTCCTTCAGATCTCCGTCCCCGACCCGCAGCGCCGCTCCTTCCGCTCGTCCCCAACTCCTCTACCTCGAACATCCCCTCCCCAGCCTTCCCTTATCCATCCTCTGCTGCCCAGCCCCCTGGCCGCCCGGACTCGATCGAGGCCGCCTGAGCCCTAGCCACCCCGAGCCCCCATCTCCCTCATCTCCCACCACCGGCACCACCACGACTCCGCCGCTCCCCCATCGAACCCCCTCGCCGGACCTCGCCGCCCTCCGCCCAGCCCCGTACAGCCTCGATGACCAGCGTAGCCCTAGCTCCGATACAGCGGACACGGACACAGCAGCTCTCAGACCGGACACGGATGAACCAGGACACGAAACAGTCACCCGGACACGAGGAATTCTAGTTCCACAGAGCCCTGTTCAGGTAACCCGTTCTCTCTCCTCGTTATTCCATTTTCCGTTTCGTCAGTTGTGTCACGTAGATTGTGTAACCCTCTCGATGCCCGTGCAACCCGCTCGGTGTTTTACGTCCTGTGGTGATCGCAAACCGCAATCCAAAAACAGGAAAATCAATGCCCTATTTTACCCCGGAACTGAGTGCGCCCCGCCAAACGGGATGACTTGGTCGCGCGCGATCTTCACCGAAATGTGCGCGCCGTTGATATGAACGTACGGGATTTTGCAGAAGTTGATTTGGATGTGCGTGCACACCGAAATCAACGCGTATCCGCCGACAACACCCCGTATCCGCCTGTTCTAGAATACGCCGTAACTTTGTGTACACACGTCGGATCAAAACGAAACTTGCGCCATCGGACTCGTAGAAATACGCTGGTCCTGTGATCCAAGTTTGGTTCGATTCTGATAACGTTGACAAAATTGCGTATCGTGGGCCCCGCGGCTCCACTTGACGGACGATTTTGTGAACGGCTCATCGGAATCCAATTCTGGAAGTTCCGTTGGGTTCGTATCATCGTTCCTAACTTGTTGCCACTAAGTTTGAGGAATTTGGAGACCCTTGACCCTGACACATTTTTTGGTGCGAAGCGGCCCACATGTGGACCCCGCTTGACCAGAAACTGTCATTTTTGCCCCTGTGTCCAAATTGGACTCAAGGACAAGCGTTTCTAGCTATTTAATATTTTCTGAATCTAATGGTGATGTTTATTTCAGCAACCGGAGGAGTCCCTACAATTCTCACTGAGACCAGAGCTACAGTTGGAGCCAGAACCTCAGGCAAGTGTACCTTGCCAACTTTGCAATCTTGTTACATATTTTCCTTGATTCATTTATATTGTTGTGCATGCTTGACCTAGGACCGTATGACTTTACTTAGCGTTCGATTAATAGTCGGGTTCCAACACCGTACGCGGAGTTGTGTAACGTCACATAGACATGGATACCGAGACCCTATACTTCTCGTACTTGTCTTATCAAGTACATCATAACCCAGGACACTCGACACTTTTCATGAGACAGAATCTTCCTGAGATATTCATGGTGATTCTGTGTAGGATACAAGTTTTATGACATATACATTATATTCATAGATATCAGATGACTCGCTGTATTAGATATGATCATGCGTGACATGGACATGAGGCATCGTGGACATGAGATGTGTGATTATATTGGGTGGGGAGAGACACACAGGCTATCGGCTGATTATATATATATACTCCATAGTAAACCACATAGTAAAACACATAGTAAACTCTGCTACAGGCTCCCAGACACAGAGCTTGTAGTGGTCTCAGCCTGAGTTTAGTGATGCTCTCAAATTGCATTTCACATAGATGGTTATATAGTTTACACTATTGCTTTATTTATTGCTGCACTGATTATGCCAGAGGACTTCTCCTATGTATTGGCTTGAGATACTCATTTATTTCTGTTTCTAGTACTTTATTTCCAGTCTATTGCACTGATGTATCAGACTTGTTCTCAGATTATTCTCCGAGACACTTTTATTGAGATTTGTTAGTTTATTTATTTGCATTTATTCTGGCATTAATCTGTGATTATCTGTTGTGGATAAGATTAGAATAGACTGTGACTTGTATCATTGGACCTATTTATTATTGTATTACAGCTTAAGTACGCCCCGATGGATCCATTAAATTGGGTTTGTCCATCGGTGTGTGCTACTGGCCATTGCCACGTGTCTAGTCCCTCGGTATTTTGGGACTGGGGCGTGACATGCCTTTTGGAGCAACCAATGCACCAACCATATTTATGGATCTCATGAATCATATTTTTATGCCATACTTGGACAACTTTGTGATAGTATTCATCGATGACATCTTGGTTTACAGTCGAAGTGAAGCAGAGCACGAGCAACATCTTCACACAGTTCTTTAAGTCCTTAGAGAACATAAGTTATATGCCAAGTACAGCAAGTTCGAGTTCTGGCTTGATCATATTTCATACTTGGGGCACATTATTTCTATAGGTAGAGTAGAAGTAGATCCCCAGAAGATAGAAGTAGATCCCTAGAAGATAGAAGCCATTGAGACGTGGGCAGTACCTAGAACAGTTGCAGATATTCGTAGTTTCCTGGGACTAGCTGGATATTATCGGAGATTTGTGTCAGACTTTGCTATAATTGTTGCACCCTTGACACAATTGACTCGTAAGGATGTGTTCTTTGATTGGACAGATGAATGTCAAAACTCTTTTAAGAAGCTCAAGCAGAGATTGATTATGGCACCAATTTTGACGCTTCCAGATGGGACATGTGGTTTCACGGTATCTTATGATTCGTCAAAAAAAGGACTAGGGTGTATTATTATGCAATATGGTAATGTTATAGCTTATGTGTCTCGATAGCTTCGAGACCATGAGAAGAATTATCCAACACACGACTTGGAGTTAGCAGCAGTTGTCTTTGCACTCAAACTTTGGAGGCATTACCTATACGGAGATCGAGTAGAAATTTATACTGATCATAAGAGTTTAAAATAAATCTTTACTCAGAAGGATCTTAACATAAGACAGAGAAGATGGCTAGAGTTGATGACAAACTATGATCTTGACCTTCAGTATCATCTAGGGAAGGCTAATATCATGGCAAATGCTTTGAGCTGGAGAGTAGGAGCTTATTTTCTCACGACGCAATGAGAGATTTTAAAATATCTTTAGGATATGGACATAAAAGTAGAGTTACCTGACAACACAGTATTGATGGCTGGCTTACAAGTTCAACCCAATATATTAGAAAGGATCAGAGCAGCGCAGTCCACAGATGTCAAGCTTCAGCGACCCTGGGAAAAGTGTGAGGCAGGACGTAGACCCGAACTAAGAATTCACAGTGACAAAACTCTCCGATTTGATAATCTTCTTTGTATACCAAGTGGAGATATCGGTCAAGAGATTATGTCAGAAGTCCACAGTTCTCAGTATTCCATTCATCCAGGAGGAACGAAGATGCACAAATATATTCATTAGCATTTTTGGTGTAATAGAATGAAGAGGGAGATAACATGGTTTGTCTCCCGATATTTGGTTTGTCAGCAAGTTAAAGCTGAACATCGATCAAAGGCCTGTAGGACTTCTTCAACCTTTACCAATTTCGGAATGGAAGTGAGACCATATCACCATGGATTTTGTGATCAGTCTTCCCAGATCCCCAGCTGGCAGAGATGCAATTTGGGTATTAGTGGATTGACTAACAAATATTGTTCACTTTCTTTCCTTCAGAGTGGGACAGTCTATAGAGCAGTTGGTTGAGATGTACATGAGTCAGATTATCAGACTTCATGGAGTACCAGTCATCATCGTATCAGATAGAGATTTTATATTAATTTCTTACTTTTGGCAGAGTCTACAATAGAGTCTGGGTACCCGTCTGAAGTTTGATACAACTTATCATCCCCAGACAGATGGTCAGTCAGAGCATACCATCCAGACCCTAAAAGATACTTCGATCCTGTACCCTTGACTTTGGTGGTTCGTGGGAGGATCACTTACACTTGGTCAAATTCTCATACAATAATAGTTTTCAAGCAAGTATCCAGATGGCACCCTTCGAGGTACTGTATGGCAGAAAGTGCAGATCTCCTGTAGCTTGGGATGATATTGGCGAGAGACAATTGCTTGGTCCCGAAATGATAGCTCAAACAGTTGAAGTAGTCAAGCAAGTCTGAAAGAATATCAAGGTAGCTCAATATTATCAGCGTTATTGTGCCAATTTGCATCGGTGACCTCTTGAGTTCTCTATCGACGACCATGTATTTTTTCAGAGTTTGCCTACCCAAGGAGTCATCAGATTTGGTGTGCGGGGGAAGCTTAGTCCACGGTATATTGGTCCGTTCTATATCCTCGAGTGAGTGGGAGATGTTTCTTATCGTCTTGCCCTTCCACCGTTGCTTCACGAGATACATAATATTTTTTATGTATCTCAGTTACGACAGTATATACCGGATTCAAGCCATGTCCTGGATCATTCAAAATTGGTCGTTGGTACCGACCTTTCGTATTAGGAGAGGCCTGTGTCCATTTTGGACCGGAGATAGAAGATTCTTAAGAACCAGACTATTCGGTTAGTCCGAGTTGCTTGTGGGCATCACTCACTGGGCGAGTCAACTTGGGAGCAAAAGGATGATATCCGTGCTCGTTACTCGTATTTGTTTGACCTGTGAGGTATACTTGTTCGTATATCTCGTACCCTGATCTTTTCTTATACATGCTTGTCGTGTTCTAGGATTTTGCTTGATTCCCGTATGCCCTTGTTTACCTTGATTGCATGTCCCCAGAGTTCTCTTGCTAGACCCCGCGCCTTATTAAAATTTTGAGGACAACATTTTCTAAGAAGGAGAGAGTTGTGAGACTCGTCTCACTGTTCTAGTATACGTACCTGATATACACGTATTGTGCATATATATCTTGCATATTGTTTAATTTCTTATATATTGTTTTATGTCATTCTTGCATTATTTAGGTTATTTTTGTAAGTTTTTCCTATTTGCATGCTTTGTACCGTTGGTCCCTTTGTTTTCTTGGTTGGTGGATGTGATGAACCCGGGTGAGAGATATGGATTATAATCCAATGGCCTACAATAAATTCTTTGGTTATATAAGCAATCACATTCTTTTTCCTCTACTTTTCATTCATTTTCTTTTCTCTTCCTTCTTTATTTTCTCCAGCAGAGAGCAGCAACCAAACTTGGCCTTGGCCGTGGGTAACCTTGGAAGTGTTGGTATTAGGCTAGAACTTGACCGTAGCCAAGTACATCTTGCCAACCGAAGGAACAACCATGAATCTTGTTTTGATTCTTAGAATAACTTGTTTAATTATTTAATCGGTTTTATTTGCTTAATACTTAGAACTTGTCTTTATGATGATTTTAATTTCCTTGTATTGTTGCTCATGGAGTCCGAGAACAACAAGTCAGAGAATACAAAGTTGACCTGAGAATGTATACAAAAAGTACGCAGGAAACCCTTGTCACATAAGTGAAGTTCCAGTGAGCGGACTTGTGTGTGTTTCACAAATTTCTTAGAAAGTGCACCAATATATGTTAAGTACTATGGGCACACTTTTCTACTCCTACGTATGTTTTGTACTAAGATAATTCCCTCAAAAGTACGCCAATGCCACTTGGCGCACTTTAGAATGGGTCTGCAAGTCATCAAGAATGTATGCCACTGCTTAAAAGCTAAGATGACGCACTTTGCAGATATTGTAGAGTTGGCGCACTTTGGTGAATTTTCCTTACTGGCACACTTTGTCTCTTCTGGAGAATGGTGCACTTTGCTGTGTGGCGCACGATATGACATTCTCCAGAGATGGCACACTTTGTAACCTTTCGTATTACTTATGACTAAGCAAATAATTCTGACCATTCTCGAGAATTGTGTTCTCGACTGTAGAGTCGTCTCGACTACTGTATAATGCCTTGAGACTTGTGTTTTATTTTTTAGTAGGTGTCACGCCCCAGTCCCAAAATACACGTGACCAGGCCACGTGACAATAGCCAGCTGTTACGTCTCTGAGGATATCCCAATTTAATGGATCCTAACGAAAAGTGCTACGCTGTCCTAAATACTAACATGTCCCATATAAATCAACAACATGTAATCTAATCTCATCCACAAATAAACAACAAGAATATACTAATAATAACTGCTGGAAGATAAACGCCAGTCTGAAAATATCGTAGTATAACCCAGAATGTCTGGTGGGGATAAACCCACTGCTATGACGAAATAAAATACTGAAATGATAGATAAAAGATAATGACTAGGGCATCGGCTGACTAGATAATGATGCACCCAATCTTAGGCAGAAAGCCTACAACTGATCACGGGAACTATGACGGTAGCACCTCTAACTCCTCAGCTGTAGCGAACCTCGTCTCATATCCTGGGCCGTACACTGTGGGGTAATATGCCTCGTCCAAATCGAGAAAGGTACCAGGTCCTCAGAGAGACGTAACAAGATACATAGAAGCATGCTATATATAAATACTGAATAAAATAAATGTAATAAAGGGTGTGCTAACCATCTAAGTGAATGCAATGTGAGGACAACATTGGTATGTATGAGTAGGTGTAGGTATAACGTCCATACCGCTCCGAAGAACGTGGAAGCTGCATAGTATATATATAACGTCCATAGCGCTCCGAAGAACGTAGAATCTGCATAAAATATAACGTCCATAGCGCTCCGAAGAACGTGGAATCTGCATAAATGGAGTCATTGGATCCGTGGTTCCTCTGGATACTACAGATTCCAATGGGTGTATCCCATACGCCTACTAGTTGTCCTCCCCGCCCAATGTAGATATACAAATCGAATACTCGACGTGCATACCACGTATCTTTATGCCAGTCTCTATGAATAAAAATAATCCTGAGTTACGTACTAACCGTGATGTAAGTCACACGCACCGATAGCTAGTCGAGTACGCGAACCCGCATCCCAATATGAATATGTCTCAGTGAACGTGTAAGCGTGTCAGGTCTCAGAAGATAACATGGTATCCTCCAACGGGGTGAGTCTGCTAAGGACTAAGTCAAGTATACTAATCATCGACGTATCCGTCGACTGCACCCGAGTCAATCTCGGACGCGCACAGTCATATGAAATAAAGCAACAAGAATCATACAACATATGCATAATTTAATTTAGACAGTAAATATGGCAAGGTATCTTGCCTGAGTCCTCAAGCTGTGAATGCCAATAGCCTGCTCCTGCGGTGTCTCCCGACTGATCTAATGGTCCTAAACACACAATATAATATAGCAATCTAACATCAGACACTAAAACAATATACAGACACTAGATTGCTCTTAGGAACTGTCACAAGTTCACGACTGATCGAAGATAGCATCACGTGTGCACGTAGCTAGGATGTACACGTGTTCTGTCCTTGTCAACGTGTGTCTTGAGACAATAATTACTATGTTTATAGCTTTACGAACTTACGTTACGTCTTGTCATATTACGCCATTAATTCTCATGTGAAATATACTAGATCAAGTCTACATTTCCCGGTGAATTATAAGTGCTTATAGCAAGTCAGACTATTAGGGTAAATATTATCCATTAATTTACTGTTTAGGTCTAATTAGCATACATACTCAAATATAGGGTTTCTTTCATAAATTGCTTGTGTCCACGCAACTATTCGCGACACAACTAGACGACATGGCGATATAACTACACATGATACGAGTTTTACCTATACGAGGCTGTTCATGGGGGTCTGTGTTCGCAGTCTGGACGTCCTCCGGTGAGGGTGGCGCTCCGGCGTTGGCCGGTGTTGAGCAACAGCGGCTGTAACAGCAACTGCAGTAGCCACAACAGTTCTGCAGCGACGGCAACATCTGGCCGACGATGCCAGGGGGTGGAGTCGGTGGTCCGGCGGGGTAGGCGACGGAAGAGGATCGCGGGGGTGGCAGATCTGGAGTGGTAGTGCTGAGAGGGGGTCGGTTAGGTAGGGTTATGATGTTGCGGGTGGTGGTTTGAGTGGCCGGCGGCATTGGGTGGTAGGGAAGGCGGTCAGGCGGCTGTGTCAGGCGAAAGGGGTCTGCGGTGGTGGTGGCTTACGGTGGAGGTGGCTCCGTCCGGTGGGGAAGGGAGTAGGGTGCTCGGCAAGGGTTCGGCTAGGGTTTGGAGCGGGTGGTGAGGATTTTGTTTTTAGGGTTTTAGTATAGAAATATGTGTATTTATATGGGAGGGGATTTACGGGCTGCCCTTAGGAATTGGGCCTGTCTGGACTCATTGGGGGTAGGGGCTGGTCCACATAAAAGGGTATCAATGGGCTTGGTGGGGTCTCACTTAGGGTGAAATTGCTCATAATTTAATTTTATTAAAAGCAAGGCGCATGGTGTTCTTTAATGTATTGAAAACACATAGAACTAGATTTGGGTGGGACACAAGCGTCATGAGCGTAGCAGGCTCGGAATAGGTCAATGCCCAAATTTGGGTTATACTGAGTTGGGTTGTGGTTGAGTCTTAAATTCAATTGGAAAAGGGTCATTATGAGGAATTGATTTTATTGGGATAATACATAGACGTTTGTAACAATATTGTGCAGCTCAATTTGGAGCACAATATTGAGTATCTAAATGTCACACAAGGTCAGATGGTAGTCTGGCGTGTCTAGGGGATGTGTCCTTAATTAGTTTGAGGGTAACTACTAGCGTAGCGCTCCAAACCTCAAAGCTACGGTACGGGGTATTAAGTCTCTTAATTGTTGCGCATTAATTCTAGTTGTATCTAAATTAATCCTAGTTTCTCCACTTAGATTAAATAAATCCTAATTTGGTCGAGGGGGTTTACAATCTACCCTCCTTAGAGCTTTTCGTCCTCGAAATTAAAACATACGCATGGTAAGAACTACTGACTGAAATTAAAACTACTACATACCTATACCTTCGAAGAGATGGGGATAGCACTGTCGGATATCCTTCTCACGTTCCCAGGTCGACTCGCCTGGTGCATGATGTCTCCATGCGACGCGGACTAGGGGGATAGTCTGACATCGCAATACCTTCTCGCTCCTGTCCAGGATCTCAACAGGCTCCTCTTGGTAGGATAAACTTGGGCCGACTGTGATCTCGGAATGGTTAAGTATATGACTCGGATCCGGTATGTACCTCCTCAGCTGAGATACATGGAAGACGTCATGGACTCCTTCCAAAGTCTGTGGCAAGGCAAATCTGTAAGCAACCTCTTCGACGCATTCTAACACATCGAATGGTCCGATGTACCTCGGACTCAGCTTTCCTCTGCCTCCAAATCTGATAGTCCCTCGAGTAGGTGAGATCTTTAGAAACATGTGATCTCCAACCTGGAACTCTAGGGGTCGTCGATGCACATTCGCCCAGTACTTCTGCCTGTCGTGTGCTACTCGTAGATGCCATTGGATCTTATTCACCTTCTCTACTGTACGAACAACCAACTCTGGTCCGAGAATCTGTCTCTCGCTTATATCGCTCCAACATATGGGGGAACGATATTTTCTTCCATACAACGCTTCATAGAGAGCCATCTGGATGCTCGCCTGATAGCTGTTGTTATAGAAGAATTCGACCAAGTACAAATGGTCCTCCCATGATCCTCCAAAATCAAGCATGCATGCTCTTAACATGTCTTCCAATGTCTGAATGGTGCACTCCGACTGGCCATCTGTTTGTGGGTGATACGTTGTGCTGAACTTTAGGCGGGTACCGAGACTCTCTTGTATACTCTGCCAAAAGTAAGATATAAATCTCGTATCCCTGTCAGACACGATGCTAACTGGCACTCCATGCAGTCGCACGATCTCTCTCATGTACATCTCTGCTACGACCTCTGTAGATTGTCCAACTCTGAAGGGTAAAAAGTGTGCGGACTTGGTGAGTCAATCTACAATTACCCATACCGTATTGCGACTACTAGGACTCCTCGGAAAGCCCGTAACAAAGTCCATAGTGATATGATCCCATTTCTATTCCAGTATCGGAAGCAGTTGAAGTAATCCTGCAGATCTCTGATTCTCAGCCTTGACTTGCTGACACACCAGGCACTTTGCCATAAAACGTGCTATCTCTCTCTTTATTCCATGCTACCAGTAGTACTGTCTCAAGTCCCTGTACATCTTCATGCCTCCTGGATGAATAGAGTAGGTCAAACTGTGTGTCTCTGTCATCAACTCCTGTCGAAGTTCTTCTCATGAGTTCTCAACTGTCTAGAAGCATAGGCTACAACCTTCCCGTGCTGAATCAAGACGTATCCTAGTCCTTTTCCAGATGCATCGCTATAGATCACGAATCCTCCGGGTCCAGACGGTATGGTTAAGATAGGTGCTGTAGTCAAACGCTTCTTCAGCTCATCGAATGCTTTCTGGCACTCCTCTGTCCAAGTGAACTCCTGCTCCTTACGGGTCAAGTGGGTCATCGGCTCTGCAATCTTCGTGAAGTTCTTCACGAACATCAGGTAATATCTGACAAGTCCTAGGAAAATCCTCACCTCCGAGACATTGGTAGGGGTTGGCCATGTCTATACTGATGAAATCTTTGTCGGATCTACTGAAATTCCATCTCCTGAGATAACGTGTCCAAGGAAAGCGACACGATCTAGAAGAAACACACACTTGCTTAGTTTGGCATAAAGCCTCTCTCTCCTCAGCGTCTCTAACTCTAGTCTCAAGTTCTCTTCGTGTTCCTCGTGGCTCTTCGAATACACCAAAATGTCGTCGTGAAGACTACCACGAACCGGTCTAAGTATTGGTGGAATACTCTATTCATCAAGTTCATAAATACCGCAGGTGCATTTGTCAGTCCAAAAGGCATTACTAAGAACTCGTAGTGACCATAACGAGTCCTGAAGGCTGTATTTTGAATGTCTTCTCTTCACACCTTTACTTGATGATAACCCGATCTCAAGTCAATCTTTGTGAACACTACTGCTCCTGTCAGCTGGTCGAACAAATCATCAATCCGTGGCAGGGGGTACTTGTTCTTGATGGTTAAAGCATTAAGGGCTCTGTAATCAATGCACATGCGTACTGTTCCATCCTTCTTAGGTACAAACAACACTAGTGCTCCCCAGGGTGATGCACTAGGATGGATAAATCCCTTGCTCTGCAACTCCTCTAGTTGTAGCTTCAGCTCATCTAGTTCCTTCTTCGCCAATCGGTATACATTATAAGATATCGGTGCTGCTCCGGGTACTAGTTCAATGGTGAACTCCATGTCTCTATCTTGCGGTAGGCCTGGCAATTCTTCAGGAAAAACATTCTCAAATTCTGTAACTATTTGTGGGGGTACCATCTCCATAGCCATGTAAGTTCCAGCTATCTGTCCTACTCCTTGTTCGACGGTCCCTCGTATGTACTCGAACTCCGGCTGATCTGGCGGTCTAAAAGTGACGCTACCCTTCCGACAATTCAATACGGCATTATACTGGCTTAACCAGTCCATGCCTAGCACAACGTCAAAGTACGGCATAGGTAATACCAAGAATCGTGCTCTTATCTCTCTACCACATACGACTACCGAACACGTTCTGATAGTGCTGGTAACCGGCACGATACCTCCTCCGGTAAGAATCTTCCAACTCTTAGGTAAGGGGGAGGTAGCTACTCTATGCATTGCTACAAATCTACTAGATATAAATGATAATGTAGCTCCAGAATCAAATAATGCAGTTGTAGGTAATGATGTAACTAAAATGGTACCTGTGATAGCTTCCCCTTCTGTTTCTTCCTCAGTAGCTGCTAATGCAAAGGCCTGTCCGTGCCTCCGCCCTCCGGTCTGCTGTCGGGCTCGATCAAACTGTGGCTGCGGTGGGACCAAGGGTGGTCCCCTCTGGAATCCTCCTGGTGCTGGTGGACGTTGGCCTCCTGGTAGGGGTAGTATCCTCGGAACTGGTGCTGTTGGCCTCTGTCCGATATACGGTGCTATGTCTCTACGCTGTGGGCAGTCTCGGGCATGGTGTTGGCCTGATCCACAAATCATGCATGTTCCCAGTCTCTTTCGGCAGTCATTCTGGAAGTGTCATACCTTACCACAGTAGTGGCAATTCGGAAGCTCCTTCTTCTGGTACGGTGATACCCTCTGCTGCGTCTGCATTCCGGGACGACGGATCGGTCCTCCTGCTCTGGGCTGGGCTCTGGTTGGTGGGGACGTGCTGGAACGTCTAGCTCCTCTGACGATGGCCTCCTGAATCCTCGCCTCTGCAAGAACCTCCTCATAAGAGATCCTCGCCTGGGTGGTGGTATACCTCTATAGCTCGAAAGTAAGACCGTGATGGAATCTCTGAGCCTTCTCTAACTCGTTGGATATCAGGATGGCACCAAATCTGTTAAGACGGCTGAACTTTGCGTCGTATGCGTCAATAGTCATATTCCCTAGTTCTAGATGTAGGAATTGGAAGTACAGGGCATTTTTGACTGTAGCTGGGAAATACTTTGCATTGAAGTATTCTAGGAACTGCTTCCAAGTCTGGTTCTTGCCTACACTGCGCTCAATAGAATCCCACCAGTGAT
This sequence comes from Iris macrosiphon, assembly GCA_036927795.1. Classification (NCBI taxonomy): domain Eukaryota; kingdom Viridiplantae; phylum Streptophyta; class Magnoliopsida; order Asparagales; family Iridaceae; genus Iris; species Iris macrosiphon. Next base: position 156,715,555 of record JAYESA010000008.1, read on the forward strand.
GGGTATTGCCTTTTAGTTGGGCCCTCACTGCGGTCATCCAAAGGTCTGGTTGCAATTGTGAAGCCTCTAGTAGCATCTCCGTGTTGGTAACCCAATCGGAGATCTGTTCTGCAGTCTCATTGCCCGAGAAAGTATCCGATCCCATCTGTCAGAACCATCTAACAGTGCCACCTGTCTGAGCTGGTGGAGGTGCTGGTGCTGTGACAGGTGTCCTTTCTAGTACCGCCATCAAACTCTGCCTCAACGTCTCGGTCTGATGCCATTGTGCTTGCATCATAGTCTAAAGAAACTGTAGCATCTGTGGCTGCCCGTCTAGTTGTGGCATCTAGGGTGGATAAGATGAAGGTGGTGGTAATGGGACCTCTGGCTGTGCGGTAGGTGTCTCCTCAGATGTTGGCCTCTCGGTCTGTTGCATCGGTGTAGCTTCTAAAGTCTGTCCCTCAAAATCCTATCATCTAGGAAGTCTGTCCCTCGGGCTGCGGGGTAGGATCATCCTGAGAAGTCTCGTGCCAATGTATCAGCGGGGTCTGTAGCGGTGGTTGCCCTTGGGGTACCTCCTCTCTTTGGATGGTATTGCTTGGCACCGCGGTACTGGGTGCTCCTCGTCCACTGCACAAATTCATCTTGCTGCAAGAGATAGGACTTCATTAAAAAGAGTACGGAATCAAACAAACAGGATACAGATATTTAGAAGTAACACGAAAGAAGTTCAAAAACGTAATCAATGTGGATGAGACCTAGTAATTTCTATCCTACTGCAGGCTCGCTGGGCATGTTACCATACCACAAGTGAAAAACATGACCTGCATGGGCCACCACTAAAACCATGTCATGACCCAGTCCCAAAATACATGGGACCCGGCCACGTGGCAATAGCCAGCTGTCACATCTCCGAGGATATTCCAGTTTAATGGATCCTAACGAAGAGTGCTACGCTGTCCTAAATACTAATATGTCCCATATAAATCAACAACAGGTAATCTAATCTCATCCACAAATAAACAGCAAGAATGTACTAATAATAACTGCTGGAAGATAAACGCCAGTCTCAAAATATCATAGTACAACCCAGAATGTCAGGTGGGGACAAACCCACTGCTATGACGAAATAAAATACTGAAATGATAGATAAAAGATAATGACTAGGGCATCGACTGACTAGATAATGATACACCTAATCCTAGGCAGAAAGCCTACCAATTGATCATGGGAACTCTGATGGTAACACCTCTAACTCCTCAGCTGTAGCGAACCTCGTCTCCTGTCCTGGGCCGTACACTGTGGGGTAATATGCCTCGTCAAAATTTGGAAAGGTACCAGGTCCTCAGAGGGATGTAACGAGATACATAAAAGCATGCTATATATAAATACTGAATAAAATAAATACAATAAAGGGTGTGCTAACCATCTAAGTGAATGCAATATGAGGACAACATTGGTACGTATGAGTAGGTGTAGGTATAACGTCCATACCGCTCCGAAGAACGTAGAAGCTGCATAGTATATATATAACGTCCATAGCGCTCCGAAGAACGTAAAATCTGCATAAAGGGAGTCATTGGATCCGTGGTTCCTCAGGATACTACGGATTCCAATGGGTGTATCCCATATGCCTACTAGTTGTCCTCCCCGCCCAATGTAGATACATAAATCGAATACTCGACGTGCATACCACGTATCTATATGCCAGTCTTTATGAATAAAAATAATCCTGAGTTACGTACTAACCGTGATGTAAGTCACACGCACCGATAGCTAGTCGAGTACGCGAACCCGCATCCTAATATGAATATGTCTCAGTTAACGTGTAAGCGTGTCAGGTCTCAGAAGATAATAGGGTATCCTCCAACGGGGTGAGTCTGCTAAGGACTAAGTCAAGTATACTAATCATCGACGTATCCGTCGACTGCACCCGAGTCAATCTCGGACGCGCACAGGCATATGAAATAAAGAAACAAGAATCATACAATATATGCATAATTTAATTTAGACAGTAAATATGGCAAGGTATCTTGCCTGAGTCCTCAAGCTGTGAATGCCAATAGCCTGCTCCTGTGGTATCTTCCGGCTGATCCAATGGTCCTAAACACATAATATAATATATCAATCTAACATCAGACACTAAGACAATATGCAGACACTACGTTGCTCTTAGGAACTGTCACAAGTTCATGACTGATCGAAGATAATGTCACGTGTGCACGTAGCTAGGATGTACACGTGTTCTGTCCTTGTCAAAGTGTGTCTTGAGACAATAATTACTACGTTTATGGCTTTATGAAGTTACATTATGTCTTGTCGCATTACGCCATTAATTCTCATGTAAAATATACTAGGTCAAGTCTACATTTCCCGGTGAATTATAAGTGCTTATAGCAAGTCAGACTATTAGGGTAATTATTATCCATTAATTTATTGTTTAGGTCTAATTAGCATACATACTCAAATATAGGGTTTCTTTCATAAATTGCTTGTGTCCACGCAACTATTCGCGACACAACTAGACGACACGGCGATATAACTACACAGGATACGAGTTTTACCTACGAGGCTGTTCGTGGGGGTCTGTGTTCGCAGTATGGACATCCTCCAGCGAGGATGGCGCTCCGGCGTCGGCCGGTGTTGAGCAGCAGCGGCAGCGGCTGTAACGGCAACTGCAGTAGCCACAGCAGTTCTGCAGCGGCGGCAGCGTCTGGCCGGCGATGCCAGGGGGTGGAGTCGGTGGTCCGGCGGGGTAGGCGGCGGAAGAGGCTCGCGGGGGTGGCAGATCTGGAGTGGTGGTGCTGAGAGGGGGTCGGTTAGGTCGGGTTGTGATGTTGTGGGTGGTGGTTTGAGTGGCCGGCGGCGTTGGGTGGTAGGGAAAGCGGTCAGGCGGGTGTGTCAGGCGAAAGGGGTCTGCGGTGGTGGTGGCTTACGGTGGAGGTGGCTCCGTCCGGTGGGGAAGGGAGTAGGGTGCTCAGCAAGGGTTCGGCTAGGGTTTGGAGAGGGTGGTGAGGATTTTATTTTTAGGGTTTTAGTATAGAAATATGTGTATTTATATGGGAGGGGATTTACGGGCTGCCCTTGGGACTTGGGCCTGTCTGGACTCGTTGGGGTGGGGGCTGGTCCACATCAAAAGGGTGTCAATGGGCTTTGTGGGGTCTCACTTAGGGTAAAATTGTTCCTAATTTAATTTAACTAAAAGCAAGGCGCATGGTATTCTTTAATGTATTGAAAACACATGGAACTAGATTTGGGTGGGACACAAGCTTCATGAGCGTAGCAGGTTCGGAATAGGTCAATGCCCAAATTTGGGTTATACTGAGTTGGGTTGTGGTTGAGTCTTAAATTCAATTGGAAAAAGGGTAATTATGAGGAATTGATTTTATTGGGATAATACATAGACGTTTGTAACAATATTGCGCAGCTCAATTTGGAGCACAATATTGAGTTTCTAAATGTCACACAAGGTCAGATGGTAGTCTGGCGTGTCTAGGGGATGTGTCGTTAATTAGTTTGAGGGTAACTACTAGTGTAGCGCTCCAAACCTCAAAGCTACGGTACGGGGTATTAAGTCTCTTAATTATTGCGCATTAATTCTAGTTGTATCTAAATTAATCCTAGTTTCTCCACTTAAATTAAATAAATTCTAATTTGATCGAGGGGGTTTACAATCTACCCTCCTTAGAGCATTTTGTCCTCAAAATTAAAACGTACGCATGGTAAGAACTACTGACTGAAATTAAAACTACTACATACCTATACCTTCAAAGAGATGGGGATAGCGCTATCGGATATCCTTCTCACGTTCCCAGGTTGACTCGCTTGGTGCATGATGTCTCTATGCGATGCGGACTAGGGGGATAGTCTGACCTCGTAATACCTTCTCGCTCCTGTTCATGATCTCAACAGGCTCCTCTTGGTAGGATAAACTCGGGCCGACTGTGATCTTGGAATGGTCAAGTACATGACTCGGATCCGGTATGTACCTCCTCAGCTGAGATACATGGAAGACGTCATGGACTCCTTCCAAAGTCTGCAGCAAGGCTAATCTGTAAGCAACCTCTCTGATACGTTCTAACACATCGAATGGTCCGATGTACCTCGGACTCAGCTTTCCTCTGCCTCCAAATCTGATAGTCCCTCGAGTAGGTGAGATCTTTAGAAACATGTGATCTCCAACCTGGAACTCTAGGGGTCGTCGATGCGCATTCGCCCAGTGCTTCTGCCTGTCCTGTGCTGCTCGTAGATGCCCTTGGATCTTCTTCACCTTCTCTACTGTACGAACAACCAACTCTGGTCCGAGAATCTGTCTCTCACCTATATTGCTCCAACATATAGGGGAATAACATTTCCTTCCATACAACGCTTCATAGGGAGCCATCTGGATGCTCACCTGATAGCTGTTGTTGTAGGAGAATTCGACCAAGTCCAAATGGTCCTCCCATGATCCTCCAAAATCAAGCATGCACGCTCTTAACATGTCTTCCAATGTCTGAATGGTGCACTCCGACTGGCCATCTGTTTATGGGTGATACGCTGTGCTGAACTTCAGGCGGGTACCGAGACTCTCTTGCATACTCACCCAAAAGTAAGATGTAAATCTTGTATCCCTGTCAGACACGATGCAAACTGGCACTCCATGCAGTCACACGATCTCTCTTATGTACATCTCTGCTAAGACCTCTGTAGATTGTCCAACTCTGAAGGGTAAAAAGTGTGCGGACTTGGTGAGTCTATTTACAATTACCCATACCGCATTGCGACTACTAGGACTCCTCGGAAAGCCCGTAACAAAGTCCATAGTGATGTGCTCCCATTTCCATTTCGGTATCAGAAGCGATTGAAGTAATCTTGCAGATCTCTGATGCTCAGCCTTGACTTGCTGACACACCATGCACTTCACCACAAAACGTGCTATCTCTCTCTTTATTCCATGCCACCAGTAGTACTGTCTCAAGTCCCTGTACATCTTTATGCCTCCTGGATGAATAGAGTAGGTCAAACTGTATGCCTCTGTCATTAACTCCTGCCGAAGTTCTCCATTTGGAACATAGAGACAATCTCTACATCTCAAGGTTCCATCTTCATGTATATGCAGTCCTGTCTATATTCCAGCCTCTATCCTCTATCTAAGCCTCTAAAATCTAGCATCTGTCGGCAAAGCAGCCCTGATTCTCTCCACTAATGTCGATTATAACTGGAAACTCGACAACTGTCCGTCTATTCTGGGCATAACAACCTCTATACCCATCTTCTCTAGATCTCTCAATAGGTGTTGTTGGGTAGTCAAGAAAAATGCCATAGGTCTTCTGCTCAACACGTCAGCTACTACGTTGGCCTTTTTCGGGTGGTTCTGTAGCTCAATCTCGAAGTCTGTCATCACCTTGAGCCAATGTCTCTGTCTCTGGTTAAGGTCCTTCTGGGTATAGACGTACTTCAGGCTCTTATGATCGGTAAATATCTCCACTCTTTCTCCATATAAGTAGTGCCTCCAAAGCTTGAAAGCAAAGATCACTGCTGCAAGCTCCAAGTCATGAATGGGATAGTTCTTCTCATGAGTTCTCAATTGTCTAGAAGCATAGGCTACAACCTTCCCGTGCTGTATCAAGACGTATTCTAGTCCTTTCCCAGATGCATCGCTATAGATCACGAATCCTCCGGGTCCAGACGGTATGGTTAAGATAGGTGCTGTAGTCAAACGGTTCTTCAGCTCATCGAATGCTTTTTGGCACTCCTCTGTCCAAGTGAACTCCTGCTCCTTACGGTTCAGGTGGGTCATCGGCTCTGCAATCTTCGTGAAGTTCTCTACGAACCTCCGGTAATATCCGACAAGTCCTAGGAAACTCCTCACCTCTGAGACATTGGTAGGGGTTGGCCATGTCTCTACTAATAAAATCTTTGCCGGATCTACTGAAATTCCATCTCCTGAGATAACGTGTCCAAGGAAAGCGACACAATCCAGAAAAAACTCACACTTGCTTAGTTTGGCATAAAGCCTCTCTCTCCTCAGTGTCTCTAACACTAGTCTTCAGTGCTCTTCATATTCCTCGTGGCTCTTCGAATACACCAAAATGTCGTCGATGAAGACTACCATGAACCGGTCTAAGTATTGGTGGAATACTCTATTCATCAAGTTCATAAATACCGCAGGTGCATTCGTCAGTCCAAAATGCATTACTAAGAACTCATAGTGACCATAACGAGTCCTGAAGGCTGTCTTTTGAATGTCTTCTCTTCACACCTTTACTTGATGATAACTCGATCTCAAGTCAATCTTTGTGAACACTACTGCTCCTATCAGCTGGTCGAACAAATCATCAATCCGCGACAGGGGGTACTTGTTCTTGATGGTCAAAGCATTAAGGGATCTATAATCAATGCACATGCGTACTGTTCCATCCTTCTTAGGTACAAACAACATTGGTGCTCCCCAGGGTGATGCACTAAGACGGATAAATCCTATGCTCTGCAACTCCTTTAGTTGTAGCTTCAGCTCATCTAGTTCATTCTTCGCCAATCGGTATACATTAGAAGATACCGGTGTTGCTCCGGGTACTAGCTCAATGGTGAACTCCACGTCTCTATCTTGCGGTAGGCCTGGTAATTTTTTAGAAAAAATATCCTCAAATTCTGCAACTATTTATGGGGGTACCATCTCCATAGCCATGTAAGTTCCAGCTATCTGTCCTACTCCTTGTTCGACGGTCCCTCGCATGTACTCGAACTCCGGCTAATCTGGCGGTGTAAAAGTAACGCTACCCTTCCGACAATTCAGTACGGCATTATACTGGCTTAACCAGTCCATGCCTAGCACAACGTCAAAGTACGGCATGGGTAATACCAAGAATCACGCTCTCATCTTTCTACCACATACGACTACCGAACACGTTATGATAGTGCTGGTAACCGGCATGATACCTCCTCCGGTAAGAATCTTCCAACTCTTAGGTAAGGGGGAGGTAGCTACTCTATGCATTGCTACAAATCTACTAGATATAAATGATAATGTAGCTCCAGAATCAAACAATACAGTTGCAGGTAATGATGCAACTAAAATGGTACCTGTGATAGCTTCCCCTTCTGTTTCTTCCTCAGTAGCTGCTAATGCAAAGGCCTGTCCGTGCCTCTGCCCTCCGATCTGCCGTCGGACTCGATCAAACTGTGCCTGCGGTGGGACCAAGTGTGGTCCCCTCTGGAATCCTCCTAGTGTTGGTGGACGCTGGCCTCCTGGTGGGGGTAGTTTTCTTGGAACTGGTACTACTGGCCTCTGTCCGGTCTGCATTGCTATGTCTCTGCGCTGTGGGCAGTCTCGGGCCTGGTGTTGGCCTGATCCATAAATTATGCATATTCCCAGTCTCTTTCGGCAGTCATTCTGGAAGTGTCCTACCTTACCACAGTAGTGGCAATTCGGAAGCTCCTTCTTCTGGTACGGTGATACCCTCTGCTGCGTCTGTATTTTGGGATGACAGATCGGTCCTCCTGCTCCGGGATGGGCTCTGGTTGGTGGAGTCATGCTGGAACGTCTAGCTCCTCTGACGATGGCCTCATGAATCCTCGCCTCTGCAAGAACCTCCTTATAAGAGATCCTCGCCTGGGTGGTGGTATACCTCTGTAGCTCGAAAGTAAGACCGTGATGGAATATCTGAGCCTTCTCTAACTCGTTGGGTATCAAGACAGTACCAAATCTGCTAAGACGGCTGAACTCTGCATTGTATGCGTCAACAGTCATATTCCCTTGTTCTAGATGTAGGAACTGGGAGTACAGGGCATTTCTGACTGTAGCTGGGAAATACTTTGCATTGAAGTATTCTAGGAACTGTTCCTAAGTCTGGTTTTTGCCTACACTGCGCTCAATAGAATCCCACCAGTGATGGGCGTTGCTTTTTAGTTGGGCCCTCACTGCGGTCATCCAAAGGTCTGGTTACAGTTGTGAAGCCTTTAGTAGCATTTCTGTGTTGGCAACCCAATCGGATATCTGTTCTGCAGTCTCATTGCCCGAGAAAGTATCCGGTCCCATCTGTCGGAACTATCTAACAGTGCCACCTGTCTGAGCTGGTGGAGGTGCTGGTGCTGGTGCTGTGACAGGTGTCCTTTCTAGTAATGCCATCAAACTCTGCCTCAACGTCTCGGTCTGATGCCATTGTGCTTGCATCATAGTCTGAAGGAACTGTAGCATCTGTGGCTGCCCGTCTAGTTATGGCATCTGGGGTGGATAAGGTGGAGGTGGTGGTAATGGGACCTCTGGCTGTGCGGTAGGTGTCTCCTCAGATGTTGGCCTCTCGGTCTGTGGCATCGGTGTAGCTCCTAAAGTCTGTCCCTCAAAATGCTGCATGGGGATCGTCTGGGAAGTCTGTCCCTCGGGCTGCGGGGTAGGATCGTCCTGAGAAGTCTCGTGCCAATGTATCAGCGGGGTCTGTAGTGGTGGTTGCCCTTGGGGTACCTTCTCTCTTTGGGTGGTGTTGCTTGGCACCGTGGTACTGGGTGCTCCTCGTCCACTGCGCAAGTTTATCTTACTGCAAGAGATAGGACTTCATTAAAAAGAGTACAGAATCTAACAAACATGATGCAGATATTTAGAAGTAACACGAAGGAAGTTCAAAAAAGTAATCAATGTGGATGAGACCTAGTAATTTCTATCCTACTGCAGGCTCGCTTGGCATGTTACCATACCACAAGTGAAAAACATGACCTGCATGGGCCACCACTAAAACTATGTCACGACCTAGTCCCAAAATACACGGGACCAGGCCACGTGGCAATAGCCAGCTGTCACGTCTCCGAGGATATCCCAATTTAATGGATCCTAACGAAGAGTGCTACGCTGTCCTAAATACTAACTTGTCCCATATAAATCAACAACAGGTAATCTAATCTCATCCACAAATAAACAGCAAGAATGTACTAATAATAACTGCTGGAAGATAAACGCCAGTCTCAAAATATCATAGTACAATCCAGAATGTCAGGTGGGGACAAACCCACTGCTATGACGAAATAAAATACTGAAATGATAGATAAAAGATAATGACTAGGGCATCGGCTGACTAGATAATGATGCACCCAATCCTAGGCAGAAAGCCTACCAACTGATCACGGGAACTCTGACGGTAGCACCTCTAACTCCTCAGCTGTAGCGAACCTCGTCTCCTGTCCTGGGCCGTACACTGTGGGGTAATATGCCTCGTCTAAATCTGGAAAGGTACCAGGTCCTCAGAGGGACGTAATAAGATACATAGAAGCATGCTATATATATACTGAATAACATAAATGCAATAAAGGGTGTGCTAACCATCTAAGTGAATGCAATATGAGGACAACATTGGTCCGTATGAGTAGGTATAGATATAACGTCCATACCGCTCCGAAGAACGTGAAAGCTGTATAGTATATATATAATGTCCATAGCGCTCCAAAGAACATAAAATCTGCATAAAATATAACGTCCATAGCGCTCCGAAGAACGTGGAATCTACATAAAGGGAGTCATTGGATCCGTGGTTCCTCTGGATACTACGGATTCCAATAAGTGTATCCCATACGCCTACTAGTTGTCCTCCCCGCCCAATGTAGATACACAAATCGAATTGGGTAGTGACACTTGACTTTAACCATGTTTATCCTTGGAAACCGATATACCGACGGTATACTACGGTATACCGACGGTATACTACGGTATACCGACGGTATACCATTTTTTTTTGACTTAATTTCTAGATATTTTCTGTGAAACCTCTCGGTATACCGATGGTGTACTACAGTATACCAACGGTATACCGATGCTGCCGACATTTGTTGACCGAATTTTGGATATTTGTCTTGACCGACATACCAACGACATACTGGGTTGTGCCGACGGTATACCAATTTGTGGAACTTTGATTTCCAGAACCTTTCTTGCCTTCTTAGAACGACATACCGACGGTATACTAGAGTGTACCGACGGTATAACGATTTGTTGGAATCTTGTACTTGCTATTTTTTTCTATCTCTGGATTGATATTACGATGGTGTACTGGATTGTATCGACGGTATACCGATCGTGCCCTTTTTTAGGAATTCTTAATTTTTCATGATTTTGATTTAATACTTTTGGCTTTTGTTTGGACACGCGATGAATTGACCTGACTAGACATGAACTTACATGGCTTCAGAGGACTTGACTTGACTTGGCTTTACTTGGTTTTACCCGGCTTTGCTCGGCTACACGTGATGACATAATTGACTAGGGTTGACTTGGCATGACTTTACATGGCTTTATCGGATATGACTTGACATAGTTTTACTTGGCTTCACCTGGACTGACATGGCTTCATTTGGGTTTACCTGGCTTCACATGGCTTTACCTGGCTTTAATTGGTTTCACGTTTGTCATACCCCAGTCCCAAAATACATGAAACCAGGCCACGTAGCAATAGACAGCTGTCACGTCTCCGAGGATATCCCAATTTAATGGATCATAGCAAAGAGTGATACGCTGTCCTAAAATACTAACATGTCCAATATCAGTCAATAATAAGTAATCTAATCTCATCCACAAAATAAACAGCAAGAAGTACTAAATAAACTGCTGGAAAATAAACACCAGTCTCAAGATATCATAGTACAACCAATAATGTCTGGTGGGGACAAACCCACTACTATGACGGAATAAATGTACTGGAATGATAGATAAAAGATAATGACTAGGGCATCGGCTGACTAGATAATAATGCACCCAATCCTAGGCAGAAAGCCTACCAAATTATCACGGAAACTCTGACGGTAGCACCTCTAGCTCCTCTGCGGTAGCGAATCTCGTCTCCTGTCCTGGCCCGTATACTGTGGGGTAATATACCTCGTCCAAATCTGGAAAGGTACCATGTCCTCAGAGAGACATAACAAGATACATAGAAGCATGTCATATATATGAATACTGAATAAGATAAATGCAATAAAGTAAAATGGTGTGCTAATCATCTAAGTGAATGCAATATGAAGACAACTTTGGTGCGTATGGGTAGGCGTAGGCATAACGTCCAACACTCCGAAGAACGTGGTATCTGTAACCTCCATCATCCCGAAGAATGAGGTATCTGCAATATATATACGTCCGTATCACTCCGAAGAGCGCGGTGTCTGCAATAAAGGAAATCACTGGATCCGTGGCTCCTTCAGATACTACGAAATCCAGTGTGTGTATCCCATACGCCTACTAGCTATCCTCCCTGCCCAATGTAAATACACTAGTCGAATACTTGACGAGCATACCCGTATCTATATGCCAGTCTCTATAAATAAAATAATCCTAAGTTACGTGCTAACCGTGATGTATATCACACACACCGATAGCTAGTCGAGTACGCGGACCCGCATCCCAATCTGAATGTCACAGTGAATACGTATAAAGTGTCAGGTCTTGGAAGATATCAACGTATCCTCCTAACTGGGGTGAGTCTACTAGTGACTAGGCCAAGTATACTAAATCATCGACGTATCCGTCGATAGCACCCGAGTCAATCTCGGACGCACACAGTCATATGAAATACAACAAAAGAATCATACAACATATGCATCATTTAAATCAAACAATAAATATGGCAAGGTATCTTGCCTGGGTCCTGAAGCTGTGAATGCCAATAGCCCGCTCCTGCAGTGTCTCCTGGCTGATCCAATGATCCTAAACACACCAATGTAATGTAACAAATACTGATGTCAGACACTAAACATTAAATACACACGACTACAACGTGATGCTTGAATATTGTCGCAAGTTCACGGCTGCTCGAATACAGCGTCACATGTGCGCGTAGCTAAGGTGCACACGTATTCTATGCTCGGGTATCCTGGGCCTTGAGACAATAATTTCAAGTTACGGTTTGACCACGATTTCTGTTCTGTGCGAACACATGCTCCTTGGTTTCTATGTTCATTGTACGTGGTTTATGTACAGGTATTTGGGTGAAACACTGGTCCTTGATGTTAGGTCTCATGATTAAGGTATTTGCTAGTTAATACACAAATCCTAAATCTTATTAGTCATTAATCCAGCATGTATATAATTAGGGTTTAATTAGGTTTGTGTCCAATACCATAATTCTTGACATGACGACACGACGATACAATAGTATCATAAGGAAGCGGAGAACTTATGTGGTTACCTCGACGTAGCTCCTTGGATAGGGCCTGCTCTCGTCGAGGGGGCGTACTCCGACGGAAGGGCGGCTCCGGTCGGCGGCCAGCAAGGTGACAACGGCGGTGGCGGTAACTGCAGCCGGTGCGGCAGCGGCAGCAATGGCAGCAGCGGCTTGGCATGCGGTAGCTTGGCGTGCGGCGGGGGCGGCCGTGTGGGGGACGTCGGGGTGGTCGGGCAGGGTGGTCAGGTAGGGGAGGCCGGTCGATGGTGGTTGGAGGTGTCGGAAGCGGTCGGGGTCGGTCGGCAGCGGCTACGGGGGGTCCGGTTATGAAGGGAGTTGATGATTGTGAAGGAGGCGGTGGTTGGCCGGTCTGGGAGGGTGGCGTCGGCGATGTCAGGCGGCGGTGGTGGCGGTGTCAGGAAGCCGGGTAGTCGGGGGTGGAGGCTCGGTTGCAAGGGGAAGAATTCGGCTAGGGTTAAGGGGTTTGTGATGGTTTTGTTTGTTTTTAGGGTTTACATGAATAAGGTTATGTATTTATATAGGGGATGAACTTTGGGGTTGGCCTCGAGGTTTGGGCCGGCTAGGGTTCATTGATATGGGGCTGGTCATGTCCTGTTTGAGGTGCAATTAGCCATAAATTAATTAACTAGATTAATAATTAATTGCGCAAGGCGAAGTTAATGAACATTGCGTAGCTAAGGTTACACTAAGGTCAGAGGGTACCTATAAGTCTCACATAATTCCAATTAAATCCGTTTATCCCTAGTCTCTAGTTTTAACAATAAAAAAATAATCCCTAAATTGGTTGAGGGATGTTTACAATCTACCCTCCTTAGAGCATTTCTTCCTCGAAATTAAAACATAAGCATGACAAAAATTTCTAAATGAATAAATAAAGTGCTAATACGTACCTAGTCCTTCGAAGAGGTGGGGATAGCGCTGTCGAATATCCTTCTCGTGTTCCTAGGTCGACTCGTCTGGTGAATGATGTCTCCATGCGACACAAACTAGAGGGATAGTCTGACCTCACAATACCTTCTCACTCCTGTCCAGAATCTCAACAGGCTCCTCTTGGTATGATAAGTTCGGGCCGACTGTGATCTCTGAATGGTCGAGTATATGACTAGGATCCGGTATGTACCTTCTCAACTAAGATACATGGAAGACGTCATGGACTCCTTCCAAAGTCTGCGGCAAGGCTAATCTGTAAGCAACCTCTCCGACGCCTTCTAATATGTCGAATGCTCCGATGTACCTCGGACTCAGCTTTCCTCTGCCTCCGAATCTGATAGTCCCTCGAGTAGGCAAGATCTTTAGAAATACATGATCTCCAACCTGGAACTCTAAGGGTCGTCGATGCGCATTCGCCCAATGCTTCTGTCTGTCTTGTGCTGCTCGTAGGTGCCCTTGGATCTTCTTCACCTTCTCTACTGTACGAACAACCAACTCTGGTCCGAGAATCTGTCTCTCGCCTATATCGCTCCAATATACGGGAGAACGACATTTCCTTCCATACAATGCTTCATAGGGAGCCATCTGGATGCTCACTTGATAGCTGTTGTTGTAGGAAAACTCGACCAAGTGCAAGTGATCCTCCCATGATCCTCCGAAGTCAAGCATGCACGCTCTTAACATGTCTTCCAATGTCTGAATGGTGCGCTCGGACTGGCCATCTGTTTATGGGTGATACGCTGTGCTAAACTTCTGGCGAGTACCAAGACTATCTTGCATACTACGCCAAAAGTAAGATGTAAACCTCCTATCCCTGTCAGACACGATGCTAACTGGTACTCCATGCAGTCGCATAATCTCCCTCATGTACATATCTGCTAGGACCTCAGTAGATTATCCCACTCTGAAGGGTAAGAAGTGTGCGGACTTGGTGGGTCTATCCACGATTACCCATACTGCATTTTGACCATTAGGACTATTCGGAAAGCCCGTAACAAAGTCTATAGTAATATGCTCCCATTTCCACTCTGGTATAGGGAGTGGTTGAAGTAATCCTGTAGATCTCTAGTGCTCAGCCTTGACTTGCTAACATACCAAGCACTTGGCTACAAAGCGTGCTATCTCTCTCTTCATTCCGTGCCACCAGTAGTACTGTCTCAAGTCCCTGTACATCTTCGTGCCTCCTGGATGAATAGAGTAGGTCAAACTGTGTGCCTCTGATATCAACTCCTGACGAAGTTATCCATTTGGAACATATATACGATCTCCATATCTCAAGGTTTCGTCTTCATGTATACACAGTCCTATCTGTAATCCAGCCTCTGTCCTCTGTCTAAGCCTCTGAAATCTGGCATCTGTCGTCAAAGCAGCCTTAATTTTCTCCACCAATGTCGATTGTAACTGGAAACTCGACAACTGTCCGTCTATTCCGGGCATAACAACCTCTACACCCATCTGCTCTAAATCTCTCAGCAGATATTGTTGGGTAGTCAAGAAAAATGCTATAGGTTTTCTGCTCAATGCGTCAGCTACTACGTTGGCCTTTCCCGGGTGGTACTGTAGCTCAATCTTGAAGTCTGTCATTACCTCGAGCCAACGTCTCTGCCTCTGATTAAGGTCCTTCTGGGTGTAGATATACTTCAGGTTCTTATGATCAGTGAATATCTCTACTCTTTCTCCATATAAATAGTGTCTCCAAAGCTTTAGAGCAAAGATCACTGCTGCAAGCTCCAAGTCGTGGGTGGGATAGTTCTTCTCATGTGTCCTCAACTATCTAGAAGCATTGGCTATAACCTTTCCATGATGCATCAAGACGCATCCTAATCCTTTCCCGGATGCATCGCTATAGATCATAAATCCTCCGGGTCCAGAAGGTATGGTCAAGATGGGTGCTGTAGTCAGGCGCTTCTTCAGCTCATCGAATGCCTTCTGACACTCCTCTGTCCAATTGAACTCCTGCTCCTTACAGGTCAAGCGGGTCATCGGCTCTGCGATCTTCGTGAAGTTCTCCACGAACCTCCGGTAATATCCAGCAAGTCCTAGGAAACTCCTGACCTCCGAGATATTAGTAGGGGTTGGCCATGTCTCTACTGATGAAATCTTTTTCGGATCCACCGAAATGCCA
The DNA here is from genome assembly GCA_036927795.1 of Iris macrosiphon. Lineage (NCBI taxonomy): Eukaryota > Viridiplantae > Streptophyta > Magnoliopsida > Asparagales > Iridaceae > Iris > Iris macrosiphon. The sequence continues at coordinate 156,730,726 of JAYESA010000008.1, forward strand.
TCTCCTGAGATAACATGTCCAAGTAAAGCGACACGATCTAAAAGAAACTCGCATTTCCTCAGCTTGGCATAAAGCCTCTTTCTCCTTAGTGTCTTTGACACTAGTCTCAGGTGCTCTTCGTGCTCCTCGTGGCTCTTCGAATACACCAAGATGTCGTCGATGAAGACTACCATGAACCGGTCGAAGTATTGGTGGAATACTCTGTTCATCAAATTCATAAATACAGCCGGTGTATTCGTCAGTCCAAAAGGCATCACTAAGAACTCGTAGTTACCACAACGAGTCCTGAATGCTGTCTTTTGAATGTCTTCTCTTCGTACCTTCACTTGATGATAACACGATCTCAAGTCAATCTTTGTGAACACCACTGCTCCTGTCAACTGGTCGAATAAGTCATCAATCCGCGGCAGGGGGTACTTGTTCTTGATAGTCAAAGCGTTAAGGGCTCTGTAATCAATGCACATGCGTACTGTTCCATCCTTCTTGGATACAAACAGCACTGGTGCTCCCCAGGGTGATGCACTAGGATGGATAAATCCTTTACTCTGCAACTCCTCTAATTGTAGCTTCAACTCATCTAACTCCTTTTTCGCCAATCGGTAAACATTATAAGATACCGGTACGGCTCCGGGTACTAGCTCAATGGTGAACTCCACGTCTCTATCTGGCGGTAAGCCTGGCAGTTCTTCGGGAAAAACATCCTCGAATTCTGTAACTATTGACGGGGGTACAATTTCCATAGCCATATAAGTTCCAGCTATCTGTCTTACTCCTTGTTCGACGGTCCCTCGCACGTACTCGAACTCCGATTGCTTTGGTGGTCTAAAAGTGACGCTACCCTTCTGGCAATTCAGTATGGCGTTATACTGGCTTAACCAGCCCATGCCTAGCACAACATCAAAGTACGGCATAGGCAATACCAAGAATCGTGCTCTCATCTCTCTACCACATACGACTACCGAGCATGTTCTGATAGTGCTGGTAACCGGCACGATACCTCCTCCGGTAAGAATCTTCCAACTCTTAGGTAAGGGAGAAGTAGCTACTCTATGCATTGCTATGAATGTACTAGATATAAATGATAACGTAGCACCAGAATCAAACAATGCTGTCGCAGATAATGATGCAACTAAAATGGTACCTATGATAGCTTCCTCTTCTGTTTCTTCCTTAGTAGCTGCTAATGCAAAGGCCTGTCCGTGCCTCTGTCCTTCGGTCTGATGTCGAGCTCGATCGAACTGCGCCTCCTGTGGGGCCAAGGGTGGTCTCCTCTTGAATCCTCTGGGTCCTGGTGGATGTTGCCCTCCTGGAGGGGGTAGTATCCTCGGAACTTGTACTGCTGGCCTCGATCCTGTCTGGGGTACTGCGTCTCTGCGCTGTGGGCAGTCTCAAGCAAGGTACTGACTTGCTCCACATATCATGCATAATCCCAGCTTTTTTCGACAATCTCTGATGACGTGTCCCTTCTTGCCACAATGGTGACAAGTCGGAAGCTCCCGCTGTGGGTATGGTGCTGCCCTCTGTTATGTCTGTGCTCCGGGACGACGCACTACCAAAAAAAGTCAAATTAGCGACGCCCAAAAACGTCGCCAAATGACAAAAAAATGTCGCTAAACACGTTTAGCGACGTAATTAGCAACGTTTTAACACAGTCGGAAGATACCAAGTCGCTGAACGAAAAAACGTCGCTAAACGTCGCTATGCCGACGTTTTTTAGCGACTTTATTGAGTCGCTAAATGTAGCGACGTTTAGCGACGCGGCGTCACTAACTAGCGACGTTTATTAAAGTCACTAAACGTCGCTCATTAGCGACTTATATAGCGACGTCTTTAATGACCTGGCAGTACTGCCATGTCAGCAATTTGCGACGTACAGCGACATATTTAGCGACGTTTAGCGACATCTTTAGCGACGGCTACTGACACGTCGCTAATTAGCGACTTATTTAGCGACTTGTAAAAACGTCGCTAGACGTCGCTAAACGTCACTAAATACGTCGCTAAATTTACAAAAAAAATAAAAAAAATTGAATTGTTCCAAACTATTATTCCTGCAATTTATAAATTTCTAATTAAAAATAGACCCGGAGCAACCCTCCGTTGAATTTTATGGGTTCGCCGACCCCTTCGGTGGAACACTCAACACCGGATTAACAATATTTAATATGAAGTATCAGAGTATCACAGTCATACAATTAATACACACAAATATTATAGACAGACAATAAAAGTATCACAGTCATAAAAGTATCACAGTATCACAGTCACACAAAATGGGCATAAACAGCATCACAAAATACATAATATATAAGTATCAGAGTATCACAGTAACACAAAATGCATAATATATAAGTATATAAAACATTATAGTATCAATCTCGAGGATTTCCAAAACGGGGCAGATACCAGTCCCTCAAATACTGCGCATAAACAACATTTATGTTATCAAGCTCCGCTATGGGTGCTTGGTGACTGGAACTCCCCGTCTGAGATACAGCTGCGATAGGTGCTGGGTGACTGGAACTTCCCGCAGGTGGTATCTCTTCCTCCTTAACAGTAGGAGGCATCACTTCCTCCTTAACAGTAGGAGGCATCACTTCCTCCTTAACAGTAGGAGTTGTCGCTCTCTTGGGTGCCATCTGGTAAGATAGATGAAAACAAAAAATTAGCAAAGAATTAGCTATTGGACCGGAACGGAAGAGTTAGATGTCCTTGCTATTAATGTAAGCTAACTAATCAGGTATTCAATTCTCTCTCAGTTGCTTGTACATTATTCTTCGCGTGCATGTCTTGTGAATTTTTACTATATATGTGACTATGTCTAGCATCAATGAAAGACGGACTTGCTCTTTTGATTAGATTTGATCTATATTCTAATGAAATTCAGTTGTTGCTAATTTGGATGAAACATGAAACATGAAATTTGGATGAATGAACAATAATAGTATAATATGATAAAATTAAAATAAGAAATGCATGACTGCATTCACAGGAAGTGGTAGGTTCAACCGAGGCTAAGAAGAAGAGGTTAGATGGTTTAGATGTGAACTAACAGATGTTAGCAATGGAATTGAATTAAAAAAGGATACGTAGCCAATGAGAGTTTTTGAATAATCTTTTGTTATTTGTTGAATATGTAGAAGTAACTCGATTTGGAAACTAGTCAAGGGAGATTTTCTGGTACTCTGTATACTATGTTGCAAATCATATCAATTATCTATATATATGGAAGACATGAAATCACATAATGGAATGTACTAACCCTAACCCCAACCCTAACCCTAACCCTAACCCTAACCCTAAACCTAACCCTAACCCTAACCCTAAACCTAAACCTAATCCTAACTCCAACCCTAACCCTAACCCTAACCCTAACCCTAATCTGCGTTTGTGTGTGTGTGTCTGCGTCTGTGTGTGTGTGTCGTGTGTGTGTGTCGTGTGTGTGTCTGCGTCTGTGTGTGTGTCGTGTGTGTGTGTGTGCGTGTGTCATGTCTGTCAAGTGTGTCTTGTGTTAGTGTCATATGAGAGAGAGAGAGAGAGAGAGAGAGAGATTACCTAGAGCTCGAGGAGGAGGAGGGGGATGCCGTGGAGACCCGGTCGCCGGAGAGGGGGGGCGCAGCCGTGGAGACCTGGTCACCGGAGGGGGGGCGGGGGAAATCGAAACGAATTTTCGACAGATGGAGAAAAGAAAACTGAGCCCTAATTAACCAAAATTTAGCGACGTTTAGCGACGTCAAATAAAAATGTCGCTAAAATAAAAATTAGCGACGCCAAATACGTCGCTAAATATTTTAGATAGATACGTCGCTAATTAGGACGCTAAACGTCGCTAAAACAGATATATTAGCTACGTTTAGCGACCATAATTGAACTTATAGCGACTATTCTTTTAAAATCTTAATAAAAGTCGCTAAACGTCGCTAAATGTCGCCATTTAGAGACGCCTAGCGACGATTTTTACCGAGTCGCTAATTTAGCGACGTTTTTACTAGGAGTCGCTAAAATACGTTGCTAATCCCGCTTATTCTAGTAGTGACAGATCGGTCCTCATGCTCCGGGCTGGGCTCTGGCTGGTGTAGTCGTGCTAGAACGTCTGGCCCCTCTGACGATGGCATCTTGGATTCTTGCCTCTGCAAGAACCTCCTCATAAGAGATCCTCGCCTGTGTGGTGGTATACCTCTGCAGCTCAAAAGTAAGGCCGTGATGGAATCTCTGAGCCTTCTCTAGCTCGTTGGGTATCAGAACGGCACCAAATCTGCTAAGACGGCTAAACTCTGCGTCATATGCGTCAACAGTCAGATTTTCCTGTTCTAGATGTAGGAACTGGGAGTACAGAGCATTTCTTACTGTTGTTGGAAAATACTTCACGTTGAAGTATTCTAGGAACTGTTCCCAAGTCTGGTTTCTGCCTACACTGCGCTCAATAGAATCCCACCAGTGATGGGCGTTGCCTTTTAGTTGGGCCCTCACTGCGGTCATCCAAAGGTCTGGATGCAGTTGTGAAGCCTCTAGTAACATCTCCGTGTTGGTGACCCAATCGGAGATCTGTTCTGTAGTCTCATTTCCTGAGAAAGTATCTGGTCCCATCTGTCGGAACCATCTAATAGTGCCACCTGTCTGGGCTGGTGGAGGTGCTGGTACTGGTATTGTGACAGGTGTCCTCTCTAGTACTGCCATCAGGCTCTGTCTCAATGTCTCCGTCTGATGCCACTGTGCTTGCATCATGGTCTGAAAGAATTGAAGCATCTGTGGCTGTCCATCTAGCTGTGGCATCTGGGGTGGATAAGGTGGAGGTGGTGGTAGTGGAACCTCTGGCTGTGCGGTAGGGGTCTTTTCAGATGTCAGCCTCTCGGTCTGCGGCATCGGCGTATCTCCTGAAGTCTGGCCCTCACAATGCTGCATGGGGATCGTCTGTGAAGTCTGTCCCTCTGGCTGCCGGGTAGGATCGCCCTGAGAAGTCTTGTGCCAATGTATCAGCGGAGTCTGTAGCAGGGGTTGCCCTTGGGGTACCTCCTCTCTTTGGGTGGTGTTATCTGGCTCCGCGGTACTGGGTGCTCCTCGTCCACTGCACAAATTCATCTTGCTGCAAGAGATAGGACTTCATTAAAAGAGTAAGGAAACAAACAAACAGGATGCAAATATTTAGAAGCAGTATGAAAGAAGTTCAAAGACGAATCAAAAGTGGATGAGACCTAGTAACTTCTATCCTATTGCAGGCTCGCTGGGCAGGTTACATACCACAAGCAAATAAGTCGACCTACATGGGCCACCACTAAAACCATGTCACGCCCCAGTCCCAAAATACATGGAATCAGGCCACGTGGCAATAGCCAGCTGTCACGTCTCCGAGGATATTCCAATTTAATAGATCCTAGCGAAGAGTGCTACGCTGTCCTAAAATACTAACATGTCCAATATCAGTCAATAACAGGTAATCTAATCTCATCCACAAAATAAACAGCAAAAAGTACTAAATAAACTGCTGGAAAATAAACACCAGTCTCAAGATATCATAGTACAACCAATAATGTCTGGTGGGGACAAACCCACTACTATGACAGAATAAATATACTGGAATGATAGATAAAAGATAATGACTAGGGCATCGGCTGACTAGATAATGATGCACCCAATCCTAGGCAGAAAGCCTACCAAATGATCACGAAAACTCTAACGGTAGCACCTCTAGCTCCTCTGCGGTAGCGAATCTCATCTCCTGTCCTGGACCGTATACTGTGGGGTATTATGCCTCGTCCAAATCTGGAAAGGTACCAGGTCCTCAGAGGGACGTAACAAGATACATAGAAGCATGCCATATATATAAATACTGAATAAGATAAATATAATAAAGTAAAAGGGTGTGCTAACCATCTAAGTGAATGCAATATGAAGACAACTTTGGTGCGTATGGGTAGGCATAGGCATAACGTCCAACACTCCGAAGAGCGTGGTATCTGTAACGTCCATCATCCCGAAGAATGAGATATATGCAATATATATACGTCCGTATCACTCCGAAGAGCACAGTGTTTGCAATAAAGGAAATCACTGGATCCGTGGCTCCTCCGGATACTATGAAATCCAGTGTGTGTATCCCATACGCCTACTAGCTGTCCTCCCCGCCCAATGTAATTACACTAGTCGAATACTCGACGAGCATACCCGTATCTATATGCCAGTCTCTAAAAATAAAATGATCCTGAGTTACTTGCTAACCGTGATGCATATCACACGCATCGATAGCTAGTCGAGTATGTGGACCCGCATCCCAATATGAATGTCACAGTGAATACGTGTAAAGTGTCAGGTCTTGGAAGATATCAACGTATCCTCCTAACTGGGGTGAGTCTACTAGTGACTAGGCCGAGTATACTAAATCATCGATGTATCGGTCGATAGCACCCGAGTTAATCTCAGACGCACACAGTCATATGAAATACAGCAAAAGAATCATACAACATATTCATCATTTAAATCAAACAGTAAATATGGCAAGGTATCTTGCCTGGGTCCTGAAGCTGTGAATGCCAATAGCCCGCTCCTGCAGTGTCTCCTGGCTGATCTAATGATCCTAAACACACCAATGTAATGTAACAAATACTGATGTCAGACACTAAATATTAAATACACACGACTACAACGTGATGCTTGAATATTGTCGCAAGTTCACGGCTGCTCGAATACAACGTCACATGTGTGCGTTGTCACTACCCCATTTCCAGAGCCGAGTATTTTTTTTATTTTTAATTTGGTTAATTGTGTATTATTTATAATTAATTATATTTATATTTAATTGATGGTTGTATTATTTTTATATTAATTGTTTTAGG